>CM053033.1:189767608-190157608 GCA_028564925.1 Lithobates sylvaticus | reverse complement strand
AATAAAATAACACGGATTCTAATCTTTTTCTACTATTTACCAAAATACAAAACTATAAGTACATTTAAATTGAATTTGACGCTAATGTATTTTATTATTTTTTTTTTATTTTTTTTTATCCATTGTAACAATGAATACATTTCACAAACATTATAAACTTTATAGCTTAATGTTATAAATAAATAATTTCACATTGCCTAATCTTTATTTTTAAATGTATATGAATTTAGTGTGTGAATTAAGCTTTGTGTTTATTCATTTTTTTTCTGAATAGTTATGCAGAAGAATTGTATTCTAGAGGGACACAGACCTTAAAAAATAACAAAAAAACTAAAATGTATCTACAGGGGGTCCCCGGGTTACAAACATGATAGGGTCTGTAGGTTTGTTCTTAAGTTGAATCTGTTTGTAAGTCGGAACAGGTACATTTTTTAAGTGTAGTTCCAGCCAGAAAAACAATTTTTAAGCTTTTTGGATAACATAGGGAAGCGTTAACACCCCTGTAATGTTTGTGTTGCTGTCTGTACCCCTGTTCAGAAGATTTCACTTCACTTCCTGTCCCAATGACAATTGGATTTTGAAAATTTTGGGTTGTTTTGGAAACGAGCCTTGATAAAAAAGCATCAGTGGAGGTACCCTTTTCCCACAATAACTCTTACAGGAGAGAATTTCCCTTCCTAAGGGTAGATTTCCTCTCACTTCCTGTTGTCTCCCTCCGTTTGTAAGTAGGAGTCGTTTGTAAGTCGGATGTTTGTAACTAGGGGACCCCCTGTAGTTTGTTATAACAATGCAAGAACTACAAAAAGGACCAATGAATAGCTTGGAGTTCAGGCCATAGGTGTAAATAAATAGGTACACTTGAATTTTTTTTTAATCAGTCCTTTATTATTTTCTTCTGACATGCAGGTCCACACATGTCCGCTGAGATCCGCTGCTATCCGATCCGATCCTGTCCGCCAAATCCAGATGGATTTTGGCCCTATTTACCATCCGTCTGGCAGATCAGATCGGATGGGATCGTATGAAAACTTTTATCCGACCTCCCTATAGAGGAGAGCAGGACTCTGACAGGTCCATCTCTGCACAGTGAGCGGAGGGGGGCCTGTCATCCGCCTGCTCAGTGGGGACAGCGGGGCCGTCAAACAGATCCGCCCCATGTGAAAGGGGCCTAACTTGCCACAAAAGTAATGCTGTAATTGTGTAAGAGACGTGTGAAGCCTGGCAAGTCTAGTCATATCTTTGCAAGTCAGTTTCAAATTTGAAGCTCGATTACTTGCTATCTGGGAAGCACCTGCTGCTTCCTTAGCAACCATTGACAGCAGGAAGTTGTCACATTCATCCATGCTAAATGGCCTATGAACGAATGATGCCGGGCAGAAGGTTTTCTGTCTGAACTTAAGTTCTGGATAAATGTTCAGCTCATCCATAATCAAGAACTGATGGGAGATAAAGATTTTTGTCCAGATTTTATTAAAGATAGAGGATTGGATCTAGAAATGATTGGAGACATAGTAAACATAACTCCAGCCATAGGCGTCGTCAGGGGGTGGCTATCAAGACTGGAGCCCCGAATGTGGAGCCCATAGCCCCGAGTCTTAGCGGGTGTGGAGGAGAGACGAGCAGGCGGCATTGGAGGTGGAGGAGAGACAAGCGGGCATGTACTGGCCATCGGGACAGTGGACCACCACCCCCCTCCGCTCCTCTGTCTCCATCCCCCCGCAGCGCTAACCTCTTCTCCCTGCTTAGTTATGCAGTGCGGCTGCATACAAACATGATTCTTAGGAGTGCACACTGAGAAGCTCATCGTACGATCCAGAAGACATGCAGCCGCACACAGCTGTGACATAAACTCCCTCGGCACTCGTTCTCTTGTTCTTTCCTTCCCCCGCTCTCATCTAGATTCTCTGCCGGAGCAGACAAGAGAACGAGTGCCGAGGAAGTTTATGTCACAGCTGTGTGCGGCTGCATGTCTCCTGGATTGTACAATGAGCTTCTCAGTGTGCACTCCTAAGGATCATGTCTGTATGCAGCCGCACTGCATAACTAAGCAGGGAGAAGAGGTGAGCGCCAGGGGGGGAATAAGGAGCGGAGGGGACCAGAGCAGCAGGGGGGGACCAGTAGAGCACATGTGGAAGTGGGACCAAAACAGCATGCGGGGGACCAGAGCAGCACATGGGGGACCAAAACAGCATGCGGGGGACCAGAGCAACACATGGGGGACCAGAGCAGCGCGCAGGGGACCAGAGCAACACATGGGGGACCAGAGCAGCGCGCAGGGGACCAGAGCAGCACACAGCACATGGGGGACCAGCGCAGTACGCGGGGGACCAAAACAGCATGCGGGGGACCAGAGCAGCACAAAGCACATGGGGGACCAGAGCAGCACGTGGGGGACCAGCGCAGCACACAGCATGCGGGGACCAGAGCAGCATGGGGGACCAGAGCAGCACACGAGGGACCAGCACAGCACGCAGGGGACCAGAGCAGCACTCGGGGGACCAGAGCAGCACGCGGTGGACCAGAGCAGCACACAGCACATGGGGGACCAGGACAGCACGTGGGGGACCAGAGCAGCACACAGCACATGGGGGACCAGCGCAGCACACAGCACATGGGGGACCAGCGCAGCACATGTGTGAGACCTGTCAAAGTTGGCCGGTCTGGATGAAGTCCAGGGCCAAATTTTTGTCCCAGTCCAGCCCTGGAGATGAGCGGGTGCATGAGCAGAGATGACATCATCTCTCTCCGCCCGCCCGTCACCACTCTTCTGCCCTCACAGCCGGGACTTCAATGTGGGAGCGATGTGTGGCGGGGAGCAGAGAGATGACATCATCTCTCACTGCCTGCCACACATCAGTGCTCTTCCGCCCTCACAGCGCGGGCCTTTTAAACGTCAGAGGTGCGGCGGGGAGCAGAGAGATTACATCATCTCTCACTGCCCGGCCCGCATCTCCGCTCTCCTGCCCTCACTAAATGGGCCAGTGCTGCCAGCCTGCCACCAATGCAGCGAGAATGCACATTTGGTGGCACTGGCTGGCATGGCAAGTGACAATCTGCAAATGGTGGCAAGTGACAATCTGCTAATGGTGGAAAGTGACGTGGCAAGTGACAATCTGCAAATGGTGGCAGGTAGGGATGGGCCCGGTGCTCGATGCAAACCCATGTTCGCATTGAGCACCGGGTGTTCGCTCGCTCGGCGAGCCCAGAACTATTTTGGCCGCTCGCATCACGTTCGTGTGATGCGAGCATGCACTGTGACCCCGCATGCTTGGCCAATCACAGCGCCGGAAACTCGAAGAGCCATAATTGGCTACAGGCAGGACGCCTGTAGCCAATTACAGCTCAGGGGCTTTAGTACACGCCCCCTCTTATAAAAGGCCGCCACGCCGTCTGCGCCGGTCACATGCTGTTCCGGCGTAGATAGAGCAGGATCGTTCTGTGTCACTCTGCTAGATTTAGTTAGAGAGATTTACTTAGAGAGATTGAGTTAGATAGATTCATTTAGAAAGATTGATTTAGAAAGAGGGGCTTGTAGTGTGTTCGTGGCAGGCAGGCACTGGCAGCAAACAGAGCTCCTATATTTTGTTCCCAGAAGCACCTATAGGACTTGTAGTGTGTTCGTGGCAGGCAGGCAGAGCTCCTATATTTTGTTCCCAGAAGCACCTATAGGACTTGTAGTGTGTTCGTGGCAGGCAGGCAGAGCTCCTATATTTTGTTCCCAGAAGCACCTATAGGACTTGTAGTGTGTTCGTGGCAGGCAGGCAGAGCTCCTATATTTTGTTCCCAGAAGCACCTATAGGACTTGTAGTGTGTTCGTGGCAGGCAGGCAGAGCTCCTATATTTTGTTCCCAGAAGCACCTATAGGACTTGTAGTGTGTTCGTGGCAGGCAGGCACTGGCAGCAAACAGAGCTCCTATATTTTGTTCCCAGAAGCACCTATAGGACTTGAAGTGTGTTAGTCCCATCACACAGAGCTATATTTTCTTCCCAGAAGCACCTATAGGACTTGTAGTGTGTTAGTCCCATCACACAGAGATCATATATTTTGTTCCCAGAAGCACCTATAGGACTTGAAGTGTGTTAGTCCCATCACACAGACCTATATTTTCTTCCCAGAAGCACCTATAGGACTTGAAGTGTGTTAGTCCCATCACACAGAGATCATATATTTTGTTCCCAGAAGCACCTATAGGACTTGAAGTGTGTTAGTCCCATCACACAGACCTATATTTTCTTCCCAGAAGCACCCATAGGACTTGAAGTGTGTTAGTCCCATCACACAGAGATCATATATTTTGTTCCCAGAAGCACCTATAGGACTTGAAGTGTGTTAGTCCCATCACACAGACCTATATTTTCTTCCCAGAAGCACCAATAGGACTTGAAGTGTGTTAGTCCCATCGCACAGAGATCATATATTTTGTTCCCAGAGGCACCTATAGGACTTGAAGTGTGTTAGTCCCATCACACAGACCTACATTTTCTTCCCAGAAGCACCTATAGGACTTGAAGTGTGTTAGTCCCATCACACAGAGCTATATTTTCTTCCCAGAAGCACCTATAGGACTTGAAGTGTGTTAGTCCCATCACACAGAGATCATATATTTTGTTCCCAGAGGCACCTATAGGACTTGAAGTGTGTTAGTCCCATCACACAGACCTACATTTTCTTCCCAGAAGCACCTATAGGACTTGAAGTGTGTTAGTCCCATCACACAGAGATCATATATTTTCTTCCCAGAAGCACCTATAGGACTTGAAGTGTGTTAGTCCCATCACACAGACCTATATTTTGTTCCCAGAAGCACCTATAGGACTTGAAGTGTGTTAGTCCCATCACACAGACCTATATTTTCTTCCCAGAAGCACCCATAGGACTTGAAGTGTGTTAGTCCCATCACACAGAGATCATAGATTTTGTTCCCAGAAGCACCTATAGGACTTGAAGTGTGTTAGTCCCATCACACAGACCTATATTTTCTTCCCAGAAGCACCTATAGGACTTGAAGTGTGTTAGTCCCATCACACAGAGATCATATATTTTTTTCCCAGAGGCACCTATAGGACTTGGAGTGTGTTAGTCCCATCACACAGACCTATATTTTCTTCCCAGAAGCACCTATAGGACTTGAAGTGTGTTAGTCCCATCACACAGAGATCATATATTTTGTTCCCAGAAGCACCTATAGGACTTGAAGTGTGTTAGTCCCATCACACAGACCTATATTTTCTTCCCAGAAGCACCTATAGGACTTGAAGTGTGTTAGTCCCATCACACAGACCTATATTTTCTTCCCAGAAGCACCTATAGGACTTGAAGTGTGTTAGTCCCATCACACAGAGATCCTATATTTTGTTCCCAGAAGCACCTATGGGACTTGAAGTGTGTTAGTCCCATCACACAGAGATCCTATATTTTGTTCCCAGAAGCACCTATAGGACTTGAAGTGTGTTAGTCCCATCACACAGAGCTATATTTTGTTCCCAGAAGCACCTATAGGACTTGAAGTGTGTTAGTCCCATCACACAGACCTATATTTTCTTCCCAGAAGCAACTATAGGACTTGAAGTGTGTTAGTCCCATCACACAGAGCTATATTTTGTTCCCAGAAGCACCTATAGGACTTGAAGTGTGTTAGTCCCATCACACAGAGATCATATATTTTGTTCCCAGAAGCACCTATAGGACTTGAAGTGTGTTAGTCCCATCACACAGAGATCATATATTTTGTTCCCAGAAGCACCTATAGGACTTGAAGTGTGTTAGTCCCATCACATAGAGCTATATTTTCTTCCCAGAAGCACCTATAGGACTTGAAGTGTGTTAGTCCCATCACACAGAGCTATATTTTGTTCCCAGAAGCACCTATAGGACTTGAAGTGTGTTAGTCCCATCACACAGAGATCCTCTATTTTCTTTGCAGAAGCACCCATAGGACTTCTAGTGTGTTAGTGGCATCACACAGAGCTCCTATATTTTCTTCTCAGCAGCACCCACAGGACTTCTAGTGGCATCACACAGAGCTCCTATATTTTCTTTGCAGAAGCACCCATAGGACTTCTAGTGTGTTAGTGGCATCACACACAGCTCCTATATATTCTTCTCAGCAGCACCCACAGGACTTCTAGTATGTTAGTGGCATCACATAGAGCTCCTATATTTTCTTTGCAGAAGCACCCATAGGACTTCTAGTGTGTTAGTGGCATCACACAGAGCTCCTATATTTTCTTTGCAGAAGCACCCATAGGACTTCTAGTGTGTTAGTGGCATCACACAGAGCTCCTATATATTCTTCTCAGCAGCACCCACAGGACTTCTAGTGTGTTAGTGGCATCACACAGAGCTCCTATATTTTCTTCGCAGAAGCACCCACAGGACTTCTAGTGTGTTAGTGGCATCACACAGAGCTCCTATATTTTCTTTGCAGAAGCACCCATAGGACTTCTAGTGTGTTAGTGGCATCACACAGAGCTCCTATATATTCTTCTCAGCAGCACCCACAGGACTTCTAGTGTGTTAGTGGCATCACACAGAGCTCCTATATTTTCTTTGCAGAAGCACCCATAGGACTTCTAGTGTGTAAGTGGCATCACACAGAGCTCCTATATATTCTTCTCAGCAGCACCCACAGGACTTCTAGTGTGTTAGTGGCATCACACAGAGCTCCTATATTTTCTTTGCAGAAGCACCCATAGGACTTCTAGTGTGTTAGTGGCATCACACAGAGCTCCTATATATTCTTCTCAGCAGCACCCACAGGACTACCGACTACAATGGCTGGAAGACCGCCAAGGGGAGGTAGAGCGTGCAGAGCCAAGAACACAGGGCAGGCAGGCTCTGTTTCTAGTGGACGTGGCCGTGGTCGTGCATCGTCATCAGCACGTGGCCATGGGACACGCGCGTCTTTGTTTTCGGCAGCTGGACATGTGGAGCCGCATCATGCTGAAGGCTTGGTAGAATGGATGACCAAGCCCTCCTCATCCTCCTCATCCTCTCTCACCCAGGCTCAGGGTACTGGCAGAGCAGCTGCCAACGCGTACTCAATGGCATCATCAGCCACCCCTTCCCTAGACCCACCATGTCCTCCTGAGGAGTCCCCCGAACTCTTTGAGCACAGTGTTGGGTACATGCTCCAGGAGGATGCCCAACGATTCGAAGGCTCGGATGATGATGATACCCAGCTTGAGGAATCTGGCAGTACTGTTCCACCAGCTGCAGCTTACTGCCAGGTTTGCTCTAGTGGTGAAGAGGGAGGGGATGATGAGGTCACTGACTCCACGTGGGTGCCTGAAGGGAGAGAGGATGAGGAGGAGGACAAGGAGGAGGAGGATGCGGCGTCACATGTCCAACGAGGCAGGATGCCCCCTGGAGGCCAGGTAGAGGCCAGCACAGCAACTGTGCAACACCGCAGAGCTCCGCCTGTGCAGGGCGCTGCCTCTGCACGTTATCAGAAAAGTTCTTTGGTGTGGGCCTTTTTTGAGACGAGTGCATCAGATCGCACCACTGCTATTTGCAATATTTGTCTCAAGCGTATCTCGCGTGGCCAAAACATCAGCCGCTTGGGCACCACAAGCATGACCAGACATATGTCGACCTGCCATGCAGCTCGTTGGCAGGCACACATAAAAGACCCACACCAAAGAACTAAGCGGACCTCTCCTTGCTCCTCATCAGCTGGGATCTCCATCCCCACTACACCTTCAGTGCTCTCTGAAAGCTGCTCTGAGAAGACTGAAGGTGTAGAATTAGGTGTGTCACAACCAAGTACTTGCAGTACACCGACGTCCGATTGCAGCAGGCAAATTTCCCTGCCCCAGCTGCTGGACCGTAGAAAGAAGTACACTCCCAGCCATCCACATGCCCAGCGGTTGAATGCTAGCTTGGCTAAATTGCTAGCACTTCAGCTGCTGCCTTTTCAGTTGGTAGACTCGGCCCCCTTCCGTGAGTTTGTTCAATGTGTGGTTCCTCAGTGGCAGGTTCCCAAACGCCACTTTTTCTCACGGAAGGCGATTCCGTCTCTCTACCGGCATGTGGAAGGCAATGTCCATGCCTCGCTGGACAGGGCGGTCAGCGGTAAGGTGCATATTACCGCTGACTCATGGTCCAGCAGGCATGGACAAGGACGGTACCTTTCTTTCACGGCCCATTGGGTCACTCTATTGGCAGCTGGGAGGGATGCAGGACAAGGTGCAGTAGTGTTGGAGGTTGTTCCGCCACCACGCCTCCAAAACGCTACTACTGCTACTGGTTGTGACACACCTCTCTCCTCCACCCCTCCTCTTCTTCTTCCTCCAGTGCTCTGTCCTTGGAACCAGCGGTGCTCCGTAGGCGTACAAGGGGCTACGCAAGTACGCAGGCAAAAAGATGCCATGCCGTGCTTGCGCTGGTGTGTTTGGGGGACAGGAGCCACACTGGGCCAGAGGTTCTGGCAGCTCTGCAGGGGCAGGCCGAGAGGTGGTTGACGCCACGTCAGCTTAAGCCAGGAATGGTCGTTTCTGACAATGGCACCAACCTCCTCTCCGCCCTGCGACAGGGGCAGCTCACCCATGTGCCCTGCATGGCTCACGTCCTCAACCTGGTGGTGCAGCGGTTCTTGGGCAGGTTCCCAGGCTTACAGGATGTCCTGAGGCAGGCCAGGAAAGTCTGTGTGCATTTCCGCCGATCTTATAATGCCAGTGCTCGGCTGACTGAGCTGCAAAAGGAGCTGAACCTGCCCAAGAACCGCCTAATATGTGACATGCCCACCAGGTGGAACTCAACGTTGGCCATGCTGCAGTGACTGCACACGCAGCAGAGGGCCATCAATGAGTACCTTTGCGACTACGGCACCAGGACAGGGTCAGGGGAGCTTGGTTTTTTTTCCCCACGTCAGTGGAGCATGATCAGGGATGCATGCACTGTCCTCTCACCATTTGAGGAGGCCACGAGGATGGTGAGCAGTGACAGTGCATGCATCAGTGACACTGTCCCTCTTGTCCACCTGTTGGAGCATACGCTGCGTGGGATAATGGACAGGGCACTTGAGGCAGAACAGAGGCAGGAAGAGGAGGACTTCCTTGCCTCTCAAGGCCCCCTTTATCCGGACAGTGTTCCTTCTGTCCCACCCATCACACAGGAAGAGGATGAGGAGGAGGAGGAGGAGGAGGAGGATTGTGTGAGCATGGAGGTGGAGCCTGGCACTCAGCATCAGCAGCAGCAGTCTTTTAGGGATGATGTACAGTCCCAACAAACCAGTGGACTTGTACGTGGCTGGGAGGAGGTGGCTGGCGATCATGTCATCCTCAGTGACCCAGAAGACTCCGGACCGAATGCCTCAGCTAACCTACGCTGCATGGCCTCCCTGATCCTGCAAAGCCTGCGGAAGGATCCTCGTGTTCTTCGGATCAAGGAGAGGGACCATTACTGGCTGGCCACTCTCCTTGATCCGCGGTACAAGGGTAAGGTTGCGGACCTTATCTTGCCGTCGCAGAGGGAGCAGAGGATGAGACATCTCAGGGAGGCCTTGCAGAAAGGTCTGTGCAACGCGTTCCCAGAAACTGGGAGGTTACAAACTCCTGGTCCTGGGCGACGAGTTGCTGAGGCTTCGGTCAGTAGCAGAAGGAGCGGTGGGGAAGGTGGACGTCTGACCGATGCGTTCAGACAATTTTTTAGTCCGCAGCCCCAAGGTATGATCGGTTCCAGCAACCATCGCCAGCGTCTGATATACATGGTGCAGGAATACCTTGGGGCAAGGTCAGACTTGGACACCTTTCCCACCGAAAATCCTCTGGCTTACTGGGTCCTGAGGATGGATCACTGGCCAGAGCTTGCACAGTATGCAATTGAGCTACTGGCCTGTCCTGCCTCCAGCGTTCTTTCCGAACGCACATTCAGTGCTGCTGGAGGATTTGTCACCGATCATAGGGTGCGCCTGTCCACCGCCTCGGTTGATCGACTGACCTTCATCAAAATGAATCAGTCTTGGATCACCACCAGCTACCAGGCACCTGAGGCGGATATAACCGAATAATTTATAATGTCACATCCCTTCAAGACTGCCTATGCTGATGCTGAGTGACTGTCCTCTTATGTTCACTGACTATCCTCTTCCTCCTCCTCAATGATCCATGCCACCACACCAGTGCCTAAGGCACAATTTTTCAGCCCCTGTTTAACAGGGGCGTGTACATACAATTTTTATAAAAAAATGCTTCGCAACACGTGTGACTGCTGTGCTCCAAGTACAGTATCTGTGAGGGGTTGCAGTGTTGTGGCACCAGCACCAGTGCCTAAGGCACAATTTTTCAGCCCCTGTTTAACAGGGGCGTGTACTTACAATTTTTTAAAAAAATGCTTCGCAACACGTGTGACTGCTGTGCTCCAAGTACAGTATCTGTGAGGGGTTGCAGTGTTGTGGCACCAGCACCAGTGCCTAAGGCACAATTTTTCAGCCCCTGTTTAACAGGGGCGTGTACATACAATTTTTATAAAAAAATGCTTCGCAACACGTGTGACTGCTGTGCTCCAAGTACAGTATCTGTGAGGGGTTGCAGTGTTGTGGCACCAGCACCAGTGCCTAAGGCACAATTTTTCAGCCCCTGTTTAACAGGGGCGTGTACTTACAATTTTTTAAAAAAATGCTTTGCAACACGTGTGACTGCTGTGCTCCAAGTACAGTATCTGTGAGGGGTTGCAGTGTTGTGGCACCAGCACCAGTGCCTAAGGCACAATTTTTCAGCCCCTGTTTAACAGGGGCGGGTAATTACAATTTTTTTAAAAAATGCTTCGCAACACGTGTGACTGCTGTGCTCCAAGTACAGTATCTGTGAGGGGTTGCAGTGTTGTGGCACCAGCACCAGTGCCTAAGGCACAATTTTTCAGCCCCTGTTTAACAGGGGCGGGTAATTACAATTTTTTTAAAAAATGCTTCGCAACACGTGTGACTGCTGTGCTCCAAGTACAGTATCTGTGAGGGGTTGCAGTGTTGTGGCACCAGCACCAGTGCCTAAGGCACAATTTTTCAGCCCCTGTTTAACAGGGGCGTGTACTTACAATTTTTTTAAAAAATGCTTCGCAACACGTGTGACTGCTGTGCTCCAAGTACAGTATCTGTGAGGGGTTGCAGTGTTGTGGCACCAGCACCAGTGCCTAAGGCACAATTTTTCAGCCCCTGTTTAACAGGGGCGGGTAATTACAAATCTTGATCTAATAGTTCACAGCAGGGCCCATTCCTGCGCCCACCAAGAGTAACTATGAGGGCCTACAGTCTTGTGGCAACACCGTCCACCACCACCGCCAAAGGCCCAATTTTTCTGCCCTGTTCATCAGGTGCTTGCAATTACAAATCTTGATCTAATAACTCACAGCAGGGCCCATTCCTGCGCCCACCAAGAGTAACTGTGAGAGCTTACAGTCTTGTGGCAACACCGTCCACCACCACCGCCAAAGGCCCAATTTTTCTGCCCTGTTCATCAGGTGCTTGCAATTACAAATCTTGATCTAATAACTCACAGCAGGGCCCATTCCTGCGGCCCACCAAGAGTAACTATGAGGGCCTACAGTCTTGTGGCAACACCGTCTACCACCACCGCCAAAGGCCCAATTTTCTGCCCTGTTCATCAGGTGCTTGCAATTACAAATCTTGATCTAATAACTCACAGCAGGGCCCATTCCTGCGCCCACCAAGAGTAACTGTGAGAGCTTACAGTCTTGTGGCAACACCGTCCACCACCACCACCACCCCCAATTTTTCTGCCCTGTTCAACAGGTGCATGCAATTACAAATCTTGATCTATTAACTCACAGCAGGGCCCATTCCTGTGCCCACCAGTCTTGTGGCTACACCAACATCTAATAGGGCAAATTTCTGCAGAGTATATACGCCAGGCCCCTACTTTCAAACATCCAACTTACAAACGACTCCTACTTGCAAATGGAAAGAGAAAACAGGAAGTGAGAGGAAATCTACCCCTAGGAAGGGAAATTCTATCCTGTTAGATTTAATTTGGGAAAAAGGTATCTCCTCTCTACTGATACTTTATCACCAATCCTTGTTTCAATTAAAACCCCACTTTTTCCAAAAACATTTGTCATTGGGACGGAAAGTGAGGTGACATGTTCTGAACAGATGTGCAAAGACAGCAAATGTTACAGGGGTGATAACCCCTCCCTATGTTCTCCAAAAAGCTTAAAAATAGATTTTTTTGGGATGGAGCTACACTTCATAATGTACCTGTTCAGATTCTACTTAAGAACAAACCTAAAGCCGCAAGTGGTTTTAAATGGCTTCTTTTTTTCCTTTACAAATGTCATTTTGTGCAAGGACAGTTCTAAACACGGGAAACACATGCCACTTCACAGGCATACTTTAGACACCCCCCAGGTACCATATTTAAAGGAAAATTTCACTTTTTTTTTTTCACTTTATGCATCATTAAAATGACTGCTCCCGAAAAAACGTTAGTTTGTTATAAGTTCTTTTTGCATTGATATATGTCCCCTGGGGCAGGACCCGGGTCCCCAAACCTGTTTTATGACATTAACATGCATATTGGCCGTTGTAATTAGCACTTTTGATTTCGAACGTTCGCGTCCATTATAACGTATAGGGTTCGAAAATTCGCGCAAACTTTCGGTCCGTTCGAAGGTTCTGGTGCGAACCGAACCCGGGGGTGTTCGGCTCATCCCTAGTGGCAGGTGACATGGCAAGTGACAATCTGCAAATGGTGGCAGGTGACGTGGCAAGTGACAATCTGCAAATGGTGGCAGGTGACGTGGCAAGTGACAATCTGCAAATGGTGGCAAATGACGTGGCAAGTGAAAATCTGCTAATGGTGGCAGGTGATGTGGCAAGTGACAATCTGCTAATGGTGGCATATGACAATCTGCTAATGGTGGCAAGTGACGTGGCAAGTGACAATCTGCAAATGGTGGCAAGTGATGTGGCAAGAGACAATCTGCAAATGGTGGCAGGTGACATGGCAAGTGACACGCCCAGGGCTCCCACTGATTCTGCATTATAGTGAGTTGAACCACTTCATTATATATTACAATATAACAATAGAAACAATGCGCTTCGATCACCCTGACACCATATCAACCATGGTGCCATGAAGCTTGAAACGCCAACACCAGCCTTCCTTTTCTTGCGAAAAATTGCTTACCACCAGCGTGCCCCCCCCAGGTTGGTGACCGCTGCTATGGGCTCTAGCCCCAGATCTTTTGCAGACCTAGCAACGCCCCTGACTCCAGCCAATTGTGGACAAAAAAATGTCCCTGAGTTGAAATTGTGAACCTATCTACGTTATCCTAACAAATGTTGTCTTATCCTCACAATGCTGTCAAACCAGATAGTCCTGCAGAAACATTTCATTGTGTTTCTTCTTTCTAGTTTTAATTCTCTGGTTGTCAAAATTCTTGAACATTTTTCAGAGGGTATTTAGCACACTTTTCTCTCTTTTTTTTCTCAGCTGAAAACTGCTAGCCTGAAGCTACATTTTTCTAGTCGATTTGCTCCACATACTTTGAAAATGATTTTTAAAAAAATGTGACAAGCTCTTCTCAGATGATACTTCTGAAAACATGAATTCCAAGGGGAAAAATGTGAGCTGGAGATTCTACAAACCAGTGATGTTGCGAATTCACGTGTAGGGAAACATTTTAAAGAAGATTTTTATTCCCCCATGCTTAGCAAAATGTAATCTTTGGCACCATTCTACTCTTCCAGTTGTGTGATGTTTAGGTTGCAAACCATGCAATGTTTTCTAATAGAGGTGTGGGCAGAGCCAACTCGCCCGGTGAATACGGAGCTTTTTGCCCTCTCTCACTCTTCTCCTTCCTCCGGACTCTCAGGTGCACATGCTCACTAATGCCTGGGAGCTGACGGCGGGACCATGTTCATGGGACATCAACATTATGGCAGCACCTGACTTAGAAGGGAGCTGTATACTCCGGTGTCTTTGTATCTTAACCTGAAGCTGTCATACAGGTGCCACCCGGTCCCACGATACAAACACCTGCTCAGGATACGACATTTTAAAGGAGACACCACAGAGTGGTGTCTCTTTCCACCAGTCAAGCTTGACTCTGCCATCTCTCTCCCAGTGACAGAACGGGGTCCTGACATACACCAGCGCGGACCACATGCATGCACAAAATTAACTCTTTTCTCTTCTGTGCCATACAGCTAGGTTCCTAGGGTCTCTGCAACAAGGGTCTGGTTCTAGTTGCTTGGGCACTGACCATTTGGGAGGTAGGCGATGAACCACTCCCCTCCCTATACATGAGACCCATAACCCCTGCTGGTACCACTCTCCCGCTGGCTGCCTGTCATGTTAGCCTTCTCTTTTACTTGTTGCCCCTAGCAACTGCATGTTATCACTTCATCCCTTGTATGCGCATTACAGGCCCTGTTCTTCTACACGCCATTACCACCATGCACCTCTTTAAGTAACTTCAGACCAGGCATGACAATTTTTCAAACGTTTTACTGGAAACATCAGCATAACAGTTCCAAAACAAAGTGCACAGTCTTTTCCCTAAACAAATCCCTAAGTCAGGCTTCTGACTGCCCCAGCGTACTTGCAGAGGCGAAAGTTCATAAACAGAGTCCACAGTGGCAGATCCCCAGATCTGGTGTTCTTCATGTAAGCATTGAAGCATTCAGTAGGTGCTGTCCTGGCTGGGAGGGTTGGGGATATTACTTTGCCCGTTCTTTTAATTCTTTTTGGTGGGTTCCTGTCTGGGTCTGGGCCACGTGCCATGTGCCACGTACCCTGTGTAATATAAAAATGGGACAGTGGTCCAGTTCACAGTTGGCCCCATAGAAGAGAGCCTGCAACAGACAAAAAACAGGGAGTTTCAGTCCAACCTTGGGTTGTAAGTCCCATAAGAGATTGAGATAGTAGAAGAGACCTGTAGGAGTAGGAGAATGTTGCCTGTCATGGTCTGTAACAGAGACGTTTAACCTGGGGTTCACCCTGAAGACATCAGTGCTGTAGAAATGCCTCTGAAGGACTATGATCACTGGACTACACTTATGCAGGTGTAGCCATGGTGTTAGCACTACTGACAAACAATCCGCCAAATCACCCCACTGCCAGACTTCATACATCCTTTCCAGAGACAATGAACAGTCATTTGCAAGCTTTGTTTTTGTTGTTTTATTGGGGGGTACAACTTGGGTAGGGATTGGGATATGGGGTGCCCATAGGATAAATCATTGCCATAATATATACAGGTTTCAATATACTTTGATGATAATTAGAGCCTGAAGATAAGATGTGAACACTTGACTAAGTAGGAATCTTCTCCTGCAGCTCCCTGCAGACTGTTACTCCCTCTGCATCTCCTATGCAGACTATTGCTCCCTGCATCTCCATGCAGACTACTGTTAGCTAAGAGTTCTCCATCCATCACTGTGTGAGGGACAGAAACTTCACTTTTGACCATGTAAAAGTAATGGTCTTAGTTCTCTTCACCACCTGCCCAAACCTGCTTCTCCTTGCACACTTGGTTTCCTCCTACACAACTTGTAGTTACATTAGGGTATACACATCCTCTTCTAATGAATGAATGAATGATTTGTATAGCGCTGCAAATGCGAACTGAATCGCCTCAAGGCGCTTGACTGCTCTTGTTGTCATGCAATATTTAGCAGAGATGGGTCTTAAGTTTTTTCCTGAAGGCCTGATGGTTTTCTTCCAAGCGGATGTTGTTTGGTAGAGCATTCCATAGCCGAGGTCCCTGTACTGCGAATCTTCGTTCTCCCTTCGATTTGTATTTCGGCTTTGGGGATGAGAAGGCGGTTTTGGTTTGTCGATCGCAGGCTGCGATTTGGTATGTATTTTTCTATTTTCTCACAAAGGTATTGAGGCGCGTTACCTTGTGTACATTTGTGGGTGAGGCAGAGGGTTTTGAATGTGATCCTGTCTTTTACCTTGAGCCAGTGGAGGGTCCTCAGGGATGGGGAGATGTTTTCCCAAGGTTTCTTTCCGGTGACTAATCTTGCTGCTGTGTTTTGGATGACTTGTAGGCGTGCAATCTGGTAATCAGGTAATCCTATGTAAAGAGAGTTTGCGTAGTCGAGACGCAAGTTGATGATAGTTCCTACTACTACCGCTTTTTCCTTTTCCGGGATAAATGGGATAAGTCTGCGCAGCATGCGGAGGAGATGATGGGATCCGCTGATTACTGATCCTATTTGTGCCTCCATGGTCATCTCTGAATCAAAGATTACTCCGAGGCTTTTCGCTTTAGTGCTTGGAAGGATGGTCTGTCCAAGGATTGTTGGTGGTGTCCACGGGGTCTTCGTCTTTTTCCTTTGGTTTGCGTCGAGGAGCAGTAGTTCTGTTTTCGATCCATTCAGTTTGAGGAAGCTAGTGGTCATCCAGTCATCTATCAAGGTGAGACATTTTCCTAGTTCCTGGTACTGGTCTTTTTGTCCGGTGATCCGGAAATACAGTTGAGTGTCGTCCGCGTATAAGTGGTAGCATAGATCCAATTTGCTAATGATTTTGAAGAGTGGCCGTATGTAGATGTTGAAGAGTACTGGTGACAATGGTGATCCTTGGGGGACTCCATAAGTAATTGCCCGGGTTTCCGAAGTGAAGGCTCCTAGTTTCACTGTCTGTGACCGGTTTCCTAAGAAGGAAGTGAACCATGGAAGATCTACATCTGTAATTCCTGCCACTTCCTTGAGGCGGCTGAGAAGAGTGTTGTGGTCCACAGTGTCGAACGCTGCACTAAGATCCAGCAGTACCAGAAGACACAATTCTCCATCATCCGCTGCTTCTAGGGCGTCATCACATATTTTTCAGAAGTGCCGTTTCTGTGCCATGGCCTGGGTGGAAGCCAGATTGTAGCGGGTCAAAGAGCTTGTGTGTGTCCAGGTGAAGTTGAAGCTGTTGTACTACTGCTTTCTCCATAATCTTAAAAATGGTGTTTAGGCTTGTTACCGGTCTGCGATTGTTCGGATCTTATTGGTCGAGGTTGGGTTTCTTTAGCAGTGGTTTGACGATGCCTTTCTTGAGGGACTTAGGAACCAATCCTTCTTTGAACGACTGATTTACTAGGTGTGTAATAGCAGGGGCCAGAATGTCGGAGCATTCTTTCAAGAATTTTGTGGGGATGATGTCGTTTGGCGATGTACTGTCTCGGAGGCTCATGATGAAATTTTTGGTTTCATCCGTGGTGATCGGGGTCAGCTAAAAATGTGGTGCTTGTGCGTTGTGCATGTAAAATTCCTAATGGGTCTGTGTTGTACCAAATACCTTCCATTTCTTAATAATAGTCCTGACTGTGCTTCTAGACATTGATAAAGCCTTTGACAATTGTTTGTTTCCAAACTTGTTACTGACTTGTTCCTAACCACAACTTTATCCTGGATATCTTTTGACAGTGCCTTGCCACCCATAGTTGATTGTTTGCTTCAGTTGCACTACCAGGGACTGAAATGCTCCAGGAAGGCTCTTTTCATGCTGAGCTCATGAAAATGACCACAGCTGCTCACAGTTGAGAGTTTAAGTATTAAAGAGTTAATAGTTTCATTAATTTAGGGACAATGTGGTAATTTGCGTAACTATCTGACCTGTGGTGTTGAGGCACAGAAGCGAGTGGTTTGACACAATAGTGGTCACCCCTTTGCCCCCGCCTGTTCACACAGGTTTCAAACTGAATAGAGTGTTGTTTGAAAGTCTTTATATTTTACAGTCAGTTATTGCTCTGTTTCACTGTTTTATATCATTGTTATCTTTGCTCCTGTGGAACTTTTTCAGAAGTTAGGTTTATATCACTGGAAATAAATGAATGCTTTTAACCTTTCAGTAAACACAATTCAACTTTTTCACTTTAATTGTGTGTGTCTTTAACTCTTTGATTATCACTGAAAATGTCTGAACCCAGGGTGTCAGAGGTTTATGAGGACTTGCATGGTCGGGACAACCAGTGGGGTACAGATTAAGCAAGCTGCCCTCACGCGAGCAGCGCTACGCCATGATTGGTGGGAGGGCCGCAGTCCATCTTTCTGTTTAACCAGTTGTATAAAGACACTGTTAGTATACATCGGTTTATCCAAATCTGTTAAGGAATCCTTGCTTTCTTGTTTTATCAGTTCTGTTTTCAGATCTGACTCTGCCATTCTTCATTACTCTTCACCTTTAAAGGGCCCGACGTGCTAGCAGAAGATACTATCCCCAACCTTTGGTATGACTCTATTCCATATCCACAATTGCTTATTGCTTATTTAAAGGGGTGCCCCTTCTTTATACAAACAATCCTAAAATGGCATTCACTTGGTCCCATTGCGTTGCACCAGTGCTCACAAGGGAGCTGTCAGTTTTCTTATGCTTCTCCCCCCACAACCCTTGTTGCACTTTCAACCGCCACCATTGATGCACAGTGGTTATGTACAGTCTGCTGACATTAAGTATTGACATTCCCTTTGTGTTACCATTCCTTACTCCTTCAAATTGAGTGCATTGCTGTGAATAGTTTGTAATACCACATCAGCCATCATTGAGGTATTCAATACAACTGTGGCTATTGAATTATTGTGTCCATTAATCTTTTATTCTGTGCTGGGTTTAGTGGTGAACATTACTGGTCTAACTATGTCTGAACCTAGAGTGTCAGAAGAGTTGAGAAGTTTACATTGTCAAGGGAGCACCAGAGGACAGACATTATCCAGCAGCTTCTACGGGGGTAGTGCTACACTAAAAAGTGAGCTTACCCTTTAATATTCACTGATACAGTAAATCATTCTTACCCTTCCCAACAAAATGCAAAGCTTAAAAAATTATATATACACATTTTATTTACATACAAAAAAATACCAAAACAAAAAATGAATAATGTGTTGGTTTGGAGTCATAAAAAATCATGCTAAATATATATTTTTTATACTGTGATAATAATTATAATTACTTAATTTATAAATTATTACTTAAGTATAATTTATTCTGGAAAAATATAATTTTATATTCATTTTGTAATAGCTAATGAATATGTTTGTTCTGCATAATTAGTCTGGAAACAGATAAATATTTAATATGAAAACCTTTTATAATCAATGCTATTTTATAGGAAACATCCAATTTACACAAAAAAATAAGATAACATACACTACCATAAGAATTAAATAGAGTAACTACAAGTTAACACAAACAAGCCATTTTGCAATTACAGTTATTAAAATAACCTTCCCATTTAAATTTTGCAATGAGGTATGATTTGATAAAACGACTCAAAAAATAAAACGCTGCTTTCCTGCAACCATGGCAACATTAGAAGCATTCTTTACGATGTTTGTGTACATAACACCGCTAAAAATCCTATTATACCTGTACATTTGATTGGCTCAGTTGTTGCTTCTAGGAGTCTGCACAAAACCTGAGGTTAATTCAACTACAGCACTGTCCTTTGTTTTGTTTTTTTTGTTTTTTTACACTGAGGCTTTCATCTTTGGTAATGCCTATTTCAGATCCGAAGGGATGCTCAGATGCCATTTTTCTCTTTTTACAGCACTGAGGCTTAGGAGGTGATTCCAATGGCCAGTCTCATTATCTACAAACAATTTGCATTAAGCTTAATTAGGACTGAATAAGAAGAAAAAAAAAATGTATATATATATATATATATAGTAAAGTGTATGTAAAGCCTAACAACGTATATCTCTTTTTTGCTACTGTTTGGTCTGTTAAATATACTATTGAAAGCATTTTGTTAAATACCCAATTTTTAGGTCAGAAATGTAGAATTGTCCTGTGCCCTGTGATCATTTCATGCATTCTCTCAATTAAGTGTAATTAGTTCTCCCAATTGTTATTTTGCATGGCACGGTTTGAGTAGTAGGATCTGTAAAGGTATAACAAATGGGCAGATGTCAACGTATTGCAAAAAAGTACTGTATGTTTTGTAATTTTACCACAGGACCTCCAGATGATTTACCCCCTTCATGACCAGGCCATTTTTTGCAATATGGAACTGCGTTACTTTAACTGACAATTGTGCATGCAACACTGTACCAAAATCAATTTATGTTCTTTTTTTGCCCCATGAATAGAGCTTTCTTTTAGTGGTATTTGAACACTTCTGCATTTTTTATTTTTTGCATTTTAAACAAAAAAGAGAGTGACAATTTTGAAAAAAATAAACATATTTTTTTTACTTTCTTCTTTAGAATCCAATAAAAAAAATGTAAAAAATTAAAAAAAATTTAATTTCTTCATACATTTAGGCCAATATTTAAAACTGCTATAGGGTGGACTTAAAGTATTTAAAGAGACACTGGGGTTACTTTACTAAAGGCAAATTGACTGTTCACTCTGCAAGGGAATTACCCCCAGGGCTTGCACATGATTAGGTATTCTTTGCACACAGCTTCAGCTTCACCACATTCACTAAGCTCAGGGGTAAATTCCCTTGCAAAGTGTACCTTCCCTTGCAAAGTGAACAGTCTGTTTAGCTTCGGTAAATTACCCCACTATCAATTTGTCCAGTCATGTCTGGTAGGGATGAGCCGAACGTTTTTAAAAACGGCCGTTTTTTCAGGAGCAGTGATTTTAATAATGCTTAAAGTGAAACAATAAAAGTGTAATATTCCTTTAAATTTCGTACCTGGGGGGTGTCTATAGTATGCCTGTGAAGGGGTGCATGTTTCCTGTGCTTAGAACTGTCCCTGCGCAAAGTGTAATTTTTGCAGGAAAAAAAGCTATTTAAAATCACTCGCGGCTAATGAATTGACGGCTCCTGTAACACAGAGAACAGTCATTCATTGAAAGCCATTGATAAAAAAAAGTCATTGATAAAAATAAAAAAAAATTAAAAAAAAAAAAGCGTGGGGGTCCCCCCAAATTCAATAACCAGGCCCTTCAGGTCTGCTATGGATATTAAGGGGGACCCCAGCCAAAAAAAAATGGCGTGGGGTCCCCCTCAAAATCCATACCAGACCCTTGAGGTCTTGGATGGATTTTAAGGGGAACCCCGGGCAAAAAAAATGGCGTGGGGTCCCCCTAAAAATCCATACCAGACCCTTATCCGAGCACGCAACCTGGCAGGCCGCAGGAAAAGAGGGGGGACGAGAGCGCCCCTCTCCCTCCTGAACCGTACCAGGCCACATGCCCTCAACATTGGGAGGGTGCTTTGGGGGTCTGAGACCCACAAAGCACCTTGTCCCCATGTTGATGAGGACAAGGGCCTCTTCCCCACAACCCTGGCCATTGGTTGTGGGGGTCTGCGAGCGGGGGGCTTATCGGAATCTGGAAGCCCCCTTTAACAAGGGGACCCCCAGATCTCGCCCCCCCCTGTGTGAAATGGTAAGGGGGTACAAAAGTACCCCTACCATGTCCCCAAAAAAGCTCTGGTCTTCTCGTCCGGCATCTTCTTCCACGGCGTCCGGGTCTCTTCTTGGGCTGCTCCGCGCAATGGGAGGCTCCCGCTGTGTGAGGCTTTGCAGCGTCTGACAGGTCTTTTATAACGGAGGGCGGGCCACCTGGTGATCCCGCCCCCCCTGACCTCATGGGGAAAGCCATAGGGAATTCCCCATGACGTCCCCGTGCGTCAGAGGGGGCGGGGTTACCAGGTGGCCCCGCCCTCCGTTATAAAAGACCTGTCAGACGCAGCGAAGCCTCACACAGCCGGAGCCTCCCATTGCGTGGAGTGGCCCAGAAGAGACGCCGACGCCATGGAAGAAGATGCCGGACGAGAAGACCAGAGCAAGAAGAAGCGGATCGGAGGAAGAAGTTGATGGAAGAAGAAGATTGAAGAAGATGCCGGAAGGAGAAGATGAAGAAACCGAAGGATGAAGAGAGGAAGAAGGAAGACCAGAAGAAAGAAGATTTTAATAAAGGAATTGTCAAAGACCGTCTCCTGTCATTTTTACAATTTTTGACACTTTTTTGGTGAAATGGTAGGGGTACTTTTTCACCATTTCACACAGGGGGGGGGGGGGGCCGGGATCTGGGGGTCCCCTTGTTAAAGGGGGCTTCCAGATTCCGATAAGCCCCCCGCCCGCAGACCCCCACAACCAATGGCCAGGGTTGTGGGGAAGAGGCCCTTGTCCTCATCAACATGGGGACAAGGTTCTTTGGGGGTCTCAGACCCCCAAAGCAACCTCCTAATGTTGAGGGCATGTGGCCTGGTACGGTTCAGGAGGGAGGGGGGGCACTCTCGCCCCCCCCTTTTTCTGCGGCCTGCCAGGTTGCGTGCTCGGATAAGGGCCTGGTATGGATTTTGAGGGGGACCCCACGCCATTTTTTTTTGGCCGGGGTTCCCCTTAAAATCCATCCCAGACCTCAAGGGTCTGGTATGGATTTTGAGGGGGACCCCACGCCATTTATTTTTTATTTTTTGGCTGGGGTCCCCCTTAATTTCCATAGCAGACCTGAAGGGCCTGGTTATTGAATTTGGGGGCACCCCCACGTTTTTTTTTTTTTTTATCAATTACTTTTTTTTTATCAATGACTTTCAATGAATGACTGTTCTCTGTGTTACGGGAGCCGTCAATTCATTAGCCGCGAGTGATTTTAAGTAGCTTTTTTTCCTGCAAAAATGACACTTTGTGCAGGGACAGTTCTAAGCACAGGAAACATGCGCCCCTTCACAGGCATACTATAGACACCACCCAGATGTGATACTGCAATGCTGTACTAACAGCACGCACACACTAATCCCCAGAATCACAGCACATAATGTCAGCAGTCAGCAGCACATGACACTGACACTGGAACACAACACAATATGCGAGGCCGCCGGTGCGGCGGCCTTTTATACTGTGGGGCGTGTACTAAACCCCCTGAGCTATAATTGGCCACAGGCATCCTGCCTGTGGCCAATTATTGCTCTCCTCGCCGCTGGCTCTTTGATTGGCCAAACATACGGGTCACAGTGCATGCATGGCCAATCATCAGCCAGCAATGTACTGCAACTGGCGCAGTGCATTGCGGGCCCCTCGCATCACACGAATTTGATGCGAGCGGCCCAAATAGTTCTGGGCTCGCCGAGCGGGCAAACGCCCGATGTTCGATTCGAACATGGGTTCGAATCGAACACCGGGCTCATCCCTAATGTCTGGTAAAGGCTCCCCCACTAGCCCAGTGATACTTACCACTCTACCGGTCCTCGACCACTTCATCCACCATCATAGACTCCATTATAACAACCCGTGCTGACTGGTGTAGGAGCATAAATGGAGCAGTGAAATAACCTTCATCATCATGTGACGGTGCTTAGACTAGCAATTGGTTGTCAGGCTTTATCAATGAGTATGAGGTCACAAACGCCCCCAAACCTAGACGCAAACGGTATTTTGTTGGTGGCTGCAATGAAGAAAGGAGCAGCAAGGGATCCCTGATCAGGTCAGTGTCAGTTGATCAAGGGAGGGGCAACTTTACACAGACACTGTAATTTTGCTTTAAAGGGGTAAAGTAATAACTGTGTTTTTTCAAAATAAAATACAAGAATTGGATCTTTGAAAGTTTGTAATCAGTTTTGATGCAGTGACCAATAAAAACTTCTTAGCAATATATTGTTTCATTATTCTCAATATTTTGATGCCAAATTGAATGAACAGTGTACCTACAATAAGCAAAACTGTATGGTTAGTTACAGTATATAACTATGGCTATTTTCTAAATAATGGCTATATACTTTATTCAAAGTGATAAGAAATCCAAAAACAAAAATGTAGTATATTTTTAATAATACGGTTATTAACCACCTCAATACAGGGCACTTACTGCCCAGGCCATTTTTCAGCTTTCAGCGCTGTCACACTTTGAATGACAATTGAGAGTGAGAGTGAGATCATGCTTTACTGTAACCATGTGACATTTTTATAATTTTCTTCACACAAAGAGAGCTTTCTTTTGATGGTATTTAATCACTTCTGGGTTTTTTGTCTTTTCCTAAAAATAAAAAAAAAGACCAAAAATTTTGAAAAAAATAAGTATTTCTTTATTTCTGTCAGTACATTTTGTAAATAAGTAATTTTTCTCCTTCACTGATGGGCACTGATGTGGTGGCACTTATGGGTACTGATAAGGAGGTACTTATGGGTACTGATGAGGTGGCACTAATGAGGAGGCACTAATATGTCTCACTTTTGGGCACTTAATTGTAATCAGGGCACTGATGATCAATTTCCTGATTACATCCCTAGATGTGCTCTGTAAGGAGATGCCGCTGATCGGCTCTCCTCTCCTCACACTCTGTCAGTGTGAGGCGAGGAGCGACGATTTCCGGCATCTCCGTGTTTACTCTGTGGACACAGCCGATCACATGGTTCAAGAGCAACGGCCGTGGCTCTTTACAGAGATCGGGGTCGCGCCGTGTCCTAGCAACACGGCGTGGCCGCGATCACAGCGCTGCGGGCACGCGAGCATGCTCGTTCCGGGAGGCCATCGTATGACGTCCACCCAGAACGGCGGACGACAAGTGGTTAAAAATGGAAAGCAAACATTTTTTATATTGCATCTTACCAATACTTAGATGTGGCACTTTTTTCAGGTGGTCCTACCAGGAACACACTACCTACCCTAGGGTGATAACTGTGCTGTATCTACACTGTACTGTACCTATGCAGAAGCAGCATTGCCCCCCTGGAGTACAGAACACCTCCCCCTCTCTTAATTTCCATAGCATAGGGAGAAGGTGATGTGTAGTTCACAGAGGTGAACTGGGCAGGGCTGATGTAAATATTTGCTATAAAACTGAATACACAGGGCAGCACTGGATTTCTGGCAGGATCAACAGGTATTTTTTGTATGTAACAAAATGCATTAATTGGTATATTTAAAAGACAAAAAGGGAGAAATGTGAGGTTCATTGTTGGAGTTTATGTATCCTTTATAAGCAGGCCCTTCATAGAAGTTTAGAATGCTTTGCTGGTATGCCTGCCATCTTCGTGCAAGGGTTATGCCAAGCTATTTTACCATTCAATAATACAGTAGTATATCATGGCAAGACAAGCACTCATTCATTCATGAAGCAACACTTATATAATTTATTTTACTCAGTAGATCTAGCTGCATATGCTAACACTTTAAAAACAGCTAAAATTATATGAGCATGACAATCATACTATCATTCATAGTTAATTGAAATGCTGCATTTACATGTTGCGCTTGTTACTGCATTCACATGATCATCATGTGAATGACTTACATCTTACTGTAAATGTAAGTCACCAAAATAATCATCAAAATAATTTATCCTTCTTTTCCCTGGACTATATAGGCTGCTGTTTTTCATCTTTGAGAGCCAGCACTTGTGGTGACCGGTTACCGCCGCATAATTTTGATTTCTTTCTTTTTATTTTTGTATTATTTGATGTCTTTATTTATTTTATTTTGTTTTCCGAATCAATTTTTTTTGTATACAAAAGATGGATTACATGGAGAAAAAAAGAATTGTGTGATAAAAAAAAACTAAAGTCCAATGTATTAATACCAGGTTACAGAATTAACACTAGTAAGTATACAATATATTTAAATAGGATGCAAGAAAAATAATAGAACAGTAAGGGCAACTAGCCCCAGAAGTAATAACGTAGATATATGAATGTCACAGGTACTGTTTGTAAGCAGCATGTTGTATTTTCCCAATTGTTGTAGAGCAGGGAGCCCACTAGTTAGAGTAGCTTGCAACATCTATGTGTTGTGTCATACTTCCGTGGTATCGGTGTAGGTCAAGGGAGCAAGTCATGTAGGATGTTGGGGTAGGAGTAATCATGTGTGGGCTAACTATGCGGGGTGTTAACATGAGCATATTGTCTACTGCCATTTATTTATAACATAGTGTTTTCTGCGGTTAGCAGCCCAATGTCTCTAGATATGTTATTTCCTTGTAGGTTTGCGGTCACCGGACCACTAGCAACCCATACAGAAAAAGGCGGTTCTAGAAGGCTTTGTCAGTGGTCAAATTGCTCAACCAAGATGGTGGGGGCTTCTGTTTAATGGCTATAGACAATATGGCTATATACACAATATTGGTTTCCATCACACTTCCCGTAATGTATTTCATATTTGTGAGAGCAAAATTAACTAATGAAGAAATATGAGTGAGTGGCTGTTAATTGTTTTTTCTTGTGAAATTGTCTCTTTTAAGAAAGCTTTGGGTGCACTTTGTTATATATTTATTTTAGGATCTGGTTCTTCATTTAATTCCCAACTGAATGCCAAATGGGGGAGGTAGCAAGGAATCCAGCTGTTCTGTCTTTGCATGGTTGGTGTTGATCGTGTACAGATCTGTAAGCAAGAAAAAAACAGGACATTTAAAGGAAAATTCATGTTTGCGTTTTACCAACCAGAATTGCTTAAAAGTTGTTTCCTCAACTGTTAGGTGGACTCTAAAGAGTTGTAACCGTAGAGCAGGAGCATATCTACTGCAAGGCAAACAAGGCGGTGCCACCCCCCAGGCAGAAGGGACACTACGGCTCTGTTCCCATGATCACAGTCCAGAGTACTACACGGATTACAGTGATAGAAATGAGAGTACAATGATCAGTGTAAAGTGCTGTACGGGGTACAATGATTTCAATGGACTGTCTGCAAATTGGAAATGCCTTGATGGATGATGACATACCGACACCAGTTCGATTGATTGGAGTTGAGAGTTTTGAGAGCACAGTGGTGGCAGATGTGTTTAACCATCTCAATACAGGGCATTTTCACCCCCTTCCTGCCCAAGCCATTTTTCAGCTTTCAGCGCTGTCACACTTTGAATGACAATTGCGCGGTCATACAACACTGTACCCAGATAAAGTTTTTTGTCCCCACAAATAGAGCTTTCTTTTGGTGGTATTTGATCACCTCTGCGTTTTTTAATTCTTGCACTATAAACAAAAGAAGAGGCACAAGTTTGAAAAAAAATATATATTTTTTACTTTTTCCTATAATAAATATCCAATAAATGTGAAAAAGTGCAGCGCTCAGAAAAATGAGATAAAAAACCTTGACCAATAACGGTAAAGGTGAGTGAATCAAGTCCTATTCCATGTGAATGGATACTGGTGCTTGCGACAATTTAAGTGCATATAAACTTATAAACAACTTAATTACAGTGCAAACATAAACCAAATATGTGTTGATAAATATTGAATACATAAACCAACATTTGAAAAAAAGTGTGTGAGTACCCAAATCTATAGGTTCAAACAAATAAGTGCATCCAAATCGCATATAGTGAATAACGCAAAAAAAAACAAAATAATCAGTCAAACAGAGTCCTCAGTGCTGAATGTTGAATGCATAAACTAACATTTGCAAAAAGATATGTGAGTACCCAAAACTATAGGTTCAAACAAATAAGTGCATCCAAATCGCATACAGTGAAAAACGCAAAATAATCAATCAAACAGAGTCCTCAGTGTTCAGTAGCCTTTGACAGTCTCCTACACAGAGCGCTTCTGAGTGTAATATGATTTTCTTAAGATTGACCTCGCAGTTCCCTTCAAGAGATATAAAGTAAGAAAAGGAGGCTTACCAGATGTCTGGTCTTTACTGCATATATCCCATCAAACGAGGTTCCAGGTACAGCAAATCAGCTGGGCAATTCCTCGCTCATCAGAGCGTGCATCAGGCTCCACCAAGTGCCTATATACCCCTTCTGGGGGGTCCGGTCAGAGTCCCACAAGGATACCAAAAATAAAACAAAAAAAGGTCCGGATCGTGTAATATGTTAAAACAAGGGATGCCTTTATTATGGCTCAATGGGTCCAATGTACAGCACAGATGAGCAGCAATACAAAATAAAAACAGTTTCGCTACCTTGTAGCTAAGAAAGATAAAAACTCCTGGCCTGGGAGTGTGGAAGCGATCGCACATGCGCAGAGCGTGTGGGCGTGGCTACCCGACGATCGTTTCGTCACAGCGTGACGTCATCAGGGGTACGCCCACATCTCCACGCTGTTCATTTAAATAGTAGTCTGAGGCTAAGTACAGCGGCGCTATAGGTCGGACAGGCCATCAATCAGAAGTGACAGGAAACCACTGGGGATCCAATCACAAGCGACACAGGACGTACCTAGCGAAACCCTAAACCCTAGGTACGTCCTGTGTCGCTTGTGATTGGATCCCCAGTGGTTTCCTGTCACTTCTGATTGATGGCCTGTCCGACCTATAGCGCCGCTGTACTTAGCCTCAGACTACTATTTAAATGAACAGCGCGGAGATGTGGGCGTACCCCTGATGACGTCACGCTGTGACGAAACGATCGTCGGGTAGCCACGCCCACACGCTCTGCGCATGTGCGATCGCTTCCACACTCCCAGGTCAGGAGTTTTTATCTTTCTTAGCTACAAGGTAGCGAAACTGTTTTTATTTTGTATTGCTGCTCATCTGTGCTGTACATTGGACCCATTGAGCCATAATAAAGGCATCCCTTGTTTTAACATATTACACGATCCGGATCTTTTTTTGTTTTATTTTTGGTATCCTTGTGGGACTCTGACCGGACCCCCCAGAAGGGGTATATAGGCACTTGGTGGAGCCTGATGCACGCTCTGATGAGCGAGGAATTGCCCAGCTGATTTGCTGTACCTGGAACCTCGTTTGATGGGATATATGCAGTAAAGACCAGACATCTGGTAAGCCTCCTTTTCTTACTTTATGTCTCTTGAAGGGAACTGCGAGGTCAATCTTAAGAAAATCATATTACACTCAGAAGTGCTCTGTGTAGGAGACTGTCAAAGGCTACTGAACACTGAGGACTCTGTTTGATTGATTATTTTGCGTTTTTCACTGTATGCGATTTGGATGCACTTATTTGTTTGAACCTATAGTTTTGGGTACTCACATATCTTTTTGCAAATGTTAGTTTATGCATTCAACATTCAGCACTGAGGACTCTGTTTGACTGATTATTTTGTTTTTTTTGCGTTATTCACTATATGCGATTTGGATGCACTTATTTGTTTGAACCTATAGATTTGGGTACTCACACACTTTTTTTCAAATGTTGGTTTATGTATTCAATATTTATCAACACATATTTGGTTTATGTTTGCACTGTAATTAAGTTGTTTATAAGTTTATATGCACTTAAATTGTCGCAAGCACCAGTATCCATTCACATGGAATAGGACTTGATTCACTCACCTTTACCGTTATTGGTCAAGGTTTTTTATCTCATTTTTCTGAGCGCTGCACTTTTTCACATTTATTTCTTTTTGGTTTAGTATCTAGAGCCATAGTGTTCAGCTGCTCCGGTTATTTCCTAAATTTTTTTTCCCGAGCGCAGATTTCTTCCACATTTTTTTTAATAAATATCCAATGTTTTATTTATTTTTTAAAACAAATTTTTTTCCTCAGTTTAGGCCAATACGTATTCTTCTACATATTTTTGGTCCAAAAAAAAATCGCAATAAGCGTATATTGATTGGTTTGCGCAAAAGTTATAGCGTCTACAAAATAGGGGATAGATTTATAGCATTTTTATTATTATTTTTTTTTTTTACTAGTAATGGCGGCGATCTGCGATT
Organism: Lithobates sylvaticus; assembly: GCA_028564925.1. Classification (NCBI taxonomy): domain Eukaryota; kingdom Metazoa; phylum Chordata; class Amphibia; order Anura; family Ranidae; genus Lithobates; species Lithobates sylvaticus. Next base: position 190,128,155 of record CM053033.1, on the reverse strand, counting down.
TTTATCATGACTGCGACATATCGGACACTTTTGACACATTTTTGGGACCATTTACATTTATACAGCGATCCGTGCTATAAAAATGCATTGATTACTGTATAAATGTGACTGGCAGGGAAGGGGTTAACACTAGGGGGTGATCAAAGGGTTAATATGTTCCCTGGGAGTGATTATAACTGTAGGGGGAAGGGATTCACAAGGGGATGAGACCGATCGGTGTTTCTCTGTACTGAAAACACACCATCGGCCTCCTCTCCTCTGACAGCACCGTGGATCTGTGTGTTTACATACACAGTATCCACGGTCCTGCTGTGTTACCGTGCAATCGCGGGTGCCCGGAGGACATCACGGCCGCCGGGCACGCGCGCGGAGTCCCCAGTGACACGGCGGGCGTGCGCCGCCCCCTGGTGGGCCGGGAAAGGGAAGGACGTCATATGACGCCCTCCTGCAATGAGAGCCGTGCCGCCTGACCGTCGATTGACAGCCGGCGGTCGGCAAGCAGTTAATCTTATGAGCACATTCATATCCAGAATGGTGTGGGACCTTTATGAGTTCTAGTATTTTATAACTATTATGATTACCAAGTGTATGTAAAATGTGTGCTTTGGATGGTTTTCACTTGTTTCACTGTAGGTGTATGTTTCACATCACTAGTTCACGGTATGCTGCACATATATGTTTTTATCTTTCTGTTTATACACATATTGGAAATATCTACTATTTACATTGCTTATTTTTTGTTTGGTAGCGGAACACCTTTTTTGGTATGTATTTTTCTATTTTATTATTCATTGGTGTATATTATTCTACTAGTATACAAATATGTTTGGATTTTAAATCATTGAGGAAAGCTTATATTCTTGTTTTTTTTTTTTTAGATAACAATAGATAAAATATATTTCCTACCGAAACTATTTTTTATTTCAGTATTTAAAGTGTGCCAAGCCTATCCTTTCGTTCCAAACCAAAACTTATAGTCTTAGTTCTGTGCTTTTTCCTTAAAGTGGTTGTATACCCATTTAAAAAAAGTTTTTTTGGTTATCTACCTGCAAGACAAAGTCATAATGAGCTAGTATGACTAGCATACTATCTCATTATGCATCACTTACCTTAGATCGGGGCCCCCGACGCCGTCCTCTTCTCGCCCTCCGGCTGCATCCATAGCTAAACAGATACCCTTCTGGGTATCGCCGCTCCGGCCAATCACAGCACCGCTACGGCGATGTGATTGGCCAGAGCGGCGAGGACGTCGCTCCGCGCATGCGCGCGGGACACTTCAACTGCGGTGAGCCACAGATGAAGATGGGGATTAACCCTGTAAAAGCACCGTTGTCTACGGTTTAGGAGATATTTCTTGTACCTACAGGTAAGCCTTAATCTAGGCTTACCTGTAGGTGCAAGTTGTAATTGTGGGTATACAACCACTTTAATAATAGGTCATGCATTGTAGCTGTATGAAAGAACACTAAACAGACGTTCCAGTGTAAAAAAAATAGAAAGGGGCATACCCCGAAACATGTCGTTCTGGTAAACAGCTTAGTGTTCTATTGCTTGGTGTCCCTTCAGTGTCTTCTGGCCAGCAGCTAAGGACTTGAGGGTTCTGGTGACATCACTTCCTGGTTGGGGTCCTTTGGAGCTTCCCTATAGTGGCTGGCAGCAATCTATCTCCCTGTCCTTGTTGGATGTTTGACTGGAGATCAGCATACCACATCTGCTCTCAGCCTGCTAACTTTCCATTACTGCCTGGGATTACTGCTCTGCACCATGTAAGATTTTTTTGATAACTTTAATAAACTTGGAATCTTTCTTGGACATTATTGTTTTGTGGAACTTCCTTTAACCCAAGACTGTGTGCACAGTATTACATACCCATACATACAACAGTTTTCTGTTTTATTTGTACACTGGAGTGCCTGTTTAGTGTTCCTTCTTGGCATTCATCTGTTCCACTTTCAAGGGTGCCTGAAGCTACCGAGCACCTGGCTTTGCACCTAGTTGTGGTTACAATTGACATACTTGTGTTGAGGTTCAGTGCCCAGCCTTCATTGTAGTTATTGTACTGTATGTGTTCTGAGGTGTGCCTGGTACAAAAGTTCATTTCACTTGAAGGACTTTTTGAAACATTTGGTCAAATCATGAAACATCAAATACAGCCAATGCATTTCAGGGTTTGAGCAGTAAAAGTAATAAAATCACAACAGAATGCACTAGGGTAGGGATGAGCCGAACACCCCCGGGTTCGGTTCGCACCAGAACGTTAGAACCCTATTAATTACAATGAACGCGAACGTTCGAAATCTAAAGTGCTATTTATAACGGCCAATATGCATATTATTGTCCTAAAAAGGGTTTGGGGACCCGGGTCCTGCCCCAGGGGACATGTATCAATGCAAAAAGAAGTTTTAAAAACTGAAGTTTTTTCTGGAGCACTCATTTTAATGATGCATAAAGTGAAAAAAAAAAGTGAAATATTCCTTTAAATATCGTACCTGGGGTCTAAAGTATGCCTGTGAAGTGGCATGTGTTTCCCGTGTTTAGAACTGTCCCTGCACAAAATGACATTTGTAAAGGAAAAAAAAGCCATTTAACCACTTAAGCCCCGGACCAATTTGCAGCCAAAGGACCAGGCCCCTTTTTGCTATTCGGCACTGTGTCGCTTTAACTGACAATTGCGCGGTCGTGCGACGTGGCTCCCAAACAAAATTGGCATCCTTTTTTTCCCACAAATAGAGCTTTCTTTTGGTGGTATTTGATCAACTCTGCGGTTTTAATTTTTTGCGCTATAAACAAAAATATAGCGACAATTTTGAAAAAAATGCAATATTTTTTACTTTTTGCTATAATAAATATCCCCAAAAAATATATATAATTTTTTTTTCCCTCAGTTTAGGCCGATACGTATTCTTCTACATATTTTTAGTAAAAAAAACTTGCAATTAGCGTTAATTGATTGGTTTGCGCAAAAGTTATAGCGTTTACAAAATAGGGGATAGTTTTATAGCATTTTTATTAATATTTTTTTTTTTACTAGTAATGGCGGCGATTTTTATTGTGACTGCGACACTATGACGGACACATCGGACATTTTTGACACATTTTTTGACCATTGTCATTTATACAGCAATCAGTGCTATTTAAATTCAGGTGTATGCTGTGCAGGAGGCACACTACACTGACTGTATATTAGGCAGATGCCTGTGTTGCACAAATCAACTACACAACACCAGCAATGAGGGGGTAGATTCAGGGGTATGCTGTGCAGTGTGCAGGAGGCACACTACACCCACTGTAACAGCGCTAGGTTAGGAAGCAAAGCAAAGCTGACACTGTCCCTGATTATCATGCTCTCTCCCTGAACACTACACTCACTGTAACAGCGCTATCTAAAGAAGTATAAAGCACAGCTGACACTGTCCCTGCCTATCCTGCTCTCTCCCTGAACACTACACTCACTGTAACAGCGCTATCTAAAGAAGTATAAAGCACAGCTGACACTGTCCCTGCCTATCCTGCTCTCTCCCTGAACACTACACTCACTGTAACAGCGCTATCTAAAGAAGTATAAAGCACAGCTGACACTGTCCCTGCCTATCCTGCTCTCTATGAACGCCGCAAAACACTACACAAGGCCGCCACACTGGTGGCCTTATATAGTGTGGGTCGTGTACTAACCCCCCTGAACTATAATTGGCCACAGGCATCCTGCCTGTGGCCAATTAATGCTCTCCTCGCTGCCGGCGCTGTGATTGGCCAAGCATGCTGGGTCACAGTGCATGCTTGGCCAATCATCAGCCAGCAATGCACTGCAACTGGCGCAGTGCATTGTAGGCCGTTCGTATCACACGAATTTGATGCGAACGGCCCACAAACTTCTGGTTTTGACAAACGGCCGATGTTCTATTCGAACATGGGTTTGAATCGAACACCGGGCTTATCCCTACACTAGGGCACCTGTTTTAAGGGTTGATGAAGACTAATGATGAATCAAACTGGCCTGGGTTTGGTTTGAGCAGGGTTCAGGAGTTCGGAATGCCGAATCCCAACCCCACTGAAATCAAAAAAAGCCTAACCTATCAAATTACATTCAGGGACCCACATGGACCTGCATAGATGTCAAATTAGGAGCAGTGGAAGTGTCCGTGCAATCGCTGCATCCTAATTGACATGAATAGGACTGCTTGCACAGGGATGCATAGCACACCCGTGCATCTCCATCTGGCAAACACAGCCACGGGCCTACACTTACAGTATCTCACAAAAGTGAGTACACCCCTAACATTTATGTAAGTATTTTGTTATATCTTTTCATGTGACAACACTGAAGAAATTACACTTTGCTACAATGTAAAGTAGTGAGTGTACAGCTTGTATAACAGTGTAAATTTGCTGTCCCCTCAATATAACTCAACAAACAGTCATTAATGTCTAAACCGCTGGCAACAAAAGTGAGTACACCTCTAAGTGAAAATGTCCAAAGTGGGCCCAAAGTGGCAATATTTTGTGTAGCCACCACTATTTTCCAGCACTGCCTTAACCCTCTTGGGCACAGAGCTTCACAGGTTGCCACTGGAGTCCTCTTCCACTCCTATGAGATGACATCATGGAGCTGGTGGATGTTGGAGACCTTGTGCTCTTAAATCTTTCGTTTGAGGATGCCTCACAGATGCTCAATAGGGTTTAGGTCTGGAGACATGCTTAGCCAGTCCATCACCTTTACCCTCAGCTTTTTTAGTAAGGCAGTGGTCATCGTGGAGATGTGTTTGGGGTTGTTATCATGTTGGAATACTGCCCTGCGGCCCAGTCTCCGAAGGGAGGGGATCATGCTCTAATTCAGTATGTGACAGTACATGTTGGAATTCATGGTTCCCTCAAATGAACTGTAGCTCTCATGCAGCCCCAGACCATGACACTCCCACCACCATGCTTGACTGTAGGCAAGACACACTTGTCTTTGTACTCCTCATCTGGTTGCCGATGGTGACGCTTGACACCACCTGAACCAAATACGTTTATCTTGGTCTCATCAGACCACAGGACATGGTTCCAGTAATCCATGTCCGTAGTCTGCTTTTGGGACAACAACCATGCAGCCCAATTTGATGCAGTGTGAGGCATATGGTCTGAGCACTGACAGGCTGACCCACCACTAGGGATGAGCTGACAGGCAAGCAGAACATGCGAACAGGCAAAAAATTTGTTCGAACATGCGAACACCGTTAAAATCTATGGGACAGGAACATGAAAAATCAAAAGTGATAATTTTAAAGGCTTATATGCAAGTGATTGTCATAACAAAGTGTTTGGGGACCTGAGACCTGCCCCAGTGGACACGTATCAATGCAAAAAAAAGTTTTAAAAACATCAGTTTTTTCGAGAGCAGTGATTTTAATAATGCTTAAAGTGAAACAATAAAAGTGAAATATTCCTTTAAATTTTGTACCTGGGGGGTGTCTATAGTATGCCTGTAAAGTCGCACATGTTTCACGTGTTTACAACAGTCCCTGCACAAAATGACATTTCTAAAGGAAAAAAAGTAATTTAAAAGTACTCGCGGCTATAATGAATTGTCGGTCCCAGCAATACACATACACGTCATTGAAAAAAACGGTATGGGATTTCCCCACAGTCCATTACCAGGCCCTTTGGGTCTGGTATGAATATTAAGGGGAACCCCAAACCAAAATTGAAAAAAAAAAATTGCGTCAGGGTCCCCCCAAATTCCATACCAGGCCCTTCAGGTCTGGTATGGATATTAAGGGGAACCCCGCATCAATTTATAAAAAAAAATGGCGTGGGGCTCCCCCTCAAAATCCATACCAAACCCTTATCCAAGCACGCGACCTGGCAGGCCGCAGGAAAAGAGGGGGGAAGAGAGAGCGCCCCCCTCCTTAACCATACCAGGCCACATGCCTACAACATGGGGTGGGTGCTTTGGGGTAGCCCCCACAGCACCTTGTCCCCATCTTGATGGGGACAATGGCCTCATCCCCACAACCCTTGCCCGGTGGTTGTGGGGGTCTGTGGGCGGGGGGCTTATTGTAATCTAGAAGCACTCCTTTAAAAGGGGACCCCCAGATCCCAGCCTCCCCCCTGTGTGAAATGGTAATGGGGTACAAATGTACCCCTACCATTTCACAAAAAAAGTGTGAAAATGTTAAAAATGACATGACACGGCTTGGGGACAAGTCCTTTATTAAATTATTATATTATTATTAAAAAATAAAAAAATAAAACTGTCCCACGTAGTCTTCTTCTTCTTCTCTTGCTCTGCCGATGTCACGTTTTTTTTTTCTTTTTAGGTCCGATCGGCGGAGCAAGACAAGAAGAAGAAGATTACGTGGGACAGTTTTATTTTTTTATTTTTTATTAAAGGACTTGTCCCCGAGCCCTGTCATGTCATTTTTAACATTTTCACACTTTTTTTGTGAAATGGTAACGGTACATTTGTACCCTGTTACCATTTCACACAGGGGGGAGGCTGGGATCTGGGGGTCCCCTTGTTAAAGGGGGCTTCCAGTTTCCTATAAGCCCCCACCCACAGACCCCCACAACCACCGGGCAAGAGTTGTGGGGATGAGGCCCTTGTCCCCATCCCCATCAACATCAGGACAAGGTGCTTTGGGGGGCTACCCCAAAGCACCCTCCCCATGTTGAGGGCATGAGGCCTGGTACGGTTCCCGAGGGGGGGGTGCTCTCTCATCTCACCTCTTTTCCTGCGGCCTGTCAGGTTGCGTGCTTGGATAAGGGTCTGGTATGGATTTTTGGGGGGGGGGGGGCCACACCATTTTTTTTTTTAATTTTGGCACAGGGTTCCCCTTAAAATCCATACCAGATCCAAAGGACCTGGTAATGGACTTTGGGGGAATCCCATGCCATTTTTTTCAATGACTTTTATGTGTATTGCCCCTCACAAGTCGACTCGAACATCGGGCTCATCCCTACCCACCATCCCTTCAACCTCTGCAGCAATGCTCGCAGCACTCATACGTCTGTTTCCTAAAGACAACCTCTGGATATGACTCTGAGCACGTGCACTCAACTTCTTTGGTCGAACACTTCTCTGTTCTCTGCCAGACCTGTTCTGTTAAACCGTTGTATGGTCTTGGCCACCGTGCTGCAGCTCAGTTTCAGGGTCTGGTGAGGCTGCATTGATGGGCATTAACCAGCAAGTGAGAGTAACCCCCCCCCCCCCACATGATGCTTGGCTTGGGCTGGACTTACTTTAAAATGTGTAAGGGGTTATCAAATTTACCTTTGGGCTGAAGCCCCTGGACTTTTTCCTAACAACACCCCTGTTCTGTCTGTGGGCCAGAAATCTTGTGAGCTGATACCTTTCTATTCTCTCTGCCTCTGCTGACTGTTATAAATTAGCATTGTTCCCAGCTCTATGTAAACTACAGAACACTTTCACCTATACAAGTATATGGGTGAGGAGAAGGCGAGGTGCTCTGTAGCTTTAACACACTTCCTTATTTTGGCTGACAGAACTGTTTCTCTATAGATATAGTACAGTGATTGATTGTTGCCACCCTAGAGAAGTGTGTTGCTGGCAGGATCATCAAATACAAATGAAGTGAAAAAAAACAGAAAAAGAAAACAAATGAACGCTGCAATATATATAATACATTTTTCTTGGATAAATTTTAAGGAGATACATTTACAGAAAGTTTCTCTTATTTAGGATACTTACTGCGCAACAGAGGCACCATAAAATTATAAGGACCATAATAGAGCCCAATGAGATGATAATGATGGACTTGAATGAAATTGTTTCATAGTAGTCTGTAGGGGATTAATTCAGGTACGTTAAAAAAAATGTATAAAAATGTAATAACAAGGTCATACAATCTTAATTTGTAAAAAAAAAAAAAAACAATATAGAAAATAGGAACTATGACAGCATTCCAAACCCTGAGTCTATATTATGAACACTTATGTATCGTTCCACTCTTTATTTAATCCAATATTCACTTTTGTTTGAAAAATTTGCTAAAAATTGTCTGTTGTCCAAGATCTTCTCAGATGTAGGAAGATAGGAAAACATTCTGTAGATGTTCTGTTTAATTCTGGAGGAGGGGAGGAAACAGATAAGAGGAAGTTCCACTTTTCGGTGAAACTCTGTTTCAAGTTACACTCTGCAGAGCTCAGTGAGGTGAGCTTTGTGAGCTGATTGGAGGTAAGGGACGCACCCCCTTTACACAGCATCCAGGAACGCTTAATTGAGACAAGTGCACACTATAGAGGAATATACTAGGTTAATATTTAATGTCTGATGTTTACAACCACTTTAACAAATATCTTCCCTGAAGTGTTTATTGTTTGTCTTAAATAAAGCCCATCTAATGCTAAAAGTGTGTGTCAGTGAATTTTGGGTCAGTTCAGGGGGGATCATCATGGCATCTACTGGCTCCTTAGGGCGTAGCGTTATACACTATATTGTCAAAAGTATTGGGACACGCACATGCACTTTAATGGCATCCCAGTCTTAGTCCGTAGGGTTCAATATTGAATTGGCCCACCCTTTGCAGCTATAACAGCTTTACCTCTTCTGGGAAGGCTGTATACAAGGTTTAGCAGTGTGTCTATGAGAATGTTTGACTATTCTTCCAGAAGTGCATTTGTCAGGCACGGATGTTGGACAAGAAAGCCTGGCTTGCAGTCTCCTCTCTAATTCATCCCAAAGTTGTTCTATCGGGTTGAGGTCAGGACTCTGTACAGGCTAGTCAAGTTCCTCCACCCCAAACTCCCTCATCCATGTCTTTATGGACCTTGCTTTGTGCACTGGAGCGCAGTCATGTTGGAACAGTAAGGGACCATCCCCAAACTGTTCCCACAAAGTTGGGAGCATGAAATTCTCCAAAATGTTTTGGTATGCTGACACCTTAAGAGTTCCCTTCACCGGAACTAAGGGGCCAAGCCCAGCCCCTGAAAAACAACCCCACATCATAATCCCCCCTCCCCCAAATTATTTGGACCAGTGCACAAAGCAAGGTCCATAAAGACATGGATGAGTGAGTTTGGGGTGGAGAAACTTGACCGGCATGCACAGAGTCCTGACATCAACCCGATAGAACACATTTAGAGTGAATTAGAGCGGAGACTGCGAGCCAGGTCTTCTCGTCCAGCAGCAGTGCTGGCCTTACAAATGAGCTTCTGGAAAAATGGTCAAACATTCCCATAGGCACACTCCTAAACCTTGTGGACAGCCTTCCCAGAAGAGTTAAAGCTGTTATAGCTGCAAAGGGTGGACCAACTCAATATTGAACCCTATGGACTATGATTGGGATGCCGTTAAAGTTCATATGTATGTAAAGTCCCAATACTTTTGAGAATATGGTGTATATAGAATAGGCATGGTTTTAAGAATTGAAACAAATTTGCAGAAAAGGAGAGACTTTATTGTATGGGTGGTAAAACATGGGTCATTTGCAAGGACAAAAAGATTTTTAGGGGCAAATAAGCAAAACAGAGAAATGTACCTAGAAATCCAGCACAGTTTTCTGGTGCTTTTACACATTTTTATTATTCTTTGCTTTAGCTCATTGGAAAGCACTAGTCATTATTTATTCAAAAGGCAGACTAATTTACAGGGTGTAGAAACCCAGATTAATCAACCAGAACTCACCCTAGAGTGGTCTGAAGGATCTCTAATCAGAAAGCGGAAATAAAGCCTAAAAAAAAAATGTGAACAGGCAGGTTTTTCATGTGTCTCTTCTGCCATAAAATACACTTACCTGCCTCTTCAGAATCCCTTTCAAAATTGAGCTGTGCATGCAACATCATCCTGCAGCAGCCCATCGAGATGGCTGAAGATTGGCAACCAGAAGAAGCCAGGGAAAAAATTCTGCAGCTGGTGCTGGCGAGAGACCTCGCAGGTATTGGACCGTTGGAGAATAGGTGACATAACCCTGACTTTAGTTCCATTTTAAATTGTTTTGCCTCTTACATCTAGTGCAGGGGTCTCCAAACTAGTCTACTGCCCTTCAGACTTTACGAGGGCTGGATTGTGGCCAGCGGGGGTAGAAAATATCCCGAGCCCAGCATCAGTCGGAATTTAATATGGCCTTAGGGTTGGTGGTCAGTAGGAGGAGTAGTGCCCGATTGTTGGTATTAGTAGGAGAGATAGTATCATCATTGGTATCAGTGGAAGACATAGTGCCCCATTGCTGGTGTCAGTGGGAGGAATAGTGCCCCAAGAGCCGGATAAAGGCTATCAAAGGACCACATCTGGCCCTCGGGTCACCATTTTTGAGACCCATTATCTAGTGCAGTGGTCTCCAAACTGTGGCCCGGGGGCCAGATGTGGCCCTTTGCTTGTCTTTCTCTGGCCCTTGGGGCACGGTTCCTCTGACTGATACAAGACACTATTCCTCCCACTGACACCAAGAATGGGGTACTATTCCTCCCACTGACACCAAAAATAGGTCATTATTCTTACCATTACCAATGATGGGGCATTATTGCTCCCACTGACGCCAACAATGGGGCACTATTCCTCTTACTGACACCAATGATGGGGCACTAATCCTCCCACTGGCACCAACAGTGGGGTACAATTCCCCCAACTACCAATGATGGGGACTATTCCTCCAACTGACACCCACAATGGGATACAATTCCTCCCACTACCAATGATGGGGTACTATTCCTCCACTGACCCCAACAATGAGGCACTGTTCCTTCCACTGACATCAATTATGGGGCACTGTTCCTCTCACTGACACCAATAATAGGGCACTATTCCTCCCACTGACAACAACGAATGGGCACTATTCCTCTGACTGATACCAACAGTGGGGTACTATTCCTCCCACTGACGCCAGTTATGTGGTACTATTCCTCCTACTGAAACCAATGACGGGGCACTATTCCTCCCACTGACACCAACAATGGGGCACTATTCCTCCCACTGACACCAACAGTGGGGTACAATTCCTCCCACTACCAATGATGGGGCACTATTCCTCCCACTGACACCAACGTCCGGCCCCCCTAAAGTCTGAAGGACAGTAAACTGGCCCTTTGTTTAGAAAGTTTGGAGACCCCTGACCTAGTGCATAGCACAGTTCCAGCCTGTGCAGGTTATGGTACTGGTAAGGTCAATATGAAATAGAGAATTTAGGTCACATTAAATTGATTAAGGAGAATTTAATATATTTTATCTTTCAGAATAATGAAATATTTCAATTAATTGCTTATGAATATTCAGATGTAATCAATAGATGCCTGGCATATCTAAACCACAAAGAGTTCACACATTCCATTCACATGTATGGTATGAATTTATCATTCAGCAACATTTGTCAGATCAGATCTACAAAACAAGGAATATGAAGCCTGGCAGGAAATAAATGTAAAGAAGACTTTGCTGTTCAAGCTTTACACAGCGACTGATAATTAAAGCATATGTCAATTCAAAATAAAAAAAAATTTTTTTTTACTACATCTCTGTAATCATAAAGCACAGTTCCCATGTTTTATCCTTTTAACTGGCAAGTAGAGAAAAATACCTGTTGATCTGTCAAAAGTTTAATAGGCTCCTAAGCCCTGTTATGGGCTGACAACACACAGCTAGAGATGGGACAAACACCCCTGGTTTGGTTCATGCCAGAACTCTTGAACATTGAAAAAGTTCGGACCCGAACTGCGAACCCTATTAAAGTATATGGGACCCGAACTTGAAAAATCAAAAGTGCCCATTTTGAAGACTTATATTTATAAAAAGGGGTATGGGGGCCCGGGTACTGCCCTGTGGGACATGTATCAGTGAAAATTTTTTTTTTTAAAGATCGTTTTTAACCACTTCAGCTCCGGAAGGTTTTACCCTCTTCCTGACCAGGCTATTTGTTTGCGATACGGCACTGCATAGATTTAACTGACAATTGCGCGGTCATGCGACGCTGTACCCAAATAAAATAAAGTCATTTTTTTCCCGCAAATAGAGCTTTCTTATGGTGGTATTTGATTACCTCTGCGGTTTTTATTTTTTGCGCTATAAACAAAAAAAGACAACAATTTTGAAAAAAAATGCAATATTTTTTACTTTATGCCATAATACATATCCCACATTTAAAAGAAAAAAAAAAAAAACGAATTTCTTCATCAATTTAGACCAATATGTATTCTGCCACATACAACAGTATTCACCTCACTTGGCGTTTTACTTATTTTGTTACATTACAGTCTTTAGTTTTTTTTTTTTTTTCTGAATTATATGTGATGGATCAAAACACAATAGTTTAAGTTGGTGAAGTAAGATTAGAAAAATATATACATAAAACTATTTTTCAGAAATAAAAAAATGATAATTGGCATGTGCGTATGTATTCACCCCCTCTGGTGCAACCAATTACCTTCAGAAGTCACATAATTAGTGAAATGATGTCCACCTGTGTGCAATCTAAGTGTCACATGATCTGTCATTACATATACACACCTTTTTGAAAGGCCGCAGAGGCTGCAACACCTAAGCAAGGGGCACCACTAACCAAACACTGCCATGAGGACCAAGGAACTCTCCAAACAAGTAAGGGACAATGTTGTTGAGAAGTACAGGGTTAGGTTATAAAAAAAATATCCAAATCTTTGATGATCCCTAGGAGCACCATCAAATCTATCATAACCAAATGGAAAGAACATGGCACAACAGCAAACCTGCCAAGAGACGGCCGCACACCAAAACTCACAGACCGGGCACGGAAGGCATCAATAAGAGAAGCAGCACAGAGACCTAAGGTAACCCTAGAGGAGCTGCAGAGTTCCACAGCAGAGACTGGAGTCTCTGTACATAGGAAGACAATAAGCTGTACGCTCCATAGAGTTGGGCTTTATGGCAGAATGGCCAGAAGAATGCCATTACTTTCAGCAAAAAACTAAATGTCACATTCTGAGTTTGCGAAAAGGCATGTGGGAGACTCCCAAAAAGTATGGAGGAAGGTGCTCTGGTCTGATGAGACTAAAATTGAACTTTTGGCCATCAAAGAAAACGCTATGTCTGGCGCAAACCCAACACATCACCCAAAGAACACCATCCCCACAGTGAAACATGGTGGTGGCAACAATCTTACTGAGGGAAGGTTTTTCAGCAGTCGGGACTGGAAAACTGGTCAGAGTTGAGGGAAAGATGGATGGTGCTAAATACAGGAATATTCTTGAGCAAAACCTGTACCACTCTGTGTGTGATTTGAGGCTAGGATGGAGGTTCACCTTCCATGGTTTAAGGGGAAACATGCAAATGTGTTGGAATGGCCTAGTCAAAGCCCAGACCTCAATCCAATAGAACATCTGTGGTCAGACTTGCAGCTTGCTGTTCACAAGAGCAAACCATCCAACTTGAAGGAGCTGGAGCAATTTTGTAAGAAGCATTGGGCAAAAATCCCAGTGGTAAGATGTGGCAAGCTCATAGAGACTTATCCAAAGCAACTTGGAGCTGTGATATCTGCGAAAGGTGGTTCTGCAAAGTAATGACTTAGGGAGGTGAATAGTTATGCAAATTTTTCTGTTATTTTGTCCTATTTGTTGTTTGCTTCACAATAAAAAAAAAAAAAACATCTTCAAAGTTGTTCTGTAAATTAAATGATGCAAATCCTCCAACAATCCATGTTAATTCCAGGTTGTGAGGCAACAAAACACGAAAAATGCCAAGGAAGGTGAATACTTTTGCAAGGCACAATTTTTTTGGTAAAAAAAAAAAAATCCCAATAAGCATATATTGATTGGCTTGCACAAAAGTTATAGCGTCTACAAACTACAGGATACATTTAGGGACTTTTATTTATTTATTTTTTTAGTAGTAATGGTGGTGATCTGCAATTTTTAGCAGGACTGCGACATTGCGGTGGACACATCTGACCCTAAGTGACACTTTTTGGTGACCAGTGACACCAATACAGTGATCAGTGCTATAATCTGATCACTGTATAAATGGCAATGGAATGGAAGGGGTTAACACTAGGGGGCAATCAAGGGGTTAAATGTGTTCCCTGGGAGGTGTTTCTAACTGTAGGGGGAAGTGTTACACTGGCGGAAAGGAGAGATCGTGATTTGGCTTAGCTGAAACACGATCTCTCACTTTTCCTCACTGACAGATAAGCGGTGTGGTTTGTTTACATTAGCACATCGCTGATCCGTCTCTCCTGTGAACGATTGGGGGTCGCGGCGCCGGACCTGCTGATTTGCTCTGGCTATGTCCCCCCTAAACCGCGTGCACGAAATGCCACAGTAAATGTACGTGGGGCGGTCCGGAAGCGGTTAAAGGAGCACTGATTTTAATGATGCTTAAAGTGAAACAATAAAAATGAAAAATTCCCTTCAATATAGTGCCTGGGGGGTCCCCTTCGTATGCCTGTAAAGTGGCACATCTGCACCGTATATAGAACCTGTTGCAGCAAAACTGACATTTATAAAGAAAAAACAAATGATATTTAAATTGCCAGCAATACAATACAATTGATGGCAATACAAATATGTTAAAAAAAATGGCATTGGGCGTGGGGCCCTTTGGGTCAGATATGGATTTTAGAGGAAACCCCACACAAATTTGTTTTTAAGAAGGTGTGGGGTCCCATGAAAATCCATACCAGACCCTTATCTGAGCATGCAGCCCAGCAGGTCAGGAAAGCGGGGGCAAGCAAGCACCACCCTGAACCATACTAGGCCACATGCCCTCAACATGGGAGGTTTCTTTGGGGCTGGGGATCTGCACTCTGCATGTTGATGGGGACAAGGAGCTCTTCCCGACAACCCTGGTCTGGTATGGATTTTAAGGGACCCACGACAATTTTTGTTCACTTTTTTCTATTGCCTGCAATGTTTTGTTTTTCATTCAGCTGTCAGCGGGGAAGCCCGCTGACAGCTGATGACTTATCTGTTGTTAAGGACGCAGCGCACTCCTTAACAACCAGTTATACACTATGCAGCGCGCAGTGCATTGTGGGGTGCTCGACGGGTGAAAATCCCGCCAAGCATCCCGCAAATTTGGGTGTTCGCCGAGTAGGCAAACAGATAATGTTCAGGTCTAGGGATGAGCCCGGTGTTCGATTCGAACCCATGTTCGAATCGAACATCAGCCATTCATCCATTCGTCAAAACCAGAACTTTGTGGGCGATATTTGTGGGCGATACGAACGGCCCACAATGCACTGCGCCAGTCGCAGTGCATTGCTGGCTGATGATTGGCCAAGCATGCACTGTGACCCCGCATGCTTGGCCAATCACAGCGCGGGCAGCGAGGAGAGGCATAATTGGCCACAGGCAGGATGCCTATGGCCAATTATAGCTCAGGGGGGTTTAGTACAGTGCGGCGGCCTTGTGTAGTGTTGTGCGGCATTCATAGAGAGAAGGATAGGCAGGGACAGTGTCAGTTGTGCTTTATACTTCTTTAGATAGCGCTGTTACAGTGAGTGTAGTGTTCAGGGAGAGAGCAGGATAGGCAGGGACAGTGTCAGCTGTGCTTTGCTTCCTAACCTAGCGCTGTTACAGTGGGTGTAGTGTGCCTCCTGCACACTGCACAGCATACACCTGAATCTACCCCCTCATTGCTGGTGTTGTGTAGTTGATTTGTGAAACACAGGCATCTGCCTAATATTCAGTCAGTGTAGTGTGCCTCCTGCACAGCATACACCTGAACTTAAATAGCACTGATTGCTGTATAAATGACAATGGTCTCAAAAATGTGTCAAAAATGTCCGATGTGTCCGCCATAATGTCGCAGTCACAATAAAAATCGCTGATCGCCGCCATTACTAGTAAAAAAAATATATTAATAAAAATGCTATAAAACTATCCTATTTTGTAAACGCTATAACTTTTGCGCAAACCAAAAATATGTAGAAGAATATGTATCGGCCTAAACTGAGGAAAAAAAAGTTTTTTTATATATTTTTTGGGGATATTTATTATAGCAAAAATTAAAAAATATTGCATTTTTTTCAAAATTGTCGCTCTACTTTTGTTTATAGCGCAAAAATAAAAACCGCAGAGGTGATCAAATACCACCAAAAGAAAGCTCTATTTGTGGGAAAAAAAGGACGCCAATTTTGTTTGGGAGCCACGTCGCACGACCGCGCAGTTGTCAGTTAAAGTGACGCAGTGCCGAATCGCAAAAAGGGGCCTGGTCCTTTGGCTGCAAATTGGTCCGGGGCTTAAGTGGTTAAATGGCTTTTTTTCCCTTTACAAATGTCATTTTGTGCAGGGACAGTTCTAAACATGGGAAACACATGCTACTTCACAGGCATACTTTAGACACCCCCCAGGTACCACATTTAAAGGAATATTTCACTTTATGCATCATTAAAATTAGTGCTTTAGAAAAAACTTCCGTTTTTAAAACTTCTTTTTGCATTGATACATGTCCCCTGGGGCAGGACCCGGGTCCCCAAACCCTTTTTAGGACAATAACATGCATATTGGCCGTTATAAATAGCACTTTAGATTTCGAACATTCGTGTCCATTGTAATTAATAGGGTTCTAACGTTCGTACAAACTTTCGGTCCGTTCGCAGGTTCTGGTGCGAACCGAACCCGGGGGTGTTCGGCTCATCCCTATTCAGGTCGAATGCTTGCTCGGCTCAAACTGTTCTCCCAGCTCTACACACAGCATTTTTGTAGCCTGTAGCCACAGTCACATGTTAAGCCCCATACACACGGTCGGACTTTTTCATGGATTCTGTCCGATCGGACAATGTTGTTGAAAAATCAGACCGTGTGTATGCACCATCGGACAGTGTTCGTCGGTTTGTCCGACGGACAAAGTCTTATCTCCTGCTGGAAAGATTTGCCGTCAACCCGGTCCGATCACACCAAACCCGATCGTGTGTACGGTTGTCCGACCGGACAAAGTGCTACGCATGCTCAGATCACATTACAAGACCAAAGCTATTGGCTACTAGCCTCTACGTTGTCCCGTCGTAGGCAACAAACGTCATCACGTTCAGAATGATCGGATTTTCCGACAACTTTGTCCGACCGTGTGTACGCAAAACCAACATCAGACAAAGTATGACGGACATGATCCGACGGACCTGGTCCGCGGATTGTCCGACCGTGTGTATGGGGCTTTAAACTACTAAACCATTGCCACTCTCAGGTCTCCACAACATAAAGGCTAATCTTTCTTAACACACAACAAGTTTTTAGAAGAAAGCTCCAAACTTTTAAATAGATACAACAAAATGCCCCCAATGGTTTATTAACCCATTCCCTGCCTTCGTAAGGACTGCATTGATGGCAGCACCAAGCTTTAAAACATTTTTTTGTAGAAGTAATTTGGGCAGCTGTAAATCCTCTTGATCACTTTTACAAGTATAGTCTCATTCCACGTGACCTCTCCCCATAGCCATGGGTCCTGGGATCACCTGTCCCTTCTGGCTGCCTGGGACCATCAATGCATGTGTCAGCATGGAGAGTGATGGGAGATGAGCATGATTCACTGATTTCACCCTGTGAGGAATGAACCCAGAAACACCCAGTTTTGAGCTCCAAAGTGAGCCGGAAGTTTAGCCCCTCCTCATCCTCCCCCCGCAGCCGGTCCACTGAGAAAGTGCAGCTCAATTCGCGCATGCACAGTAGGAAGCCACAAGGCTTCACTGCTGGTTTCCCTTAGCCAAGATGGAGGCGCCAGCACCCAAGCGCCGAATAGGCTCCAGTGAGGACACCCCTGGATGCCTGGACAGATAAATACCCTAATAGTAAAAGTCAGCAGCTACAGTATTTGTAGCTGCTGACTTTACATTTTTTGGGGAGGGGTGGAACGTCTCTTTAAGTCCCAAATACTTCTATGCCCCTATTTGCTTTAAAAGGCTTTTTTTTTTAAATACCTGTTGATCTGACAGAAGTCTGAGCTAGTGACATTTAATGCTCTTTGCCTGTGCTGCACTCTTATCTTATCTCTTACTTTGTTCCCAGCTATCTTTGTTTTGTTTTTTTGGACTACAAAAGACATTTAAATATGATGGAGCATGAAGAGGGGGAAGGTGGTCTGTAATCCTGTCCTGGGGTGACAAAGCAGCTTCCAAATAGATAGAGTACAGTGAGTGAGCGTTGTTACTCTAGGACTAGAAGAGCAGTGATGTAAGTAACTGAGTTAAAATAAACAGAGTTACTTAACGCAGTTACTTTAGAGGGTAACGAGTAATCTAACTGATTACTTTTCCCCTCATGGTAACGCAGTTCCCATTACTTGGGCGGCGTTACCACAATTACATCTACTGCCACTAGATGGCAGTAGTGTAATTCCGGTGTCCTGCCGAAAAAGTTCCCCCGCTGGATAAGGACCCCCTGTACTGCGCAGGCGCAGCGCTTGCACAGTATGAAGGACTACGGAGCTTCCGAAAATTGACGAGTGAACTCTACACCACGCAGGCGGAGTTAACATGTAATTGTACGAGGCGATGCCGCACGCTCCCGATGCTCGTGCTACTCTGCAAGGGGCGTCTATTGTGTAACTAAGGGGCGGGTCTAGTATTACTGTAACCAAGGGGCGCATTTATTATTATTGTTATATATCGAGCTCTGCCCATTAATTTAACATTCGCCCTCTACTGTAGCCATACACCCCTTACACGATATAATAATAATAGACCCGCCCTTGCTTACACGCTATAACAGATCTGCACCTTGGTTAGAGTAATAATAGAGCAGCCCCTTGGTTACACGATACAGTGGTGTGAAAAAGTGTTTGCCCCCTTCCTCATTTCCTGTTCCTTTGCATGTTTGTCACACTTAAGTGTTTCGGAACATCAAACCAATTTAAACAATAGTCAAGGACAACACAAGTAAACACAAAATGCAATTTGTAAATGAAGGTGTTTATTATTAAAGGTGAAAAAAAATTCAAACCATCATGGCCCTGTGTGAAAAAGTGATTGCCCCCTTGTTAAAACATACTATAACTGTGGTTGTCCACACTTGAGTTCAATTTCTCTAGCCACACCCAGGCCTGATTATTGCCACACCTGTTCACAATCAAGGCATCACTTAAATAGGAGCTGCTTGACACAGTAAGGTCCACCAGAAGATCCTTAAAAGCTACACATCATGCCGAGACCCAAAGAAATTCAGGAACAATTGAGAAAGAAAGTAATTGAGATCTATCGGTCTGGAAAGGGTTATAAAGCCATTTCCAAAGCTTTGGGAATCCAGCGAACCACAGTGAGAGCCATTATCCACAAATGGCGAAGACATGGAACAGTGGTGAACCTTCCCAGGAGTGGCCGGCCGCCCAAAATTACCCCAAGAGCGCAGCGACGACTCATCCAAGAGGTCACAAAAGACCCCACAACAACGTCCAAGGAACTGCAGGCCTCACTTGCCTCAGTTAAGGTCAGCATTCATGCCTCCACCATCAGGAAAAGACTGGGCAAAAATGGCCTGCATGGCAGAGTTCCAAGGAGAAAACCACTGCTGAGCAAAAAGAACATCAAAGCTCGTCTCAATTTCTCCACAACACATCTTGATGATCCCCAAGACTTTTGGGACAACATTCTGTGGACCGATGAGACAAAAGTGGAACTCTTTGGAAGGTGTGTGTCCAAGTATATCTGGCGTAGAAGGAACACTGCATTTCAGAAAAAGAACATTATACCAACAGTAAAATATGGTGGTGGTAGTGTGATGGTCTGGGGCTGTTTTGCTGCTTCAGGACCTGGAAGACTTGCTGTGATAAAAGGAACTATGAATTCTGCTGTCTACCAAGAGATCCTGAAGGAGAATGTCCGACCATCTGTTCGTGTACTCAAGCTGAAACGAACTTGGGTTCTGCAGCAGGACAATGATCCTAAACACACCAGCAAGTCCACCACCGAATGGCTGAAGAAAAACAAAATGAAGACTTTGGAGTGGCCTAGCCAAAGTCCTGACCTGAATCCTATTGAGATGTTGTGGTATGACCTTAAAAAGGCCGTTCATGCTCGAAAACCCTCTAATGTAACTGAATTAGGACAATTCTGCAAAGATGAGTGGGCCAAAATTCCTCCAGGACGCTGTAAAAGCCTCATTGCACGTTATCGCAAACGCTTGGTTGCAGTTGTTGCTGCTAAGGGTGGCCCAACCAGTTATTAGGTTTAGGGGGCAATCACTTTTTCACACAGGGCCATGATGGTTTGGATTTTTTTTCACCTTTAATAATAAACACCTTCATTTACAAATTGCATTTTGTGTTTCCTTGTGTTGTCCTTGACTATTGTTTAAATTGGTTTGATTTTCCGAAACACTTAAGTGTGACAAACATGCAAAGGAACAGGAAATGAGGAAGGGGGCAAACACTTTTTCACACCACTGTATATAACAATAATAATAAATGCGCCCCTTGGTTACAGTGATACTAGACCCGCCCCTTAGTTAAACGTATAGAATATAAAAAAAAAAGTCACAGTTACTTTGCTGAGTAACTAATTACTTTTCCAATGTAGTAACTGAGTTACTAACGCAATTACTTTTTGGGAGAAGTAATTTGTAACTTAACTAATTACTTTTTTAAAGTAAGATGACCAACACGGTAGAAGAGTGAGTGTTGTCACCCTAGGATACGAAGTGTGAGTGGTGTCACCATAGGACAGGAAGTGTCCTTTTGACAGGATCACCAGGTAAAAATAAAGTAAAAAAAGAATGAAAAAAAAAGCTAATGCAGCCATCACACTAAAGACTAGTATGTTTTGATTTTGGTCTTTGATTAGGTCTGTAGTGTCTTAATAATTTTCTTAGATTTGTATAGAATACATTTCTTACCTGCCACAGCAGTCTTGCTGAAAACACCTATAAAAAAAACACAATTTCAGGACATTAGAAGGTCTATACGGTAAAATGGAGGTCTACTAGAATTTGTCTCTTTGATAAATGTGTCCCTAATGCCGCGTACACACGTTCGGACTTTTCCCGCCGGACCTAGTCCAGCGAACAATCCGCCGGACTTTCCAGCGGGGCTTCGCCGGACTTTCCGAGCGTGTGACTTGCCCACACACGCCCGGACTTCTTCGGCGGACAATCCGCTGGACAAAGTCCGCGGGACTTTTGAAAATGAACGGACTTGCCCACACACGGAGCAGTCCGTTCATTTAGAACGTAACTTCAGGTACGTAGCTAGCGTAGGCAGTAAATGCCGGCGCGCTAGCCCCGTCACCTGGCATGGATTTAAAGGGACTCCCCCAAATCCATCTCAGACCCTTATCCGAGCATGCAGCCCGGCAGGCCAGGAAAGGGGTGGGGACGAGCGAGCGCCCCCCCCCCCCTCCTGAGCCGTACCAGGCAGCGTGCCCTCAACATGGGGGTTGCCCTGGGGAAAGGGGGGCCGTGCGGCCCCTCCACCCCAAAGCACCTTGTCCCCATGTTGATGAGGACAAGGGCCTCTTCCCGACAACCCTGGCCATTGGTTGTCGGGGTCTGCGGGCAGGGGGCTTATCGGAATCTGGGAGCCCCCTTTTATAAGGGGGCCCCCAGATCCTGGCCCCCCACCCTATGTGAATGAGTATGGGGTACGATGTACCCCTACCCATTCACCTAAGGTGTAAAATGTAAAGTAAAAAAACACACTTTTGAAAAAATATTTTATTGCACTGCTCCGGGGTCTTCTTCCGTCTTGGGGGTCTTCTCGCCGGACTCCTCCGCCATTTACCTAGCTCTTTTACCGAGCGGAGAAGTCCGGCTACCTTCTTCGTCGTCGCCGCTGTCGTCTGGGGGTCTTGATCCGCCTTCGGGGGTCTTCCGGGGTCTCTTCTGTTCTTGCTGCTGTCGTTGCTTTCTGCGCCGCCTTCTTCTTCTTCTTCCGCCTTCTTCTTCTTCTTCTTCATTTACTGCCTACGCTAGCTACGTACCTGAAGTCACGTGCTAAATGAACGGACTTTCCGATGAGCGCCAAGTCCGTTCATTTCAAAAGTCCGGCGGACTAGCCTACTAACGGCGGGATTGTCCGCCGGACTGCCAAGTCCAACGGATAATTTTAAAACAAAACTTAAAACTTTAGTCCGCCAGATTTTTTGAAAAAAAGTCCGTCGGAGGCCCACACACGAGGGGATTATCCGGTGGACTTAGTCCAGCGGACAATCCCGCGGGATAATCCCTTTGTGTGTACGCGGCATTAAAGAAACCTATTGAGTAAAAAAAATGCCTGGGCTGCCAAGGCTGACTTAACGAACATTCTGTACAAATTGTTCATCTGTCTGTCTCCAACATGTTCTAAGCCATTAACACAAAACACGTATTGGGCAACTGTATTCAGAACACTCGATTTGCATACTCAGTGGCATGGTTTTGGATGCCACAGGCATAACAGTGGAAAGTTTTGATGCAAGTGGATTACCATGAGAGCCAGGCAGCCAGCATTTACAAAAGAAGATTGGTAGTGCATGTACTGCTCTTGTGACAGGGTTTCTTTGTGTATTCATCAGCCAGATCTTATGTTGGGTGGTTGGGTGGTGGTTAGAGATGGAACTTAGGTCTTAGGTACCGACTTTCATAAAAAGTCAATATTTGCACAAAATTAAGAAATGCTATTACAGTCGGCTAAAGCTGGCCATACAGCTACCGGTATGTAGTGCAAAATTAAAAGTGTTGTTTAGGTTTGACCTCTGTAGCTGTAGGCACTGTGGTGCTATTAATCCTCAAGGTTTTCTCACAGCATCTCAGTTATGAGTTACAAACCCATAACAAGCATGCAGAAAATTGAAGACATTTAGCATTCCTTTACTAGTGATAAGCAGGGTAATATTCAGACACCATGCTGCCCTTGGTATTCCTGACTAATGATGTGCGCTGCACATTTTGTTATCTGATTATTTCTGGTAGAAACTACCAGTATAGTATGCTATTGAAGGCAGCATGCAATCAGTTTTCTTTATACAGAACTACTTTTCATCTACATCAACACCAATCAAGAGAAAAGAGTCTGATGTCCCATGAACTATAGAGAGCCCTCTCATCCATCTTAACACCCCCTGCATGCCCTTACCCCTATAGATCTCTTGCTGGGTTTTATCCCAAATGTTTCCATGTTTAGTGTTGCCACCTGTATCCCTGCTGCCCTAGGCACTGGACCAAGAGTGTAATATTTTAGGACTCTAACATCTACATTCTTGCTGTAGAGTGTTCCTCCATACACTTTTCATGATGCCTCAGGGTACACTCCAACAAGACAGAGCCCTACTTTCCAAGATTACCCACATTGGCTTGGGCTGACACTACCTCACTATCTATGGTCATAACCCACTACTAATCTGAGGCCTCTAGCGGCTACGTAGGATACTACACTACCTCCTCACTACAATGGTTCCCTAAGCCTACACCTCAAGGCAAACTATTATGTCAATTAGTGGCCAAACTGTTGAACTACACCAGGCACTCCTGTGCCCCTAGCCTACCAAAGTAGGTCAGCAATAACAGCCTCCATGTTAATAATAGCCCTTGAAGGATGACCAAATGAGTGACTTATAACAGAGACTTTCAATTCTGCCCATGCACGTCTGCACGCAGAGTATCATGCATATTAGGGTGGCTATGTTAGGGCTTCAGCAAGACCCTTCAAGCCACCCTATAGCTGGAAATGCATGGGTGCTACTATAACTGAGTGATTTTTGATGAAAAGACAGGCTGCAGAGAAAAACAGACAGAAAGATCATAATATTATGGTATATTGCTACACATCATTTTCCTTTTGAGGGTTTAATAACACTTTAATTAACATTTCAGGTGACCCTAACTCTATACACCTCTTTTTACTACAGAGCTCAACAGATACTTGCAAGTCAGTTGGTACCTTCCATTTCACCTTGAAATAAGATAACTATAACATACATTTTATGTAAAACAATACTTGTACTTAAAGTAACCAAATGAATCAAAGATTAAATGAGATTCTGGTAACAGAAATATACAATATTGTATAATAAACTGAATGAAGAATTAGGATTAGGCTGAGAACTCAAAGAAACAGTCCTGACTATAGTAAAATACCAAGAGAAAGGCAGAGCATACATGAATCCTACACTTTCAAAAAAATGATTGACACAAATTCTGACAATTTATATGCCATGCTTATTATGACTATATTATTCGTAAGGTTTCTTACCTAAAAGAAGAAAGAGAATCCCCCACGTATGTGTGTACATGGTCCAAGCGAAAAGATGTGTGGCTTCTTATCAGAAATATCAAAGATTTGTTGTATGAAATTTCTATCCTGAAGTATGACCTGGTCCTTCCCTGCCTAATGACAACTAAACAGGTCTGATGAACTACATAACATGTATATGTGTCATGTGCCAGGCAGGAAAACTTCATAGTGTAATAATAATGTCACCAGCTTTGAAATAGGAAGATAGGAAGAGGATGTTATCTATGAATCTTTCGCTAAATGCTAATTTGTAAATAAGGAAAAGTGATCCCCTTTTAATTTCCATTTCCCTTCCCTTTATCCCAGGGGTCAAGTCCTGGGGAAAAAAGTGTGGGAACTCCCACCCAAGATCCACTCCCCACCAAAAAAAAAATGATACGCACATATGCATGAACGCTTCAAAAGTTGTATTTTTCATCTATTTTTCTTATTGTTATTCTTAACTGTTAGTACATAAAAAAACAGTCCTCAATAAACATAAATACGGTCATTCTCTGAATAATCAGCATTCATTCAATTGTGCTTCCATGCAAATGTGAACATCATGTTCTGATCTTTATTGAGGAATGTTATTTTGTATATAGAGTGTTTATGTGGTGAGTTTACACTTTTCATTGAACAGAGTTTGGATAACACAGAGTTAAACGGAAAGGTCATAAATGAACTGCACATTATCTGGACATAATGCTTGGGGGGATAGTGATGTGTTCCTGCTTAGGAGATGTATGTTAGCTTGGGGGGCTGCAAACTCTGCAGGGCACCAACACACACTCGCTGCTATTCCAACCCTTCACAAATTTCCACATAAACTTCCCTCCTGGCATTAAACTTTGCCAGGTATTGTGCTCAGCTTACCACCCCAAACTGATGTTCCTCCCTAAGCTCACCTCTCTCCCTGCATGTCCTGTGAGAATAATAGCTGTGCTCCTCCTCTGGGTTCTCTCATCATATGGCACTGAATATAGAGGAGGGGGGATTCAGCGGGACACACAGAGCAAGTATGCAGGAGACTGGGGGGGGGGCGAGGAGACAGAAAATCTGGAGGGGTCGGCGGGGAGAAGCGCATCACGAGAGGTCTGACTAAATACAATCTCTTAGCAGCAGGAACCTGATCTACCCATCAGCTAGTTGTGATTGACAGGTAGATCGAAGTGGAAGCTGTCTTGGGGCCCCCTACTGGCAATGCCTGAATGGTCGGGTGTGAGGCACTTACTATTGCGAGCTGTGTCGGCAGCTGCTGGTGTAGCACCTGCCACACAGCTCGCATACTTCAAAGTCTTGCAGGACACGGCTGCTAATGGGAACTGAGTTCCTGTTGTGGAAAAAGCACAGGAACTCCGTTCCCATAGGACTTGAGCCCTGCTTTATCCCCATTTCCTGTTCTTGTCTTTTTTTTACTTCCATTTTTTTTTCTTTCAATTCCCTTTCTTTTCCCTTCTTTCCCTTTTCCACATTTCCCCTCTCCTCTACATTATTTATCCTCTTTCTTTCATTATATATATCATGTCAATCATGACCATGACCGTGTGCCCGGCCCCTAATCTACATGCAGGGAACCGGACGCATGGATTTCAATGGGGATTTTTTTTTAAACACATGATTAAAGCCTGAGGCTCTAATTGGCTTAAAAAAAGAGAGGGCTCGGAGCGCAAAGCATTGCGCCCTGAGCCCACCCAGTTGTGTGACAATAGCAAATTATCAGTGGTGGGTGACTTGCCGATCGACCGAGCGACAGGGGGGTGGGGAATTTTGACTGACTGAATGGGGGGGGGGGGTTGGGGGGGTTTGACTGATGGACCGACCGATAGGGGGGGTTTGTTTGCCAACCCCCCCTAAAAAATAGGAAGCACCAGCTGTCACTGTCCTTATTAATATCTTTCCTGTTCCTGAGCAAGCTCAGTAGATCACAGGACTGCAGTACTGACAACAGATAATGAGTTGTAATTTTCCCTGAGAACATTGCTTTATTAATGTCGCAGAAAAAATACTATGTTACTTGCTCACTTCATGTAGATGGTAGGGTGTGTTAATCTAACTTTACATTGACTTACCCAATATATATTCCAGAATAAATTTGCGACTGCAGTAAGCACAGGTGAGCATGCCTTGGGTAATCACATGGTATATACTGTATAATAATAACTAAAATGTATTATAATATTTTCCAAGACATTTCAGGACTTGGAAGTAAGGAATACCTCCAGTCCACGGATTTCAAATGCTACATCAAGCAAATTAGGCTTCATTCACACCTATGCATGTTGCTTTTGAGCATTTCTGCAATGATTTTTGCTGTGCTTTTCATGTTTTCGGCCACACCCTGTTGATGCTTTTGTTCTTTTTATTTGGCCTATTTGTTGTTGGGCAGATTAAATAATGCAAAACGCATCAAAAACATGCTAAAAACGCACTACATGCTTTTCTGCAGCGTCTCTATTGAAGTCTATTGAACCAAAAATACAGCGTTTTGCTTTAACCGCTTTCCGACCTGCGCACGACGATGTACGTCAACAGAATGGCACGGACAGGCATAATACAAAGGCAAATACAGGTACGTCCCCTTTAAGATGCCGCCGTGCCATCGAGCGCGTGCAGCCGCCGGCGCGCTCGCACTGGTCGGCACCCCCGTGAGGACTCGATCGCCGCGGGGATACCCGCGATCGTCTCACGGGAAGGCTGAACGGGGAGATGCGGAAATAAACAGCATCTCCCCGCTCTGCCTAGAAACTAGTGACGCCGATCTCTGTTCCCTGTGATTGGAGCAGAGATCAGCATTCACTAGCTGACAGCCACACCCCCCCCGGAGTTAGAAACATGCTTCTAGGAACATGTAACCCCTACACTGCCACCTAGTGGTTAACCCCTTCACTGCCAGTGTCATTTACACAGGAATCAATGCATTTAAATAGCACTGATTGCAGTATAAATGACAATGGTCCCAAAAATGTGTCAAAAATGTCCGATGTGTCCGCCAAAAAATCTCTGATCGCCGCCATTACTAGTAAAAAATAATTATTAATAAAAATGCTATAAAACTATCCCCTATTTTGTAAATGCTATAACTTCTGCGCAAACCAATCAATAATCGCTTATTGCAATTTTTTTACCAAAAATATGTACAAGAATACGTATCGGCCTAAACTGAGGAAAAAACATTTTTTTTTTTATATATTTTGGGGGATATTTATTATAGCAAAAAGTAAAAAATAATGTGTTTTTTTCTAAATTGTCGCTCTTTTTTTTTTTTTATAGCGCAAAAATAAAAACCGCAGGGGCGATCAAATAACATCAAAAGAAAGCTCTATTTGTGGGAAAAAAAGGACGTCAATTTTGTTTGGGAGCGACGTCGCACGACCACGCAATTGTCAGTTAAAGCGACGCAGTGCTGAATCGCAAAAAGTGGTCTGGTCTTAAGCCAGCAAAATGGTCCGGTCTGAAAAAGTGGTTAAAAAAAGTCCCTGACCCTTTCCAAAAATGCACAGGCACAAAAATGCATTGATGCTCTTCCTTAGGAACCTATGTTAAAAAAGCATGTCCTGCATTTCTGTAAAAAGCATTAAAAAAGCATTGGTGTGAATGGAGCCTAAGGGCATAGCACTGAGCGTCACTTGTATTATTGTCTCAAATACTGGTGCTTATGCAGTGTACATCCCAGACAGTATCTAAATAACATTTTTATGTTTCTCAAGTTTGCCTAGGCTTCATTCAAGTTCCCCCTTTCCAAACACAATTCATAAAAAATCCCTGGTAGGTTAATGAGCTCCACTCAAATTTTGGCTGCACAGTTCACTAATTAGTGAAATATATGTCCATAAAACAAAATCAATAAATGCATCGAAATAAGCAAATAAGCAAAAAAAATTTAATATGCGCAGCGATACACTAATAAAATGTTTCCAGTGACAAATAATTTAAATAATTGTGAATAAACCTTGAAACATGTCAGAATAAAATACATATATATATATATATATTTAAAAAAAATATATATATATATATAATAATAACAGAATCACGTCCTAACAAAACTGTCCAAAGTGCAATAAGTTCTACTAATAAGAAAGTCCATTCCTCAATGCAGCATCCAAAGTGCACTGTGCAGATAGTGAAGATACTTCCACTTCAAATGATTGTTTTGAACCCCTCCTTTAAAAAAACACCTAACATGACCTCCAGGTTATAACAGGTCTAAACAGGCATGAACATATAATCCATCCACAGTAATCCACTGAGCCTCCACCCGTAATGAATAGTTCACATATTACTCAACCATCTCTCTTCCAATAGTTTATGTGGATTATTAAATTGAATGTAACAAAGTACCTCAAAATTATAAGTGGAAATTGAATGCTCTCCATTTAGATAAATCTTTATAGTAAATAAGAAGAATGAAATATAATCACAAAAGCATTACATTAAAACAGCATATGCTAGTGGTCTCCAAACTGTGGCCCTTTGCTTTCCTCTACCCAGCCCTTGGGGCACTATTACATTCACAACTGAACTTAATGATGGGGCACTATTCCTCCTACAGACACCAATAGGGATGAGCCTGAACACCCCTCGGTTCGGTTTTCAGAAAAACATGCGAACAGGCAAAAAATTTGTGCGAACACCGTTAAAGTATATAGGACGCGAATGTGAAAAATCAAAAGTGCTCATTTTAAAGGCTTGTATGCAAGTTATTGCCAAAAAAAAGTGTTTGGGGACCCGGGTACTGCCCCAGGGGGCATATATACATGCAAAAAAAGTTTTAAAACTGCATTTTTTTCAGGAGCAGTGATTTTAATAATGCTTAAAGTGAAACAATAAAAATGAAATATTCCCTTAAATATCGTGCCTGGGGGTGTCCTTAGTCTGCCTGTAAAGTAGCGCATCTTTGCATCTTTGCAGCTATGTTTATAACAGTGCCACAACAAAAATTCATTTCTAAAGGAAAAAATGTCTTGCGGCTGTAATGTATTTTCGGATCCCGGCAATATAGATAAAAATACCAAAACAAAATGGTGTGGATGCCCCCCCCCCAACAGATCCATACCAGGCCCCTCAGGTCTGTTATGGATTAAAAAAAATGGCGTGGGGGTCCCCCAGGCACTATATAGTCTGAACTACAGTATATATACTAAACAGCCTGCCCTATATACTCTGCAGAAAATTGTGCCTTGGGTTTTGATGGTACCATAAAACTGTAAGCCCTCACAGTTACTCTTGTTGGGCGCAAGAATGGGCCCTGCTGTGAAATATTATATCAAGAATTTTAATTACATGCCCCTGTTAAACAGGGGCAGAAAAATTGGGCCTTGGGTGGTGGTGGTGCCACAACACTGTACCCCCTCACAGATACTCGTGTTGGGTGCAGGAACGGGCTCTGCTGTGAAATATTAGATCAAAAATTGTAATTACATGCCCCTGTTAAACAGGGGCAGAAAATTTGGGCCTTGGGTGGTGGTGCCACAACACTGTAACCCCTCACAGATACTCTTGTTGGGTGCAGGAACAGGCCCTGCATTGAAATATTATGCACCTGAATATTGTGATGCAATAGGGTGGCTGCCCTTAAGCTGCCCCCTAGAGCACATTCTGCCTCATTGGAGTTGTGCCTCCTCCACCACTCTTCTCTCAGGCATCCAAGTACAGTCAGTGACCTCATCATCCCCTCCCTCCTTGTCACTGGAGCAAACTTGGCAGCATGCTGCAGCTTGGGGAACATGACTGCCAGTTTCTTGTCCTTCTTGGGCAACCCCTCTCTCTAGGCTCACGTTACTCCCTTCCTCTACCTGGAAACCAACATCGGAGCCTTCAAATCGCTGTGCATCCTCCAGCAGCATGTATCCGACACTGTGGTCCAATAATTCTGGGGTCTCCTCCGTGCATGATGGTGGGACTACGGAAGGAGTGACTGTGAAAAAGGAGTCGGGGGAATAGGCTGCTTTGGCAGCTGCGTTGGAAGGCAAAATACTCTGAGCCTGGGTGACAAAAGATAAGGAGGATTAGAAGGGCTTTGTTGTCCACTCCACCAACTCTTCTGCATGTTCTGGCTCAATAACACGGCCAGCAGCAGAAAAAAAGGACAAGCGTGCCCCACAGCCACCTGCAGAGGATGCACCATGTCCACAACCAGCACTGTTGACTGTAGACACAGAGGCTGCTTGCCCTCTTTTAGTAGCCTGTGAGCGTCTGCCTCTCCTTGGCGGCCTTCCATTGATATATTTTTTGCTTTGCAACACCACACTACACTGTATTAGATACTGTGTACACCACCTGAAGTGTATTAGAAACTGTACACACTGTATTCGATACTGTGTACACCGCCTGCACTGTATTAGAAACTGTACTACGGCTGCACTGTATTGTGTACACCACCAGAAGTTTAGTAGAAACTGTACACACTGTATTAGATACTGTGTACACTGCCTGAAGTGTATTAGAAACAGTACACCAACGAATGCACTGTAGCTATAGGCTACACTGGATGCAGAGTGTGTATATATATATATATATATATATATATATATATTAATACACCACCTGAAGTGTATTAGAAACAGTACACCACAAAATGCACTGTAGATATAGGCTACACTGGATGCAGCCGCCGTGTAAGCAGCCTTATATAGTATGGGGTGTGAACTTAGTCCCCCTGAGCAATGATTGTCCAAAAGCACCCTGCCTTTGGCCAATTATGGCTCTCTCAGCAGAGCGCGCTATGATTGGCCAAAGCATGCAGGTCAGGTGCATGCTTTGGCCAATCATCATACAGCAATGCACTGCGATATCGCAGTGCATTATGGGGCGTTCCACGGCGCTCGAATAGGGTTGCCAACTGTAGGGGTTTCTTCAGGACAGTCCGTTTTTTGTATGATGTGTACAGGTTTTCATCTGCTCCAGACCCGGACACATCATTCAGACCGGACTGCACCAAGAGTGAAGAGACTGCTCAGTGGATGATGTGTCTCCCCTCCCCCGCCGTCTCACTAGCTACCCAGTGTCAGTCCACCCTGCACTAATGCTGAGTGCAGGGGGATCTGAACTTCAGGGAGCCCACACTGCCTACAGCTGATTGCATGCAGGAGGGAGCCACTGGGTGGACCCAAACAAGGGGGAGGCAGCTGAAGAATCCAAAAGCAGGGACGAGGATGTACCCATATCTATTGTCAGCTTCCTTTCTATGGCAGCAGCACACCTCCTTTCCATACAGAAGAAACTCCCTTTCTCCTAGGCAAAGACTCCTCTCAGGCTGGGTGGCTTGGTCTGGGCTGTAACATAGCTCCTCTACAGGTGGGTGGAGCAAGCGAGACAACCCTACACTGAAGACCGATCACTGCTTCCTGCCCAGTAAACATCAGGACTCACCCCGGGGCAGAATGAAGATAAAAGGAGGATGGATGCCACACTGCATATTTTCCTCTTGTGAGTCCCAACCTGTTCTGCCTTCCAAACTGTATGATTCTGTGCTGTAATCCTGTTCTGCACCTTGCAGTGCAGGTTTTAGACATGTGCAATTCGTTTAGTTACGATTCGTTTTCCGTGTCTCTTACAATGGCGCTGCTTAACGTGCTTCGAATGGATTGAGCGAAAAAAATTCGTACATTCGTAACTTTTTTTTTTTTTTTTTGATTCGTAATTTTCCGTGTCTCTTACAATGTAATAATAGCATACACATTACATAAAATTATGAATTACGATTACGACTCTACGAAAACAATGTTACGAAAGTACGAATAAATCAATCTTCCGAAACTACAAATGTAACTAAATCTACGAAAATACGAATGCGTCCGAATACAAAATACAACGAAAATACGAATTTCAAATAAACGAAAATTAGACTAACGGAAAAACGAATCAACGAAAAAATAACTCTACGAAAATACAAACGAGTCCGAATACGAACACCGACGACTTACGAAAATACGAACAAGTCCGAATACGAACACCGACGACTTACTTATTTACGAATCGTTACGAATCAATGGAAACGAACAGAAACGAAACGAATCTAAACTCATTCTTTTTGATAATGTGAAATACGCCAAGGATACCTGCATCGTTTTGGAGATATTTACTGTATATGCCGCCAATTACATCACCGGCACGTGCGCTCTGAAGAAACGGCCACCCATTTGTCATGTGTCGTGACCGGCGGATCCCACATGCATGCGTGGAAGTGATACAATGAGGCTCTGGTCAGTCACACAGTCGGGGTCCGCGGACTCGGAAGGAAGACGGGTGAAGATGGATGCGGCCTTCATCGGTGACAACGAGGGCTTAGTTTGCAGGTAAGTTTGACATAATGTGCTAGTATGCAATGCATGCTAGCACATTATACCTTCAGGTCAGGAAAAAGAGGCAGCGTTTACTTCCTCTTTATTTGAACAAGCTAAAGTTAGAAACTGATTGGGCACCATGCACAGCTGCCCCAGATTTTGCACTTTTTTGCACAGTTTTTTAACTGCACAGTTTTAATAAATCAACCCCTGCAAGTGCGGGGCATCATGGTGATGCCCCTTAAAAGGTCAGTCTATGGCCGCGTACACACGAAGGGACAATCCCGCGGGATTATCCTCTGGACTGAAGTCCAGCGGATAATCCCCTCGTGTGTGTGGGCGCCGGCGGACTTTTTGGCGCCAAAGTACGGCGGACTAAAGTTTCAGGTTTTGTTTTCAAATTATCCGCTGGACTTGGAAGTCCAGCGGACAATCCCGCCGTTAGTGGGCAAGTCCGCGGGACTTTTGAAATGAACGGACTTGCCGCTCATCGGCAAGTCCGTTCATTTAGCACGTGACTTCAGGTTACGTAGCTAGCGTAGGCAGTTACTGCCGCCGCGCTAGCTCCGTGACCTGGCATGGATTTAAAGGGAATCCCCACGCCGAAAAAACGGCGTGGGGGTTCCCCCCAAATCCATGTCAGACCCTCATCCGAGCACGCAGCCTGGCAGGCCAGGAAAGGGTGGGGACGAACGAGCGCCCCCCCCCCCCCTCCTGAGCCGTACCAGGCCGCGTGCCCTCAACATGGGGGGTGCCCTGGGGAAAGGGCACCCC
Organism: Lithobates sylvaticus; assembly: GCA_028564925.1. Classification (NCBI taxonomy): domain Eukaryota; kingdom Metazoa; phylum Chordata; class Amphibia; order Anura; family Ranidae; genus Lithobates; species Lithobates sylvaticus. Next base: position 190,095,017 of record CM053033.1, on the reverse strand, counting down.
CCATCCGGGACTGTGACAACACAAGGGGGCGGGGTCACCATGTGACATGTGCATGTGACCCTGTCCCCCATGTCCCTATATAAGTCCGAGCGCAGATCGGCACAGGCATTCCGGGCAGAGACAGCGACGGGTCAACATCGGAAGAAGAAGAAGAACAAGAAGGACAAGAAGAAGGACAAGGCGCCGGCGGCGCGGAAGACGACGACCGCCGCAAGAACAGAAGAGACCCCCGGAAGACCCCCGAAGGCGGATCGAGACCCCCAGACGACGGCGGCGACGACGAAGAAAGTAGCCGGACTCCCCCCCTCGTGAAAGAGCTAGGTAAAAGAGCAGAAGAGAGGGGAGGAGTCCGGCGAGAAGACCCCCAAGACGGAAGAAGACCCCCGAAGGCGGATCGAGACCCCCAGACGGCGGCGACGACGAAGAAGGTAGCCGGACTCCCCTCGCTCGGTAAAAGAGCTTGGTAAATGGCGGGGGAGTACGGCGAGAAGACCCCCAAGACGGAAAGAAGACCCCCGGAGCAGTGCAATAAACTATTTTTTCAAAAGTGTGGGTGTTTTTTTTTACTTTACATTTTACACCTTAGGTGAATGGGTAGGGGTACATCGTACCCCATACTCATTCACATAGGGTGGGGGGCCGGTATCTGGGGGCCCCCTTATTAAAGGGGGTTCCCAGATTCCGATAAGCCCCCGCCCGCAGACCCCGACAACCAACGGCCAGGGTTGTCGGGAAGAGGCCCTTGTCCTCATCAACATGGGGACAAGGTGCTTTGGGGTGGGGGGGCCGCACGGCCCCCTTTCCCCAGGGCACCCCCCATGTTGAGGGCACGCGGCCTGGTACGGCTCAGGAGGGGGGGGGGCGCTCGTTCGTCCCCACCCCTTTCCTGGCCTGCCAGGCTGCGTGCTCGGATGAGGGTCTGACATGTATTTGTGGGGAACCCCCACGCCGTTTTTTCGGCGTGGGGATTCCCTTTAAATCCATGCCAGGTCACGGAGCTAGCGCGGCGGCAGTAACTGCCTACGCTAGCTACGTAACCTGAAGTTACGTTCGAAATGAACGGACTGCTCCGTGTGTGGGCAAGTCCGTTCATTTTCAAAAGTCCCGCGGACTTTTGGCCGGCGGATTATCCGCTGGACAAGTCCGTGCGTGTGTGGGCAAGTCCACACCCTCGGAAAGTCCAGCGGACCTAGCCGGAAAGTCCAGCGGATTGTCCGCTGGACTTAGGTCCGCCGGGAAAAGTCCGTACGTGTGTACGAGGCATATGATGTACTGCACTCACAGGGGTTAATTTACTAAAGGACTGTGCACTTTGCATACAGTTGCTCCAGAGCTTAGTAAATAAACAGACGCTCTGCTGACTTCCATCATCCAATCATGTGCAAGCAAAAATGCTGTTTTTTTTTTCTTCCTTACATGTGATTGGGTACTCTTTGCAAAGTCAAGCCTTACCTCATTTACTAAGTTCTGGAGCAACTGCACTTGCAGAGTGCACAGTCTATTTGCCTTTATTAAATCAACCCCACAATTTAGCCTCAGTTTTCATCAGTGAATAACACTAAGCTGACAATGAGTTGGAGACATCTAGTGGCAAATTACAGTGTAGGGGCAGTCTTTGAGTGGAGGTAAGTATTCCAAAACTATTAAAGAGGAAGGAAACCCTGATGTTTTATTTCCTCTTTTTTTCCCCTGCAAAGTAATACTAGCCCATTATGTGGCACTTACCTGCAAACGAAGCCCACAATGTCCCCACTGGCTGCATCCATCTTCACCCCTCTCCCTTTCGGGACCATAGAATCCAGCACTGTGACTGGCCAGAGACACATGACGTCATTCCTGCACATGCGCTTGGAGCTGCTGGTCTTGGCATGGGCCCTTTAGAAACGGCACGATTGTGCCCTTTCTTCAGTGCGCATGCGCCGATGATGTTGGCACAAATGTATATGGTAAATATCTCCTAAACTGTGCCGGTTTAGGAGATATTTCCAGTAGCTACAGATAAGCCTTATTATAGGCTTACCTGTAGGTAAAAGTGGTGTCACTAGGTTTACAACCACTTTAATACAACACGGATACAATTATACAATTGGGTTGCCTGTGCACCATTTATACACTAGTGTACACACATACGCTTTAGTATATCAGGCTCTTTTTTCATACATATGATTCTTTGATGAGAGTGCATGTATTAAACATTTATAGCGTCATGATAAATCTGCTGAAATATTATCATAGCAGATAATTAAAACAGATTTTCAAAATTATGTTGGCAATAACTGCTGCTTATCAAGGCTGTTGTAATTGAGCCAAGAATGTATATTTAATTAGGTTCTTAAAATAGCTGTTTTGTAAAGTAGACATCCCTGTGACCCAGGGTTTAAAGCCCATCTCTACACATTTTTTTAAAGGTGTTCCAGCAGCAGGAGCTTTCTGCCACTACTAGATGGTCCCATTTCTCCAGGATAAATGATGCCCAGTGTTAATCAAACCAGAAGACTGAGGACATCTTCATGTCAGCATTGCTCTCTGCACCATTGAGGACTGCCCAGAGCAGCAGAAGATTGAAAAACAAGTATTTAAAAAAAACTAAAAACAAAAACAAAAAACACATAAAGCACCACTGGGGTAGGGTGCCCACGTGTCCCGGATTGCCCAGGACAGTCCCGCAATTAGCAGGTCTGTCCCAGGTCCCGGGCACCTTCATTCCGGGACAATACAATGTCCCGGAATGAAACTGACAGAGGACCAAAATACCGCTATCGCCATGGCGCTGGCTCTGCCTCCCCACCTCCACCTGAGAGACTCTTCTCTACTTCTACTGGCTAGGCCACTGGTTGCTAGAGCCGACTGGCATCTATCAACCAGTGACGTCACGACTGCGACTGCCAGCTTTCAAAGCGGAGGAGTAGTTAACTTCCTCCTCCTCCGTGCCCAGTGCTCTCAACGGGCTGGCTCCACCTCCACCATGGACGGCGGCAAGTGACGCGCTGCATCTGGTGGCAGGCGACGGTAGCAAGCTGTGTCTGGTAGCAAGTGACAAACTCAGGGTTCCCACTGATTCTGCATTAAGGTGAGTTGAACAATTTCATTATATATTACAATGTAGTCATAGAAATGATATGGTGTCAGGATGAACCGGTCCCCCAATGCTAAAGTGACATCACTTCCTCCTATCGCTCTATGATAGAGATAGTCGCGCAGGAGGGAAAGGAGTGACCGATTCCATTGTCAGCGATCAGCTTTTTTGGGAAAAAGGTGGGGGTGTCCCTGAATGGCAGTTTGGAAATGTGGTCACCCTAAACTGGGGGCTTCTGGGAACAAGGGAAGTACTGGCAGACCAGAAGTAGCATCATGCAGAAGTGAAGCCCAGGAAATTTGATATTTGATGTTTTTAATAACATTTTACATATCAACATATTGCACCAAAAGAGTCTTTCTGGTATGTCTCTCCATATTATTATTATTATTATTATACAGGATTTATATAGCGCCAACATATATGGGCAAGACACTATGGCAGCATGAGAAAATAGACCCTTAAAGGCACCATGCACTCCTTCTACTGGAACCTCCGGCAAGTGCAAACAGAGAGCCCCTAGGGGTACGGAGGAGGAAGTGAAGCTGGCTATTATCATTATCTCTATCTGGGAGGATTGCCAGGAACATAGCAAGCCATATGACATCTACTGGGAGGTGAGCGTTCTGTGAGCACTGAGCACGGTGGTGACCCATATTGTTTAAAGGCACAAGAAGGTGTTGAGAGATTGTAGTGCTGACGATATTATGGAACAAGATTCACTCTATTAGGAAAGTAGGGGTTACCCCCACATTAAACTGCACAGACTTATGACTATTTTTGAAAGTTTTTGAATTCTTTGTTTCACTTTGTAAAGCTTGAATTCATACATTATATACTGCAAGTTTTATGTTATATTTTGTTTTATGACACCTTTGCATGTATTTGGCACTAAGATTCAATGTAAGAAGAGAGAGTGGATAGGTATGGATATTGTAAAATTGGTAAATAAGAAAATGTTGAATACAGAGGTAATGTTAAAGAAAAAAAAAAAAAGATTCACTGTGCACAAATTAGTTTGAGAATATATTTTTGATGTGTAGCACCGACACTTTTCTAAAGTGTGCGCTATTCTGTAAATGTTGTTTTTTCCAGAACTGTAACTGAGTTCTGGGGGTTAATTGTTCTAGGTTTTTACTTTGGCATCAGTTGGCTGGGCTGTACTAGAATTCTGCCTGGTCTCAGGTGAGGTGAGCACCTGTGACAGGCTAAGAACGCAGCCTGGTTGGACGCATTAGGTACCAATCTTTCTTGGAGCCAATCAGTGGGCGCGTCTGGCCCCGCTGTGTATTCCGGGAAGGGGTATTTAAGATGCTGGAGTCACGTGTTCAGGAGTGTCTGCTGCCCCCGTAAGCCTGGTCACCCTGACCAGCCCCAGAGGCCCTTATGGTCTGGGGTGGGGATCCATCCGTTCCCGAGCCTCAGAACCGGCTAGTTCAAGGCCCAGTAACTGAAGAAGGATTCTGAAGTGTCCCGGTGTCCTCTCAGGACTGGAGAGGCACAGCAACTCGTACAAGCAACCAGGGGAGGACTCTTCGGAGGAGGGCCATGAAGCTGGCTGCTCGGTAAAAGCCTGGGAGCTGAGATTGTATGGACACTGGTGAATCCGCATTTCCTACGGTATTGCCGAAACGGCTGGAAGATTCAGGTACCATAGGAAAAGTTCCTAACCCATCCTTCGGTTACAATATAGTCTGTGGCAGAGACTGTGCTAGTTCTGAATCACTTGTTGGCTGCTAGATCTACAGACAAGAGTTTATCCAACAGTGAAGAGTCCAGTTGTGAGTGGCTACTCTCTGGGCTAAAAGAGACATTTATTTGATGTCAGCAGTTCTGAAGTGCCTGAGCTTTATGACCCATGCCCTCTATTCCCAACTAAGAGACTGTGTTGTGTTTGAACGGTTTTCTTTTTGCAAATAAAAATCCTAAGAAGGACTTTGAGTATCGGTCTCTGAAATTACTGGGTACTAACCCTGGGATCCCCTAGACAACGGACGACGAGCTACAAGGAGGAGGTAATCGGTAAGCCCAGAAAATACATAGCCGCCCTGCAGGCGGTTATGGCGCTACAGATGTATTCTAGCATTGGAGTAAAGCAGCGCAGCATCTAACATACACATTATATTTGATTGTGCTTTTATGTGGAAACACATATCGATGCTAGCAGCAGCTTAACATTGAGTTTTGTGTTGCACACGTTCACGTTTATATTATTCTTTGGTTCACACATTACAGGAAGTGCAGCACTTTGTATATTATATTGTTTAGTTAATTTATTCACATACACTCTTGCAGCCACTCTGGATGGGGAAACCTGGAGTTGTTAAACCTGAATTGCTGATTTCTTTTTAAATTCTATTACTTTCAATAATGTAGACCGGGAAAGCCAAAGCAAGATAAAAATTCCTTATCTGCAAACCGGTACCTCTTGCAGATCATCCATTTGACGTAAGGAAGCATGACAGCCAGGGAAGTGGCATTTTCCAAAGAATATTTACGTTTGCTTCAAAAACATATCACATTGGGTGTCTGTCATCAAAATGTCAGAGGGAAGAATGGCCTCAGCCATTGCTGCTCATAGCAACTAGTCTGGTTGGGCTTATTGTATAAACCCTTTGACTGACAAGGCTATGTTCCATACATCATGGCTTGCGTCACCCTAGGCAACCAATGACACTTGGAATACATGATAAAGTTAGGCATGTTATCACAAGCTTGGGACTGCAATTGTAATTCTAAAAAGTATATTTAAAAACAGTAGCGTAGCGGTCATAACCCCTGAGGGGCGGCCTTGAATTTTGGGCTTACCAGTTACCTCCTCTCTGCTTGTCGGTGAAGGTCCAGGGGTTCCCAGGTTTAGTACCCAACAACTTTGGATGCTGACACATAAAAAGTCCTTTTGAAGGTTTTTATTCTGCAGTGGTAACATCCAACATAACACAGTCTCAGATAGGAATAGAGGGCAAGGGTGAAGAAACTCAGACACCTTGAACTGTTGACATCTACAGAATGTCTCTAATCAACCCAGAGAGTAGCCACTCGCATCTGGGTACTTCAATGCCGGACAAACCTCTAGCCAGAGGAATGGCAGCCAACAATGTGATCCGGAAACTTGCAAAAAGTCTCTGACACAGAATAAACCTGCAACCGAAGGTGAATAGGAACCTTTCTCACAGTACCTGGAACTTTCTCTGTCTCCTTGGCAGTACTGTGGAAGTGTGGATTCTTTAGTGTCCATACAACTCAGCTCCCAGGCTCTTACTGAGATGCCAGCTTGTCGGCCCTCCTCCGAAGAGTCCTCCCCCGGTCACTTGTATGAGCTGTGGTGCCCCTCCAATACTGAGAGCACACCGGGACGCCTTAAATCCTCCTTCAGTTACTGGGCCTCGGGCTAACCAGCTCTGAGTCTCAGGAACAGACGGATCCTTGCCCCAGACCATGCGGGTCTGTGGGGCTAGTTAAACTGACCATGTTTGCGGGACGGCAAGCGCTCCTAGGCCTGGGACCCCTCGCGGGGCTGCCCCGGTCCAGAACCAGGAAGCAGGACTGCGGCCGAACACGTGACTTCAGCACCTTAAGTACCCTTCCCCAGACTTCACAGCGGGGCCAGACGCATCCACTGATTGGCTCCGGGGAAGACTGATACCTAAGACAACCAACCAGGCCTGGTTCTAGGCCTGTCATGGGTACCTCACTGTACCCATGATCCCTAGTACAGCCCAGCCAAACTGATGCCAAAGTTAACCTGTACAATTAACCCTCAGAACCCCATTGCTGTTCTGAGGGAAAAAAAAACGAAATTTCCACGTATAGCGCACACTTGTTAAAGTTTGCCCGCTACAGTAGTATAACAGTATTTTTAAAAAAATGCACGTGTATACACCACAGCAGGGTGCCTTGCAAATATGCACTGCGTTCTGATGAATGCAGGAATGTCAGGAAGATCTAGTGCTTAGCTGTGCTTGAAGATCTGCTTGTATGCATGGTTCAGCTTTTGTGCTAGTACATAGCCCTGCACTGGCTTTTGGCATCCACATCTAAGAATTGCCAAGTGGTCTTCAGCTTCTGTGAATTGACAGGCATCCTGCTATCTTGTATTTGACCTGTCTTGCTCCTTGGCTCTGCTTTATTGTGATCTCCTGTTGCTGACCCGATTTTCTCCTTGGCTCTGCTTTATTATTATCAACTGTTGCTGACCTGATTTTCTCCTTGACTCTGCTTTATTGTGATCTCCTGTCGCTGACCTGACTTGCTCCTTGACTCTGCTTTATTGTGATCTCCTGTTGCTGACCTGGCTTTGTCTCCAACCTGCCATTTTCAGTACTTCTGCTACTTGTCTAATTTCAACTCTGACCTGGCTTCTGACCCTTTTCCTGTCTTGTGATTTGGTAATTCTGCTACCCGGTTGTTATTGACTGTGGCTTATCTTGACTACAGCTTAGCTTCATGCACTTACAATTTCCTATGTTCCCCCTGTATTCAACCAATCTGCACAGGCTAATGTCTGAGCATCCACAGCGTCTCAGCAACATCCAGTCGTCTGACCACCCCCAGTGCTAGCACCTACCACAGGCACTATACAGGCAAGCATATCTATATATAAGATGGCTATGCCATATGAAAGAAATCTGAGTGAGACATGGGAGAGTTCATACACAGAGGCACAATGTATTGTAATGTATAACATGTAATATTGTACAATTGACAGATATTTTTAAGTTTGTTGATCTTTTACAATTTTGTAAGGAACAATAAAAAAAAAGAAAATGCTTTTTGTTACAAAATTAAAGTTGTGTTATTATTGCGGGAATGCACCTTAAACGTCCCAATATGTCGTTTTTTTTTAATTGTCTAATTTAAATCAGTAATATCTGGAGAAATCTGAATCTGATATCTGAATCTGAACAAAAAAAATGTAACAAGCTAAAAACATAAAAAAGAGAAATCAAGTCCCAGCACCTTTCAAAAAGACCAAAAAAATGAACCTTTTGTCTTGAAATTTTCAGTTACTGTATAGACAAACATGAAAAAACATCACCTATTGCTCCTATAACTGATATCAGCCAACATGGTCCAGATTGTATGAAACAGTTTGTCAGACAACAATGTGTGACAGAAATATGGCAAACGATCGCATTCAGGACTGTGACTGAAACTAAACCATGTGAGTACGATCAGTTGCCATTTTCCTGTTGAAATTTTCAGTGTTGCAGTCTTAGGAGTAAGACTCCATATTGATCCAAAGAACTTCTGGACACTAACATTACTACATTACCTGTATTCATGTAAGTTGCACCATTTGGTTTTATGTTAAGCCGGCATTTCAAAAGTTTGAATAAGTTGGATGTTCAGCTTTTGTACATTTTTATGTTTTATTGAGGGTCATCCACTACAATTTGATCCAAGTGGGATGTCCAATGGATGACAACTACTGATTCACATGTCACATTTTAGGATAACCTAAGATTGGATTTATTAGATACATGCTTATATTGACCTATACTTGTCTGGGGTTCTGCCATCTGGTGAGTGGCCATTAATTTTGGTCAGTGGTAGTTTATTTCACATTTTGGTGGAGTCTCACACCTGGTGCAGCATTACAGCTGTTTGGGTATGTAGCGCCCTCTACCAATAGGTGCTAGTAAGAAAATTTACTAGGTTTATCCAGCACAGGCAAATTTAGGTAGGCCTATGCTGCAAGCTAGGCTTGTCTGATTTGATCTGGGGGCTGGGAATGGTCAGAGTAGCTGTGGGCGTTACCACCTATGCTCTAGCTCTGAGGCGCCTCCCCTGTTTTCAGAGAGAAGGTTCTGGAAAAGGGTCTGGGCCTAGAACTGGAGTGGCAGACAGCCTGTGTGTGAGCCCTGACCAACCCCCATTGAGATTGGCAGGGGGCGGGCCTCATATATAAGCTGAGGTGATTCTCCACAGGGGAGAGAGTTGGCAGGGTGAAGTGAGGAATGACACGTTAGTCAGACGCAGGAAGCTAGTATGGCGGGTGATGTTCACCCCGAAAGAAGTTTAAGGATTTGATATTGAATGTCTTTTATATTTGTAAATGTTTGCAGTTGAAAAATCAATAAAAATTAAATATTTAAAAAAAAAAAGACGCAGGAGGCCATCCCCATCTGGGGGGGAGGGGGTGCGCCGATCGCAGGAGAGGCCCGGGGAGAGCTGTGAGGGAACATTGCCTCTACATGGTCATTGGCAATGTCTCTGCCACCACACGATCGGATGGCAGTGAACTCCTGGAGCAGAAGGGCAGGTGAAACTGGCGGTACACATGGTCCACTCAAAGTTTCTCATCAAGGACTCAAGGCTGTTGTAAGTTCGGTGAGTGTTACCACAGTGGGGCTGGAGGTCCTAAGGGCTAAAGTGTGCCAAGGACTGGAGTGCCAAGGAGTCTGTAAAGGGAACTCTTCTAGTACACGGTCACTAGTGGAGTCTTCATCAATACACACGTGGATGATGGGAAGTCCTGGATCAGAAGATAGACTGTGGGGATCTGTGTCAAGTCGATGCTGCCTGTGGGCACATGATTTGCAAGTTGGGCTGGCTGGGAACAGTAGTCCATATTTCCTTGAAGATATGCTTTTAACCCACTGGGCCTCCGAGGAGAGGTTCTGCAAGCCTAGTGGCAGCGAGCAACCAGAGCCAAAGTAGGGAGACTTATTCAGAGTGGGCCCCTACTATTCAATAGAAGAGGATGTGTCATATTTCATTACAGTAACTAAGTTTGTGCAGGAGGAACCAAGTGTACAGGAGGAAACAGGTTATGGGCAGGAGGTGAAAGAGATCTAAGAACATTGCTTTTGCATGGTTATTAGTGATCTCTCTGCCACCACCTGGTCAGATGGCTAGAGAACTCTTATGCCCCGTACACACACAGTCGGAAATTTCCGACGGAAAATGTCCGATCGGACCATGTTGTCGGAAAATCCGCCCGTGTGTGGGCTCCATCAGACTTTTTCCGTCGGAATTTCTGACGGAAAAAATTTGAGATCCTGTTCTCAAATTTTCCGACAACAAAATCCAATCTGACTTTTTCCGATTGTGTGTAGAGAATTCCAACGGACAAAGTGCCACGCATGCTCAGATCAAATTACGAGACCAAAGCTATTGGCTACTAGCCTCTACGTAGTTCCGTCGTATGCAACGAACGTCACCACGTTCAGAATGATCGGATTTCCCGACAACTTTGACCGACCGTGTGTATGCAACACCAGCATCGGACAAAATCCGTCGGAAAAAATCAGATGGATTTTGTGGTCGGAAATTCCGTGCTAAGATGGAATAGTCTGCGGGGGTTGACCCGCAGGAGGAGCAACAGTCTGCATGTAGATGCAGGAGGAAACTAAAACTAAATCCTATATGCACATTATATCTTCTGGCTCTACTTTTATTCAAAGTGTACTAAAATCCTTAAATATGATGGCAAAGACTTATCCTATGGGCATCCCATATTCCTATCCCTATCCAAGTTGTACCCCCCACTAAAACAACAAAAACAAAGCTTGCAAAAGACTGTTCATTGTCTCTGGAAGTGATGTATGACGTCTGGCAGTGGGGTGATTTGGCGGATTGTTTGTTATTAGCTGCAACACCATGGCTACAGGTAATTCTCACATATGTGCATATTGACCTCTGATTTCCTGAGGTCTTGTTGGTTTGGTGAATTGCCATTTGCTTTTGAGGTGAATGAAATATTTGCCCCATCTATTTTGTTTACCAGATATTTTGTGAAACATTTGTCATACCCTTAGGTCTACAACCTCTCTCCTCTGTATGTGACCTTGTTGATGACTAAAATAAGAATTTTCAAAGAGTTAGAATAGTTACCTATGAATGGCAGCTCTAAGTCCCACCCACCTGATCTTACGCAATATGTCTTTTAATGCCTTTAATCATATATTCCGATCGCGTGTATGCCTCATCGGACTTTTTTTTTCGAAAATTCTGATGGACCTATAAATGGAATGCGTTCTTGTGTGATTCTGCTGTCAACCTTCACTAAAGCAGATGTAAACCCCCCAAAAATATACCTTGGAATTCATAAAGACTAGAGCAGACAGATTTTGCGAAAGTGTCTTGCACACATTCTAATAGTGGTGCAGCACGCCCCAAATTCATGTACCTGTCTAGAACTTGTACTTGAATGTAGCACTTTTCACAAAATCTGTATTTATGCACCAAAAGAAAGTTGGTTTTAAGTGAATTGTTATGCCGCGTACACACGGTCGGAATTCTCGTCGGAAAAAGCTCTGATGGTTTTCCCGTCAGAATTCCGACGGAATTTCGCTCAAACTGTCTTGCCTACACACGGTCACACCAAATTCCGACGGTCAGTAACACAGCGGCATAAAACACGTTCGACATCACTATAAAAGGGGAGTTTAATGCTTCCGAACATGCGTCGAATTGTTTCCGAGCATGCGTCGGAATTTTGCGTGTCGGAATTGCATACACACGATCGGAAAATCCGTTAGAAAGGTTCTCAATCCAAAGTCCGTCGGAAATTCCGACAGAAAAAGACCGATGGGCATACACACGGTCGGAAAATCTGTTGAAAAGCTCCCGTCGGACTGTTTCCATCGGAAATTCCGACCGTGTGTACGCGGCATTAGTATTTTAGTTTTAATTTGGCAAAGCTGTTACGCCACAATGTAGAAGCAGAACAAATTGTAACTACCTGAATTTGGTGAACAAGTTGCTGGCAGAACCAAAACGGTTGCAGATGTTTCTTGAATTAGGTGCAACACATTACAGAGAGCAAGTAACGGCAAAAAAGTGGAACAGCAGTTTTATTGATTCCCCCACACAGTCTGCTAAAGCACTGTCTGTCATAAATTATTGCCATTTTATTTTTAAATCTCAGTACTGCTCTTCTTTTGCAGCCTTATTGCAGCCACTTCCTGTCTGCATGCACTTAAACGATAGCTGCATATTTCCCAACTGTCTCTCAACGTAGAAATTTGGGATGTGGATGCAAATAATTTCTCAGGGAAGGTTTCCTGATAGTGAAAACAGTGGACCATGTGAAACGGTGACAGCACAGGAGCATAGTTGTGAGACAAATATATAAGAGTCTTGTCACCTTATAACCAGAAATGTCTGAATTGGGACGTTCATGAAAGCTGCAGATATTAAAATGTTGAAAATTACTTTTCAAATTACGTTAACGTGTTAAAGCGGAGTTTCACCCACTTTTATAACTTGGTCTTAAAGGAAAGACCACCTCCACCACTCGTTTTTGGATAACAATTGTTTTTTTTCTTTCATACCTTAAAAGAAGTACATAATGTACTTCCGTCCGCTGGTTTCCCTTATGCCGCGTACACGCGAAGGGACTATCCCGCGGGATTATCCGCTGGACCGAAGTCGAGCGGATAATCCCCTCGTGTGTGGGCGCCGGCGGACTTTTTTTGGCCAAAGTACGGCGGACTAAAGTTTTAAGTTTTGTTTTAAAATTATCCGCTGGACTTGGCAGTCCAGCGGACAATCCGGCCGTGTGTAGTATGGTCCGGCGTACCAAAAAGGACGCATGCTCAGTAGCAAGTATTTTTCTAGTATTTTTCGTTTTCTAGTCCCGTCGTACGTGCTGTACGTCATCGCGTGAACCGTCGGACTTTTAGCGTGATCGTGTGTGGTCAAGTCCGTTCGCTTTTTTAGTCCAGCGTACCCAGCTGGAAAGTCCAGCGGATTGTCCGCTGGACTTAGGTCCGCCGGCAAAAGTCCGTACGTGTGTACGCGGCATTAGTTAGAATGGTGGTGCCTGCACCCTATACGATCGGGGAGGCCGGGTCCCGCCGCACCGGGGGCTGCTACCCCAGGAGTAAATGACAGTCTCTGTGGCTGATTTACCTGCTCTACCAATCTGAAGAGCGGGGGCTTCCTGGAGAGGTAAGTGTCTTTATTAAAAGTCAGCAGCTACAGTGTTTGTAGGTCTCCCCTACCTATATGGTGGAAAAGGGCCCAGCGGGTACCCATAGCCGAACGCCCTCCTGGAAATCCCCTTAGACTGTTCTAGGTGCGTTTCCTGAATTTTAGGGCTTGGGACTGGATCCTGACAGAAGCAAGCAATAGGGTATGAGTTGCATTATGTAAATGCCAAAATAATGCTTTTTCCTGATTTTGCTGTAGAAACGCAGAAGAAACACTGCTCTTATACCGAGGTTGGCAAGTGTCTTTAGATCAAAGACCTAAAGTATAGTATGCTGTATCCAAGCAAGTTGCGGGTGGAATACCAAGGTGCTGTGAAGTTTTTTTGAATCCTCAGTGGATGCCACAGACTGGCTTGACACCATTTAAGCCTATTTTTTCGCTGCTACATCAGGGTTCTGGAAGTTGTTCCTGTACCTATGTGAATGGGTATGTGATTCTCCCTGACAAGCTCGCTTTGCAAGCTTTTTGCTGATGGGTTCCTGATCTGACTTTGTTTTGTTAATGATTTTTCATCGTTTGCTGTCTATACCATGCTGATTGCACTAGCTGCCTATTTGCATCAGAGATGTCCTTGCATTGTTTGCTAACTGGTGCAGAGTTTCTTCTCCTGCGCTATGGTGTCACATCATGAGCTCATGGAATGTGCTACAGTTCTATGTACTTTTTTCTTTTCTTTTTAGTTTTGCCTATGTTCTTTTGTCTTTTTCAAATCTGCAGGTGGATGTTTTTTTTTTTTATCTCAGGACTTCTGCAGATGACTATTGTGTGCTAATCTGCTAGCCATCGATCAATGACTATTGAAACTACTTTTCTTGTTTTCAGGAGCCATCTTGTGGGGACTATATGCAATTACATAATGTTATCTGTGTTTTGCTTTACAAATGGCTATATCAGTTAATGTACTGTCATGGAATATACGGGGCCTTAATGATAAAGTTAAAAGGGTGGCAATGTTTGCTTATCTGAAGGCAGCCAGACCGCATATTGTTCTACATTTGGACGTGAGCAAGGTCTTAACTTTACGTAGGCCATGGATACAGAAAATGTATCATGCCTAGAGTTGAGCGGACACCTGGATGTTCGGGTTCGGCAGGTTCGGCCGAACTTCAGAAAAAAGTTCGGGTTCGGGACCGAACTTGACCCGAACTTGACCCCGAACACCGAACCCCATTGAAGTCAATGGGGACCCGAACGGCTATAATAATGTGTCGACTCCCGTCCCCCTTAATACAGAGAACAGTCATTGAAGTCATTTATTTTTAAAAAGTTAGTCATAAAAAGTGTTTGGGGACCTGGGTCCTGCCCCAGGGGACATGTATCAATGCAAAAAAAACTTTTAAAAACGGCAGTTTTTTCGGGAGCAGTGATTTTAATAATGATTAAAGTGAAACAATAAATGTGTAACATTCCTTTAAATTTCGTACCTGGGGGGTGTCTATAGTATGCATGTAAAGGGGCGCATGTTTCCAGTGTTTAGAACTGTCTCTGCAAAAAGTGTAATTTTTTGCAGAAAAGAAAGCTATTTAAAATCACTCGCGGCTAATGTTAATTGTCGGCTCCCGTAATACAGAGAACAGTCATTCATTGAAAGTCATTCATAAAAAAAAGTCATTGATAAAAAATAAAAAAAAACAAAAAATAAAAAGCGTAGGGGTCCCCCCAAATTCAATAACCAGGCCCTTCAGGTCTGGGATGGATATTAAGGGGGATCCCAGCCAAAAAAAAAAAAAATGGCGTAGGGTCCCCCTCAAAATCCATACCACACCCTTGAGGTCTGGGATGGATTTTAAGGGGAAACCCAGCCAAAAAAAATGGCGTGAGGTCCCCCTCAAAATCCATACCAGACCCTTATCCGAGCACGCAACCTGGCAGGCTGCAGGAAAAGAGGGGGGGACGAGAGCGCCCCCCCCCCTCCTGCCTGAACCGTACCAGGCCACATGCCCTCAACATTGGGAGGATGCTTTGGGGTCTAAGACCCCCAAAGCCTCTTGTCCCCATGTTGATGAGGACAAGGGCCTCATCCCCACAACCGTGCCCGGTGGTTGTGGGGGGTCTGCGGGCGGGGGGCTTATCGGAATCTGGAAGCCCCCTTTAACAAGGGGACCCCCAGATCCCGCCCCCCCCTGTGTGAAATGGTAAGGGGGTACAAAAGTACCCCTACCATTTCACCAAAAAAGGTTAAAAAATGGTAAAAATGACAGGAGACGGTCTTTGAAAATTCCTTTATTAAAATTTTCTTTCTTCTTTCTTCTGGTCTTCCTTTCTTCATCTTCTCCTTCCGGCATCTTCTTCTTCCATCTTCTTCTTCCTCCGATCCGCTTCTTCTTGGCCTTCTCGTCCAGCATCGGTGTCTCTTCTGGGCCGCTCCGCACAATGGGAGGCTCCCGCTGGGTGAGGCTTCTCTTCGGTATCTTCTTCCACGGCGTCGGTCTCTGAGGCTTCTCTCCGGTATCTTCTTCCAGGGTGTCGGTCTGTTCTTGGGCCACTCCTCGCAATGGGAGGCTCCCGGTGTGTGAGGCTTCGCTTGGGCTGACAGTTCTTTTATAACGGAGGGCGGGGCCACCTGGTAACCCCACCCCCTCTGACGCATGGGAACGTCATGGGGACTTCCCTATGGCTTTCCCCGTGACGTGGGGAAAGCCATAGGGAACTGAAGATGAAGTCTTAGACCCCCAAAGCATCCTCCCAATGTTGAGGGCATGTGGCCTGGTACGGTTCAGGCGGGAGGGGGGGCCGCTCTCGTCCCCCCTCTTTTCCTGCGGCCTGCCAGGTTGCGTGCTCGGATAAGGGTCTGGTATGGATTTTGAGGGGGACCTCACGCCATTTTTTTTGGCTGGGTTTCCCCTTAAAATCCATCCCAGACCTCAAGGGTCTGGTATGGATTTTGAGGGGGACCCTACGCCATTTTTTTTTTTGGCTGGGATCCCCCTTAATATCCATCCCAGACCTCAAGGGCCTGGTTATTGAATTTGGGGGGACCCCTACGCTTTTTTTTTTTTTTTTTATCAATGACTTTTTTTTTTATCAATGACTTTTCAATGAATGACTGTTCTCTGTATTACGGGAGCCGACAATTCATATAGCCGCAAGTGATTTTAAATAGCTTTCTTTTCTGCAAAAATGACACTTTTTGCAGAGACAGTTCTAAACACTGGAAACATGCGCCCCTTTACATGCATACTATAGACACCCCCCAGGTACGAAATTTAAAGGAATATTACACTTTTATTGTTTCAATTTAATCATTATTAAAATCACTGCTCCTGAAAAAACGTCTGTTTTTAAAAGTTTTTTTTTTGCATTGATACATGTCCCCTGGGGCAGGACCCAGGTCCCCAAACACTTTTTATGACTAACTTTTTAAAAATAAATGACTTCAATGACTGTTCTCTGTATTAAAAGCACTCGCGGCTATATGAATATCAATTCATATAGCCGCGAGTGCTTTTAAAAGACATTTTTAAAAGCAACATTAAATCCCTGAACACCGGACCCGAACCCTGAACATACAGTCAATTGTTCGGGTTCAGGTCCGGGACCCGAACACCCTAAAGTCCGGTACGCTCAACCCTAGTCCTGAATAAAACAAGGTATAATCTACCTGGATGCACAAAGTAGTTGTGACGATACGTACAGTTTTACTTACACGTTTCAAAATTGTTCTTAGGCATTAACATTTGTTTTACCCTTATGCCGCGTACACACGATCGGAATTCTCGTCGGAAAAAACTGTGTAATTTTTCCGACGGAATTCCGACGGAATTGCGCTCAAGCTGTGTTGCCTACACACGATCACACCAAATTCCGACCGCCAAGAACGCGGTGACGTCCACCACATACGACGAGACCATAAAAGGAAAGTTCAGCACCATGTCCGGCACCCGTTGGGCTCCTTCTGCTGATCTCGTGTTTATCGCGTGTTAGTAGGAGTTTCGCTATAGACGGTTCGTGTTTTTCAGACTTGTGCTTCAGATCATTTCTGCTCTACAGTTTGTGCTTGTCGGTGCGTATTTGCTTATCAGTGCGTGTAGTCAGTTCGCATTTGTTTGTCTTTGCGGCCTATATATTTATATATAGTACTCTTTGATTTTCAGTGCTTATTGTCTGCTCGTTGCTTGATTTGCATTTCGTTCTTTCAGGCCTTGCTGTTTATCAGTGCTTTCTTTAGTCCGTTCTGATCAGCCGACCGTTTAGAAGCGATGTTACGTGTACGTACTCATCGTAGAGTTCGTGCTGTGCGGGGGCTTGGTGTTGGGGTCCTTACTTTGACACAAGCCCGGTCCATGAACAGGGCGAGGAGGAGTTCGTGGACCAAGAATTGGTTGCTCCAGCGTGACCAATTCTCGCACATGCCTCTGCTTCGTGAGATCCATGAGAATAATCCTGATGATTTCAGGAATTATCTCAGGATGACGGACCCCGTTTTTCACCGTCTGTTGGCTTTGCTGTCCCCTTATATTACCAGGCAGGATACCTGCATGCGGCAAGCCATCACTGCGGAGCAGAGGTTAGTTGCCACGTTGAGGTACTTGGCGACAGGGAGAAGCCTTCAGGACCTCAAGTTCTCGACAGGCATCTCCCCCCAGGCTCTGGGGATCATTATTCCAGAGACCTGTTCTGCCATCATCCAGGTCCTGCAGAAGGACTATATGAGGGTAAGTTGTATTCTTTAACATCACATTCTATGTATTTACTGTTTGCTAATGTATTGTATTTCTTTCATCCTTCCCTAATTACCAGGACTTCAATATGCTGTAATATGCTGTAATATGCTGTGCCCCTTTGTCCTCATGCATGTTGGATTTTTGTATGTTCCTTTTTTGTCCTTCATGCATCTTTGCCTTCACTAACCCCCCCAGCATGCTATCCGGGGCCCATATATACCTATAGTCTAGTCACTTAGCAATGCATTTTGTCAGCTCCATTGTAATGCTTTACCCTAAACACCCCCTAAAATGTGTACAAATGTTATAGTTGTCCTTAAATTCATGCAGAGTGCCTGAGGCTTTGTTTTGTGGTGCCCCAAATCTTTTTTGAACCCCCCCCCCCTCCCCCAACTGCTCAGTCAGCTGATACTTATCCTCTATCTGCTGACTTTGGCAAACCCAATACACATTATACCTACCTCTATAGTGGTCATATTTATGGATGAATTTTTCCAAGCATGTAGTGCAAGGGCCTGCCTCAATACTTTCAAATGCTACTGTTTTAATTCTTCTCCTCCTATTATTATTGTGATAGGTAATAGCAGAATCCAAAAATGTGCTTCCATTTTCCTTTTTTTTTACCTGTCCAGTGGGCTGCCAATAGTGTAATTAAGGAGGGGCTGGCCAAACTATCACACATTACTTTGATACTCCATTACGTAGTGGAGAGGGTGGTTACCTGTCCAAAACATACCTCCCCCCTAAAATATTTACAAGGGGCCATCAGAGGGGGGGAGGAATCTGATAAGTGGACCTTATATTTTTAGCCTTTAAATACTACAAGAAATGTTATACTAATGTTTGCCAACAATGTTTGTGTACAATATGTTTGTAATGTTTATTATCAAATGTACTAATTATATTTTTCTTGTTTGACTCCACAGTTTCCTTCCACGCCACAGGAATGGCAGACTGTGGCCTCCCAGTTTGCCCAGCGGTGGGATTTCCCTAACTGCGGAGGGGCAATCGATGGGAAGCACGTCCACATCGTCCCACCACCCCATTCGGGGTCATACTATTTTAACTAGAAGGGGTTCAATAGTATCGTGTTGATGGCGGTGGTGTCGGCGACCTATGAGTTCCTATATGTGGACGTGGGGAGGAATGGTCGGATGTCGGAGTCTTTTGCCGGACGGAGTTCTACCGTCGTCTCGAGAGTGGTGGCTTGGGATTGCCACCCCCGGAGGAGAATGTCGAGGGACTCCCATTTGTGTTCGTGGCAGACGAGGCGTTTGGTTTGGCTAACCATTTGATGCGACCGTTCCCCCAGAGGACCCTCACCCCGGAGAAGAGGGTATTTAATTACCGGCTGGCCAGAGCCAGAAGAGTCGTGGAGAACACGTTTGGTATTCTGGCCAGCCGGTTCCGCCTGTTCCAAACGGCCATAAATATGGCGGAATATAAACTGAATACCATAGTGGTAGCATGTTGCATTTTGCACAATTTTTTCAAACGGACAAACCCAAATTATGTGGTAACACTTGGGCCTGACGCTGGACTGCAATCTCTGACGTCCCTGGAAGCGGCCCGTCCTGGCTTGCCCCCCCAAAGCGCCCGTGAAGTGCGGCAAAATTATTCCG
Organism: Lithobates sylvaticus; assembly: GCA_028564925.1. Taxonomy (NCBI): domain Eukaryota; kingdom Metazoa; phylum Chordata; class Amphibia; order Anura; family Ranidae; genus Lithobates; species Lithobates sylvaticus. The sequence continues at coordinate 190,075,713 of CM053033.1, read as the reverse complement.
ACTATTTTTCGGGGAGGGGGGCCATTGCTTTGCCAGCAATGATTCAATAAATTTTACCTTTATTTATCTTTCAAAATCTTGCTTTGAATTTCCTGCTTGTGTTTCTTTTTTGTGTCTCCTAGTGCACTTGTAGTGCCAAGTGGTTTGCACATTATTATCTAAACACCCATTGTCACTGTAAACACCAATTTAAACACAAAGAAATGGTATTGATCATTGAAAGAAGAAGGCACACATTGTTGAGCAAAAAATATTTTTTTTACTCCGTACACATTCACATGTTTTTTTTCTTTTTTTTTACAAAAATAACAAGTTTTGCATTTTCACCCAAAAAAATTGGGGTTACGTTACATAAACAGCCATGTTTCCAAAAATAAAATACACAACTCTGGTGCATAACAAAGTTCTACGTAGAAAAACTTTTGAAGCCAAGATCACACATTACATTGTCCAAAATGTGTGGATCTTGCCTTCATCAGATGGGGTGCAGTCACCCCTGTAAAAGCCTAATTTTGAAGATGCACACAAATTTTCTGGCAAACTGGGGATTTACATCCTGATCCCATGCCTAATGTCAACATGTGCTATCTCCCATCATGGGGGATCAATGTATGTGTTTTGGGGGTGCAACCCCTTCCTCTCACCGACTTCAGTTTTGAGGAAGGGGTTGCAGGCACAAAACGCGTACATTGATATCCCCTGATGGCAGATAGCACATGTTGACATACTGTGTGCATCTTCAAAATGAGGCTTTTTAAAATGTTGTACAATTTTAAACAGCAAAAATAAAAGGTTGGATTCTTCCAAGGACATCAATCATGTTTTTAAGTTTAACTTCAATATCCCTATTTTTTTTGCGAATCATTTCTAAATCCTGACTACAATACATGATGTCCTGGATTAGCCTTTGGGCACTGTCACTGGTGAAATGATGTGATTGTGACTGTTCTTCCACAACCTGTACTTCACCTAAAAATAAAAAAACACACCATGTATTATAAATAGGCAGGCATACATGTCTGATTACCTGAATCTGGGGTGTCAGACACTCACCTGTTGTGGTCTCAATCTCAATCACTTCTCCTTCCTCCACATCCTCATCTGGTGGTGACCTTGGTTCCTTTTGTTCTGGAGATGGCCGGTCCCTGGGGACATGATATTTCCCGATTCTTTGCTCCCCTATGAGAATAAAACAAAAGGTATACTTAGCACACAGATATTTGTGCCAACAAATATGAATGATAAACATTGCTTGGAAGTGGGGGACAATTGTCTGTTTGAGCAGAATTCCAAGCTGAACACATGATTTATTCCCTTAATTCCTCAGGCTGGAATACTTACCTTTTTTGGATAATTTTCCCACCTGGAGACACCCCAAAGTATCCACTGGAGTACCTGTGTTTGACACCCTAAAATGTGCACCTGAGTCCAGATGTGTAAACAGCTGCAGAGTGTCCTCTACATACATTACACTGAATGAAGATTGATATTCCTTCTTGGTTCAAACACATCTAGACAATGTCCTAAAAACTCTTTTGGATAAATGTTAAAACTTTAAGCCACTAAAGTATTTAATCATTTATCTGTGAAAACATCATATTTTGGATTAGGAACGAGGTTTACAACGAACGATTACTGCGTATGACCATGAAAGTAGCCATTTTGGACTGTACAAGACCTTATTAGGGGAAAACACATGGCGCAGCATGCAATATTAATAATAATAGGTACACACGACATAATATACTTACTTTTTCGAAGAACTTTCTTGATCTTCCTGTACTGATCGTGCTCCCTTAATTTGAGGTCCGACCATTGTTTCCTCAGTTAATCCTTCGTTCGTCGTACCCCAAAATTACTGTACAGACTCTTCACAACTTTATTCATGATCTTGGCCTTTCTCATATTTGGGTTGGGGTACGGACCATAATTCCCGTCATAGTCGTTGCTCCTCAAGATGTCCACCATCTCCAACATCTCCACAAAGGCCATATTTGAGGCCTTAAATCTCCTCCTCGATCGTGACGTTTCAGGCTCCGGGCTATCCTCCTCCTCGTTACTGCTTTTATGCACCTGCTGTGTCTCCGCCATGTTCCGCTACCACTGCAACGAAAGAGACTGGGCGGCGAATATTCTAGAAAGAACGTCAGGGGCGGGCGACGCAGGCGGAGATTCACGCATGCGCAGTGTATATAAAGCTTCAAACGCACGTGTGTCATAACTACGTTCTGTGTGCACAGGAAGGAGGAACGGACGCCACGAAGAATGTCGAACAACGACGTACGTTACAACGAAGGTAAGATTTTGAACTTTAGTTTGGGACTTTAATTGAAGCATCTGAATAGTGGGAATGGGTTACAAAGTAAAAAGTTTATTTAATAACATAGATCCAAGGACTTAGACCCATTGTTAATTTCTTAAAATATACATAGACTGTACATAGGGCCTGAACATGATAACTAAAGGAATACATGCATAATAACACATTCCAAGAAGTAGATATATGAATATATATGGCCTACTAGTGCCACTGGCAGCATGCCCAAGCACTGGCACATGTGCCCACATGGTACATATGTATCCACCGGATGCTGTATTGACAATGTCATGGAGTCTAGTAGTACTAAAGGAGTAAAATTGATCCGTAAAAATATTGCTGTGGCATCAAATAAAGCTCGACGCGTTTCATGGGTAATTCCCATTCATCAGGAGCGGATGCGACAGTCCTTCCTATAAAATATCTGTAAAAAAATATATATTTATTGTAAAAAATATATATTTATATATTGAGCCATGCTCTAGAAGGAATTTGTCAAAAGTAATATTATTGTATATATCGATGGTTAACCCACCACACTCACCAACCCAGACAGCAAGCGCAGCGCAGGGACAATGGTGCAGGGCCAGCCGAGAACATGACCCCATCGCGGGAGCTGAGGCGGCATAATACAGGAAGACAGCATCGGACAGTGTGGAACGTGCAGGGTACGACTCCACAGGTCAGGAAGTGGTGTGTATTTCATGAAGTGAGGGTATCTAGGAACAAAATGTTTTAGATTTATGTGTGGTTGTAAAAATAATGTGCTTGGTGTGGTGGGGTGTAATTGAGTGATAAGCCTGGTGCAACTCCATAAGAAATAATGGTAAAAGTAAGTATGGTGCCTGTTATGTACAAAAGTCTGTGTCTAATGGGGCTGGACAGTGAGAGAGAAAAAAAAAAATAAAAATGTAAGGAGCTTGAAAAAGCAAAATAAGGAACAAAAATGCAAAGTGAAACACTATCACACCAAAGAGAAAGGGGGGGGGGGGAGGGGGGAAATCTGGACTGTAGGGTAGCTTACCTCGATGCTGCTTCAAAGCGCTACCAGCGGTTGGTTGGAGCTGGTGCGCCATAACCCCCAGAGGGAGACTAGTCAAGGAGACAGCTCTCTAAAATGGGGATTATATCTGTATATGCCGCCAACACCACGCTGTTGAACCAATGGGGGAAGAGAAAACGCACCTGGACCGAATAACCACTCGGGAATGGCGCGGAAGTTCCCCCATGGGAACACAGGATGTTATGGCTAAACGTCGGCGCGATGACGTCACAACTGACGTCACACGCACGGCGTGTGTGCCGTCACACAGAGGGCGTGACAAGCGTGGTGCCGATGCGCGAAGGGGCACCCGCCCGGTCCTCCAAGCATCAGAAGATGCAAGGGGAGGAGGGGCCAATAGGCGCATCGCAGCTCCCGCGATGAGGAGAGACCGCAGCAACGCCCCAGCCCCAGTCATCCATACACTGCACAGAGCTGACCAGGCCGATGCGGTGCTTGGGACATCTAGATAGAGACAATCCATGTGGGAACATGAAATCAGTACAGGGAACGCTGCATGGAAGCAGATACCATGTTCAAAATTCACAAGTGAATAACAAGAAACAGTCTGGATACATATAAATACAATCAGTTAATAACCTTATCACAAAGAGGTACCCTATAGTGAGGGAAACCTCACACGGGGATGGCAGGGGAACACTGCCAAACCCCATTATTCAAAATGCTTCCATCCCGACAATTGTATGAAAATAGAGAAGGGGTTGGGACTTTAAATGAAGCACCCGAGGGTGCTTCCATCCCGGTTACTAGATAATAAAAGAAAGGGAGTTTGGGACTTTAATTGAAGCATCTGAATAGTGGGAATGGGTTACAAAGTAAAAAGTTTATTTAATAACATAGATCCAAGGACTTAGACCCATTGTTAATTTCTTAAAATATACATAGACTGTACATAGGGCCTGAACATGATAACTAAAGGAATACATGCATAATAACACATTCCAAGAAGTAGATATATGAATATATATGGCCTACTAGTGCCACTGGCAGCATGCCCAAGCACTGGCACATGTGCCCACATGGTACATATGTATCCACCGGATGCTGTATTGACAATGTCATGGAGTCTAGTAGTACTAAAGGAGTAAAATTGATCCGTAAAAATATTGCTGTGGCATCAAATAAAGCTCGACGCGTTTCATGGGTAATTCCCATTCATCAGGAGCGGATGCGACAGTCCTTCCTATAAAATATCTGTAAAAAAAATATATATTTATTGTAAAAAATATATATTTATATATTGAGCCATGCTCTAGAAGGAATTTGTCAAAAGTAATATTATTGTATATATCGATGGTTAACCCACCACACTCACCAACCCAGACAGCAAGCGCAGCGCAGGGACAATGGGGCAGGGCCAGCCGAGAACATGACCCCATCGCGGGAGCTGAGGCGGCATAATACAGGAAGACAGCATCGGACAGTGTGGAACGTGCAGGGTACGACTCCACAGGTCAGGAAGTGGTGTGTATTTCATGAAGTGAGGGTATCTAGGAACAAAATGTTTTAGATTTATGTGTGGTTGTAAAAATAATGTGCTTGGTGTGGTGGGGTGTAATTGAGTGATAAGCCTGGTGCAACTCCATAAGAAATAATGGTAAAAGTAAGTATGGTGCCTGTTATGTACAAAAGTCTGTGTCTAATGGGGCTGGACAGTGAGAGAGAACAAAAAAAAAAAAAAAAAATGTAAGGAGCTTGAAAAAGCAAAATAAGGAACAAAAATGCAAAGTGAAACACTATCACACCAAAGAGAAAGGGGGGGGGGGGGGGGAGGGGGGAAATCTGGACTGTAGGGTAGCTTACCTCGATGCTGCTTCAAAGCGCTACCAGCGGTTGGTTGGAGCTGGTGCGCCATAACCCCCAGAGGGAGACTAGTCAAGGAGACAGCTCTCTAAAATGGGGATTATATCTGTATATGCCGCCAACACCACGCTGTTGAACCAATGGGGGAAGAGAAAACGCACCTGGACCGAATAACCACTCGGGAATGGCGCGGAAGTTCCCCCATGGGAACACAGGATGTTATGGCTAAACGTCGGCGCGATGACGTCACAACTGACGTCACACGCACGGCGTGTGTGCCGTCACACAGAGGGCGTGACAAGCGTGGTGCCGATGCGCGAAGGGGCACCCGCCCGGTCCTCCAAGCATCAGAAGATGCAAGGGGAGGAGGGGCCAATAGGCGCATCGCAGCTCCCGCGATGAGGAGAGACCGCAGCAACGCCCCAGCCCCAGTCATCCATACACTGCACAGAGCTGACCAGGCCGATGCGGTGCTTGGGACATCTAGATAGAGACAATCCATGTGGGAACATGAAATCAGTACAGGGAACGCTGCATGGAAGCAGATACCATGTTCAAAATTCACAAGTGAATAACAAGAAACAGTCTGGATACATATAAATACAATCAGTTAATAACCTTATCACAAAGAGGTACCCTATAGTGAGGGAAACCTCACACGGGGATGGCAGGGGAACACTGCCAAACCCCATTATTCAAAATGCTTCCATCCCGACAATTGTATGAAAATAGAGAAGGGGTTGGGACTTTAAATGAAGCACCCGAGGGTGCTTCCATCCCGGTTACTAGATAATAAAAGAAAGGGAGTTTGGGACTTTAATTGAAGCATCTGAATAGTGGGAATGGGTTACAAAGTAAAAAGTTTATTTAATAACATAGATCCAAGGACTTAGACCCATTGTTAATTTCTTAAAATATACATAGACTGTACATAGGGCCTGAACATGATAACTAAAGGAATACATGCATAATAACACATTCCAAGAAGTAGATATATGAATATATATGGCCTACTAGTGCCACTGGCAGCATGCCCAAGCACTGGCACATGTGCCCACATGGTACATATGTATCCACCGGATGCTGTATTGACAATGTCATGGAGTCTAGTAGTACTAAAGGAGTAAAATTGATCCGTAAAAATATTGCTGTGGCATCAAATAAAGCTCGACGCGTTTCATGGGTAATTCCCATTCATCAGGAGCGGATGCGACAGTCCTTCCTATAAAATATCTGTAAAAAAATATATATTTATTGTAAAAAATATATATTTATATATTGAGCCATGCTCTAGAAGGAATTTGTCAAAAGTAATATTATTGTATATATCGATGGTTAACCCACCACACTCACCAACCCAGACAGCAAGCGCAGCGCAGGGACAATGGTGCAGGGCCAGCCGAGAACATGACCCCATCGCGGGAGCTGAGGCGGCATAATACAGGAAGACAGCATCGGACAGTGTGGAACGTGCAGGGTACGACTCCACAGGTCAGGAAGTGGTGTGTATTTCATGAAGTGAGGGTATCTAGGAACAAAATGTTTTAGATTTATGTGTGGTTGTAAAAATAATGTGCTTGGTGTGGTGGGGTGTAATTGAGTGATAAGCCTGGTGCAACTCCATAAGAAATAATGGTAAAAGTAAGTATGGTGCCTGTTATGTACAAAAGTCTGTGTCTAATGGGGCTGGACAGTGAGAGAGAACAAAAAAAAAAAAAAAAAAAAAAAAAAATGTAAGGAGCTTGAAAAAGCAAAATAAGGAACAAAAATGCAAAGTGAAACACTATCACACCAAAGAGAAAGGGGGGGGGGGAGGGGGGAAATCTGGACTGTAGGGTAGCTTACCTCGATGCTGCTTCAAAGCGCTACCAGCGGTTGGTTGGAGCTGGTGCGCCATAACCCCCAGAGGGAGACTAGTCAAGGAGACAGCTCTCTAAAATGGGGATTATATCTTTATATGCCGCCAACACCACGCTGTTGAACCAATGGGGGAAGAGAAAACGCACCTGGACCGAATAACCACTCGGGAATGGCGCGGAAGTTCCCCCATGGGAACACAGGATGTTATGGCTAAACGTCGGCGCGATGACGTCACAACTGACGTCACACGCACGGCGTGTGTGCCGTCACACAGAGGGCGTGACAAGCGTGGTGCCGATGCGCGAAGGGGCACCCGCCCGGTCCTCCAAGCATCAGAAGATGCAAGGGGAGGAGGGGCCAATAGGCGCATCGCAGCTCCCGCGATGAGGAGAGACCGCAGCAACGCCCCAGCCCCAGTCATCCATACACTGCACAGAGCTGACCAGGCCGATGCGGTGCTTGGGACATCTAGATAGAGACAATCCATGTGGGAACATGAAATCAGTGCAGGGAACGCTGCATGGAAGCAGATACCATGTTCAAAATTCACAAGTGAATAACAAGAAGCAGTCTGGATACATATAGATACAATCAGTTAATAACCTTATCACAAAGAGGTACCCTATAGTGAAGGAAACCTCACACGGGGATGGCAGGGGAACACTGCCAAACCCCATTATTCAAAATGCTTCCATCCCGACAATTGTATGAAAATAGAGAAGGGGTTGGGACTTTAAATGAAGCACCCAAGGGTGCTTCCATCCCGGTTACTAGATAATAAAAGAAAGGGAGTTTGGGACTTTAATTGAAGCATCTGAATAGTGGGAATGGGTTACAAAGTAAAAAGTTTATTTAATAACATAGATCCAAGGACTTAGACCCATTGTTAATTTCTTAAAATATACATAGACTGTACATAGGGCCTGAACATGATAACTAAAGGAATACATGCATAATAACACATTCCAAGAAGTAGATATATGAATATATATGGCCTACTAGTGCCACTGGCAGCATGCCCAAGCACTGGCACATGTGCCCACATGGTACATATGTATCCACCGGATGCTGTATTGACAATGTCATGGAGTCTAGTAGTACTAAAGGAGTAAAATTGATCCGTAAAAATATTGCTGTGGCATCAAATAAAGCTCGACGCGTTTCATGGGTAATTCCCATTCATCAGGAGCGGATGCGACAGTCCTTCCTATAAAATATCTGTAAAAAAAAATATATATTTATTGTAAAAAATATATATTTATATATTGAGCCATGCTCTAGAAAGAATTTGTCAAAAGTAATATTATTGTATATATCGATGGTTAACCCACCACACTCACCAACCCAGACAGCAAGCGCAGCGCAGGGACAATGGTGCAGGGCCAGCCGAGAACATGACCCCATCGCGGGAGCTGAGGCGGCATAGTACAGGAAGACAGCATCGGACAGTGTGGAACGTGCAGGGTACGACTCCATAGGCCAGGAGGTGGTGTGTATTTGATGGAGTGAGGGTATCTAGGAACAAAATGTTTTAGATTTATGTGTGGTTGTAAATATAATGTGCTTGGTGTGGTGGGGTGTAATTGAATGGTGAGCCTGGTGCAACTCCATAGGAAATAATAGTAAAAATGAGTGTGGTGCCTGTTATGTACAAAAATCTGTGTCTAATGGGGCTGGACAGTGAGAGAGAACAAAAAAAAAAAAAAAAAGTAAATTGAAAAACAAAAACAAACAAATATGCAAAGTGAAACACTATCACACCAAAGAGAAGGGGGGAGGGGCAGGAAGGGAGGTCTGGACTGTAAGGTAGCTTACCTCAATGCTGCTTCAAAGCGATACCAGCAGTTGGTTAGAGCTGGTGCGCCATAACCCCCAGAAGAAGACTAGTCAGGAAGACAGCTCTCTATAATGGGGATTATATCTGTATATGCCGCCAACACCACGCTGTTGAACCAATGGGGGAAGAGAAACCGCACCTGGACCGAGTGACCACTCGGGAATGGCGCGGAAGTTCCCCCATGGGAACACAAGATGTTATGGCTAAACGTCGGCGCGATGACGTCACAACTGACGTCACACGCACGGCGTGTGTGCCGTCACACAGAGGGCGTGACAAGCGTGGTGCCGATGCGCGAAGGGGCACCCGCCCGGTCCTCCAAGCATCAGAAGATGCAAGGGGAGGAGGGGCCAATAGGCGCATCGCAGCTCCCGCGATGAGGAGAGACCGCAGCAACGCCCCAGCCCCAGTCATCCATACACTGCACAGAGCTGACCAGGCCGATGTGGTGCTTGGGACATCTAGATAGAGACAATCCATGTGGGAACATGAAATCAGTAAAGGGAACGCTGCATGGAAGCAGATACCATGTTCAAAATTCACAAGTGAATAACAAGAAGCAGTCTGGATACATATAGATACAATCAGTTAATAACCTTATCCCAAAGAGGTACCCTATAGTGAGGGAAACCTCACACGGGGATGGCAGGGGAACACTGCCAAACCCCATTATTCAAAATGCTTCCATCCCGACAATTGTATGAAAATAGAGAAGGGGTTGGGACTTTAAATGAAGCACCCTAGGGTGCTTCCATCCCGGTTACTAGATAATAAAAGAAAGGGAGTTTGGGACTTTAATTGAAGCATCTGAATAGTGGGAATGGGTTACAAAGTAAAAAGTTTATTTAATAACATAGATCCAAGGACTTAGACCCATTGTTAATTTCTTAAAATATACATAGACTGTACATAGGGCCTGAACATGATAACTAAAGGAATACATGCATAATAACACATTCCAAGAAGTAGATATATGAATATATATGGCCTACTAGTGCCACTGGCAGCATGCCCAAGCACTGGCACATGTGCCCACATGGTACATATGTATCCACCGGATGCTGTATTGACAATGTCATGGAGTCTAGTAGTACTAAAGGAGTAAAATTGATCCGTAAAAATATTGCTGTGGCATCAAATAAAGCTCGACGCGTTTCATGGGTAATTCCCATTCATCAGGAGCGGATGCGACAGTCCTTCCTATAAAATATCTGTAAAAAAATATATATTTATTGTAAAAAATATATATTTATATATTGAGCCATGCTCTAGAAAGAATTTGTCAAAAGTAATATTATTGTATATATCGATGGTTAACCCACCACACTCACCAACCCAGACAGCAAGCGCAGCGCAGGGACAATGGTGCAGGGCCAGCCGAGAACATGACCCCATCGCGGGAGCTGAGGCGGCATAGTACAGGAAGACAGCATCGGACAGTGTGGAACGTGCAGGGTACGACTCCATAGGCCAGGAAGTGGTGTGTATTTGATGGAGTGAGGGTATCTAGGAACAAAATGTTTTAGATTTATGTGTGGTTGTAAAAATAATGTGCTTGGTGTGGTGGGGTGTAATTGAGTAGTGAGCCTGGTGCAACTCCATAGGAAATAATGGTAAAAATGAGTGTGGTGCCTGTTATGTACAAAAATCTGTGTCTAATGGGGCTGGACAGTGAGAGAGAACAAAAAAAAAAAAAAAGTAAGGAGCTTGAAAAAGCAAAAAAAACAAAAATACAAAGTGAAACACTATCACACCAAAGAGAAGGGGGGGGAGGGGAGGAAGGGAGGTCTGGACTGTAAGGTAGCTTACCTCGATGCTGCTTCAAAGCGCTACCAGCGGTTGGTTGGAGCTGGTGCGCCATAACCCCCAGAGGGAGACTAGTCAAGGAGACAGCTCTCTATAATGGGGATTATATCTGTATATGCCGCCAACACCACGCTGTTGAACCAATGGGGGAAGAGAAAACGCACCTGGACCGAATAACCACTCGGGAATGGCGCGGAAGTTCCCCCATGGGAACACAGGATGTTATGGCTAAACATCGGCACGATGACGTCACAACTGACGTCACACGCACGGCGTGTGTGCCGTCACACAGAGGGCGTGACAAGCGTGGTGCCGATGCGCGAAGGGGCACCCGCCCGGTCCTCCAAGCATCAGAAGATGCAAGGGGAGGAGGGGGGAGGGGCCAATAGGCGCATCGCAGCTCCCGCGATGAGGAGAGACCGCAGCAACGCCCCAGCCCCAGTCATCCATACACTGCACAGAGCTGACCAGGCCGATGCGGTGCTTGGGACATCTAGATAGAGACAATCCATGTGGGAACATGAAATCAGTAAAGGGAACGCTGCATGGAAGCAGATACCATGTTCAAAATTCACAAGTGAATAACAAGAAACAGTCTGGATACATATAAATACAATCAGTTAATAACCTTATCACAAAGAGGTACCCTATAGTGAGGGAAACCTCACACAGGGATGGCAGGGGGACACTGCCAAACCCCATTATTCAAATGCTTCCATCCCGACAATTGTATGAAAATAGAGAAGGGGTTGGGACTTTAAATGAATATATATGGCCTACTAGTGCCACTGGCAGCATGCCCAAGCACTGGCACATGTGCCCACATGGTACATATGTATCCACCGGATGCTGTATTGACAATGTCATGGAGTCTAGTAGTACTAAAGGAGTAAAATTGATCCGTAAAAATATTGCTGTGGCATCAAATAAAGCTCGACGCGTTTCATGGGTAATTCCCATTCATCAGGAGCGGATGCGACAGTCCTTCCTATAAAATATCTGTAAAAAAATATATATTTATTGTAAAAAATATATATTTATATATTGAGCCATGCTCTAGAAGGAATTTGTCAAAAGTAATATTATTGTATATATCGATGGTTAACCCACCAGGGAGATCTGGACTGTACGGTAGCTTACCTCAATGCTGCTTCAAAGCGATACCACCAGTTGGTTAAAGCTGGTGCGCCATAACCCCCAGAAGAAGACTAGTCAAGAAGACAGCTCTCTATAATGGGGATTATATCTGTATATGCCGCCAACACCCCGCTGTTGAACTTTAATTGAAGCATATACAGATATAATCCCCATTATAGAGAGCTGTCTTCTTGACTAGTCTTCTTCTGGGGGTTATGGCGCGCCAGCTCTAACCAACTGCTGGTATCGCTTTGAAGCGGCATTGAGGTAAGCTACCTTATAGTCCAGACCTCCCTTCCTGCCCCTCCCCCCTTCTCTTTGGTGTGTTAGTATTTCACTTTGTATATTAGTTTGTTTTTGTTCCTCAATTTGCTTTTTTAAGCTTCTTACACATTTTTTTCACTGTCCAGCTCCATTAGACACAGATTTTTGCACATAACAGGCACCACACTCATTTTTACCATTATTTCCTATGGAGTTGCACCAGGCTCACTACTCAATTACACCCCACCACACCAAGCACATTATTTTTACAACCACACATAAATCTAAAACATTTTGTTCCTAGATACCCTCACTTCATCAAATACACACCACTTCCTGGCCTATGGAGTCGTACCCTGCACGTTCCACACTGTCCGATGCTGTCTTCCTGTACTATGCCGCCTCAGCTCCCGCGATGGGGTCATGTTCTCGGCTGGCCCTGCACCATTGTCCCTGCGCTGCGCTTGCTGTCTGGGTTGGTGAGTGTGGTGGGTTAACCATCGATATATACAATAATATTACTTTTGACAAATTCTTTCTAGAGCATGGCTCAATATATAAATATATATTTTTTACAATAAATATATATTTTTTTACAGATATTTTATAGGAAGGACTGTCGCATCCGCTCCTGATGAATGGGAATTACCCATGAAACGCGTCGAGCTTTATTTGATGCCACAGCAATATTTTTACGGATCAATTTTACTCCTTTAGTACTACTAGACTCCATGACATTGTCAATACAGCATCCGGTGGATACATATGTACCATGTGGGCACATGTGCCAGTGCTTGGGCATGCTGCCAGTGGCACTAGTAGGCCATATATATTCATATATCTACTTCTTGGAATGTGTTATTATGCATGTATTCCTTTAGTTATCATGTTCAGGCCCTATGTACAGTCTATGTATATTTTAAGAAATTAACAATGGGTCTAAGTCCTTGGATCTATGTTATTAAATAAACTTTTTACTTTGTAACCCATTCCCACTATTCAGATGCTTCAATTAAAGTCCCAAACTCCCTTTCTTTTATTATCTAGTAACCGGGATGGAAGCACCCTAGGGTGCTTCATTTAAAGTCCCAACCCCTTCTCTATTTTCATACAATTGTCGGGATGGAAGCATTTTGAATAATGGGGTTTGGCAGTGTTCCCCTGCCATCCCTGTGTGAGGTTTCCCTCACTATAGGGTACCTCTTTGTGATAAGGTTATTAACTGATTGTATCTATATGTATCCAGACTGCTTCTTGTTATTTACTTGTGAATTTTGAACATGGTATCTGCTTCCATGCAGCGTTCCCTTTACTGATTTCATGTTCCCACATGGATTGTCTCTATCTAGATGTCCCAAGCACCACATCGGCCTGGTCAGCTCTGTGCAGTGTATGGATGACTGGGGCTGGGGCGTTGCTGCGGTCTCTCCTCATCGCGGGAGCTGCGATGCGCCTATTGGCCCCTCCTCCCCTTGCATCTTCTGATGCTTGGAGGACCGGGCGGGTGCCCCTTCGCGCATCGGCACCACGCTTGTCACGCCCTCTGTGTGACGGCACACACGCCGTGCGTGTGACGTCAGTTGTGACGTCATCGCGCCGACGTTTAGCCATAACATCTTGTGTTCCCATGGGGGAACTTCCGCGCCATTCCCGAGTGGTTATTCGGTCCAGGTGCGGTTTCTCTTCCCCCATTGGTTCAACAGCGTGGTGTTGGCGGCATATACAGATATAATCCCCATTATAGAGAGCTGTCTTCTTGACTAGTCTTCTTCTGGGGGTTATGGCGCACCAGCTCCAACCAACCGCTGGTAGCGCTTTGAAGCAGCATCGAGGTAAGCTACCCTACAGTCCAGATTTCCCCCCTCCCCCCCCCCTTCTCTTTGGTGTGATAGTGTTTCACTTTGTATATTAGTTTGTTTTTGTTCCTCAATTTGCTTTTTCAAGCTTCTTACACATTTTTTTCACTGTCCAGCCCCATTAGACACAGATTTTTGTACATAACAGGCACCACACTCATTTTTACCATTATTTCCTATGGAGTTGCACCAGGCTCACTACTCAATTACACCCCACCACACCAAGCACATTATTTTTACAACCACACATAAATCTAAAACATTTTGTTCCTAGATACCCTCACTTCATCAAATACACACCACTTCCTGGCCTATGGAGTCGTACCCTGCACGTTCCACACTGTCCGATGCTGTCTTCCTGTACTATGCCGCCTCAGCTCCCGCGATGGGGTCATGTTCTCGGCTGGCCCTGCACCATTGTCCCTGCGCTGCGCTTGCTGTCTGGGTTGGTGAGTGTGGTGGGTTAACCATCGATATATACAATAATATTACTTTTGACAAATTCTTTCTAGAGCATGGCTCAATATATAAATATATATTTTTTACAATAAATATATATTTTTTTACAGATATTTTATAGGAAGGACTGTCGCATCCGCTCCTGATGAATGGGAATTACCCATGAAACGCGTCGAGCTTTATTTGATGCCACAGCAATATTTTTACGGATCAATTTTACTCCTTTAGTACTACTAGACTCCATGACATTGTCAATACAGCATCCGGTGGATACATATGTACCATGTGGGCACATGTGCCAGTGCTTGGGCATGCTGCCAGTGGCACTAGTAGGCCATATATATTCATATATCTACTTCTTGGAATGTGTTATTATGCATGTATTCCTTTAGTTATCATGTTCAGGCCCTATGTACAGTCTATGTATATTTTAAGAAATTAACAATGGGTCTAAGTCCTTGGATCTATGTTATTAAATAAACTTTTTACTTTGTAACCCATTCCCACTATTCAGATGCTTCAATTAAAGTCCCAAACTCCCTTTCCTTTATTATCTAGTAACCGGGATGGAAGGACCCTAGGGTGCTTCATTTAAAGTCCCAACCCTCGGCCTGGTCAGCTCTGTGCAGTGTATGGATGACTGGGGCTGGGGCGTTGCTGCGGTCTCTCCTCATCGCGGGAGCTGCGATGCGCCTATTGGCCCCTCCTCCCCTTGCATCTTCTGATGCTTGGAGGACCGGGCGGGTGCCCCTTCGCGCATCGGCACCACGCTTGTCACGCCCTCTGTGTGACGGCACACACGCCGTGCGTGTGACGTCAGTTGTGACGTCATCGCGCCGACGTTTAGCCATAACATCCTGTGTTCCCATGGGGGAACTTCCGCGCCATTCCCGAGTGGTTATTCGGTCCAGGTGCGTTTTCTCTTCCCCCATTGGTTCAACAGCGTGGTGTTGGCGGCATATACAGATATAATCCCCATTTTAGAGAGCTGTCTCCTTGACTAGTCTCCCTCTGGGGGTTATGGCGCACCAGCTCCAACCAACCGCTGGTAGCGCTTTGAAGCAGCATCGAGGTAAGCTACCCTACAGTCCAGATTTCCCCCCCCTCCCCCCCCCCCCTTTCTCTTTGGTGTGATAGTGTTTCACTTTGCATTTTTGTTCCTTATTTTGCTTTTTCAAGCTCCTTACATTTTTTTTTTTTTTTTTGTTCTCTCTCACTGTCCAGCCCCATTAGACACAGACTTTTGTACATAACAGGCACCATACTTACTTTTACCATTATTTCTTATGGAGTTGCACCAGGCTTATCACTCAATTACACCCCACCACACCAAGCACATTATTTTTACAACCACACATAAATCTAAAACATTTTGTTCCTAGATACCCTCACTTCATGAAATACACACCACTTCCTGACCTGTGGAGTCGTACCCTGCACGTTCCACACTGTCCGATGCTGTCTTCCTGTATTATGCCGCCTCAGCTCCCGCGATGGGGTCATGTTCTCGGCTGGCCCTGCACCATTGTCCCTGCGCTGCGCTTGCTGTCTGGGTTGGTGAGTGTGGTGGGTTAACCATCGATATATACAATAATATTACTTTTGACAAATTCCTTCTAGAGCATGGCTCAATATATAAATATATATTTTTTACAATAAATATATATTTTTTTACAGATATTTTATAGGAAGGACTGTCGCATCCGCTCCTGATGAATGGGAATTACCCATGAAACGCGTCGAGCTTTATTTGATGCCACAGCAATATTTTTACGGATCAATTTTACTCCTTTAGTACTACTAGACTCCATGACATTGTCAATACAGCATCCGGTGGATACATATGTACCATGTGGGCACATGTGCCAGTGCTTGGGCATGCTGCCAGTGGCACTAGTAGGCCATATATATTCATATATCTACTTCTTGGAATGTGTTATTATGCATGTATTCCTTTAGTTATCATGTTCAGGCCCTATGTACAGTCTATGTATATTTTAAGAAATTAACAATGGGTCTAAGTCCTTGGATCTATGTTATTAAATAAACTTTTTACTTTGTAACCCATTCCCACTATTCAGATGCTTCAATTAAAGTCCCAAACTCCCTTTCTTTTATTATCTAGTAACCGGGATGGAAGCACCCTCGGGTGCTTCATTTAAAGTCCCAACCCCTTCTCTATTTTCATACAATTGTCGGGATGGAAGCATTTTGAATAATGGGGTTTGGCAGTGTTCCCCTGCCATCCCCGTGTGAGGTTTCCCTCACTATAGGGTACCTCTTTGTGATAAGGTTATTAACTGATTGTATTTATATGTATCCAGACTGTTTCTTGTTATTCACTTGTGAATTTTGAACATGGTATCTGCTTCCATGCAGCGTTCCCTGTACTGATTTCATGTTCCCACATGGATTGTCTCTATCTAGATGTCCCAAGCACCGCATCGGCCTGGTCAGCTCTGTGCAGTGTATGGATGACTGGGGCTGGGGCGTTGCTGCGGTCTCTCCTCATCGCGGGAGCTGCGATGCGCCTATTGGCCCCTCCTCCCCTTGCATCTTCTGATGCTTGGAGGACCGGGCGGGTGCCGCTTCGCGCATCGGCACCACGCTTGTCACGCCCTCTGTGTGACGGCACACACGCCGTGCGTGTGACGTCAGTTGTGACGTCATCGCGCCGACGTTTAGCCATAACATCCTGTGTTCCCATGGGGGAACTTCCGCGCCATTCCCGAGTGGTTATTCGGTCCAGGTGCGTTTTCTCTTCCCCCATTGGTTCAACAGCGTGGTGTTGGCGGCATATACAGATATAATCCCCATTTTAGAGAGCTGTCTCCTTGACTAGTCTCCCTCTGGGGGTTATGGCGCACCAGCTCCAACCAACCGCTGGTAGCGCTTTGAAGCAGCATCGAGGTAAGCTACCCTACAGTCCAGATTTCCCCCCCCCCCCCCCCCCTTTCTCTTTGGTGTGATAGTGTTTCACTTTGCATTTTTGTTCCTTATTTTGCTTTTTCAAGCTCCTTACATTTTTTTTTTTTTTTTTTGTTCTCTCTCACTGTCCAGCCCCATTAGACACAGACTTTTGTACATAACAGGCACCATACTTACTTTTACCATTATTTCTTATGGAGTTGCACCAGGCTTATCACTCAATTACACCCCACCACACCAAGCACATTATTTTTACAACCACACATAAATCTAAAACATTTTGTTCCTAGATACCCTCACTTCATGAAATACACACCACTTCCTGACCTGTGGAGTCGTACCCTGCACGTTCCACACTGTCCGATGCTGTCTTCCTGTATTATGCCGCCTCAGCTCCCGCGATGGGGTCATGTTCTCGGCTGGCCCTGCACCATTGTCCCTGCGCTGCGCTTGCTGTCTGGGTTGGTGAGTGTGGTGGGTTAACCATCGATATATACAATAATATTACTTTTGACAAATTCCTTCTAGAGCATGGCTCAATATATAAATATATATTTTTTACAATAAATATATATTTTTTTACAGATATTTTATAGGAAGGACTGTCGCATCCGCTCCTGATGAATGGGAATTACCCATGAAACGCGTCGAGCTTTATTTGATGCCACAGCAATATTTTTACGGATCAATTTTACTCCTTTAGTACTACTAGACTCCATGACATTGTCAATACAGCATCCGGTGGATACATATGTACCATGTGGGCACATGTGCCAGTGCTTGGGCATGCTGCCAGTGGCACTAGTAGGCCATATATATTCATATATCTACTTCTTGGAATGTGTTATTATGCATGTATTCCTTTAGTTATCATGTTCAGGCCCTATGTACAGTCTATGTATATTTTAAGAAATTAACAATGGGTCTAAGTCCTTGGATCTATGTTATTAAATAAACTTTTTACTTTGTAACCCATTCCCACTATTCAGATGCTTCAATTAAAGTCCCAAACTCCCTTTCTTTTATTATCTAGTAACCGGGATGGAAGCACCCTCGGGTGCTTCATTTAAAGTCCCAACCCCTTCTCTATTTTCATACAATTGTCGGGATGGAAGCATTTTGAATAATGGGGTTTGGCAGTGTTCCCCTGCCATCCCCGTGTGAGGTTTCCCTCACTATAGGGTACCTCTTTGTGATAAGGTTATTAACTGATTGTATTTATATGTATCCAGACTGTTTCTTGTTATTCACTTGTGAATTTTGAACATGGTATCTGCTTCCATGCAGCGTTCCCTGTACTGATTTCATGTTCCCACATGGATTGTCTCTATCTAGATGTCCCAAGCACCGCATCGGCCTGGTCAGCTCTGTGCAGTGTATGGATGACTGGGGCTGGGGCGTTGCTGCGGTCTCTCCTCATCGCGGGAGCTGCGATGCGCCTATTGGCCCCTCCTCCCCTTGCATCTTCTGATGCTTGGAGGACCGGGCGGGTGCCCCTTCGCGCATCGGCACCACGCTTGTCACGCCCTCTGTGTGACGGCACACACGCCGTGCGTGTGACGTCAGTTGTGACGTCATCGCGCCGACGTTTAGCCATAACATCCTGTGTTCCCATGGGGGAACTTCCGCGCCATTCCCGAGTGGTTATTCGGTCCAGGTGCGTTTTCTCTTCCCCCATTGGTTCAACAGCGTGGTGTTGGCGGCATATACAGATATAATCCCCATTTTAGAGAGCTGTCTCCTTGACTAGTCTCCCTCTGGGGGTTATGGCGCACCAGCTCCAACCAACCGCTGGTAGCGCTTTGAAGCAGCATCGAGGTAAGCTACCCTACAGTCCAGATTTCCCCCCTCCCCCCCCCCCTTTCTCTTTGGTGTGATAGTGTTTCACTTTGCATTTTTGTTCCTTATTTTGCTTTTTCAAGCTCCTTACATTTTTTTTTTTTTTTGTTCTCTCTCACTGTCCAGCCCCATTAGACACAGACTTTTGTACATAACAGGCACCATACTTACTTTTACCATTATTTCTTATGGAGTTGCACCAGGCTTATCACTCAATTACACCCCACCACACCAAGCACATTATTTTTACAACCACACATAAATCTAAAACATTTTGTTCCTAGATACCCTCACTTCATGAAATACACACCACTTCCTGACCTGTGGAGTCGTACCCTGCACGTTCCACACTGTCCGATGCTGTCTTCCTGTATTATGCCGCCTCAGCTCCCGCGATGGGGTCATGTTCTCGGCTGGCCCTGCACCATTGTCCCTGCGCTGCGCTTGCTGTCTGGGTTGGTGAGTGTGGTGGGTTAACCATCGATATATACAATAATATTACTTTTGACAAATTCCTTCTAGAGCATGGCTCAATATATAAATATATATTTTTTACAATAAATATATATTTTTTTACAGATATTTTATAGGAAGGACTGTCGCATCCGCTCCTGATGAATGGGAATTACCCATGAAACGCGTCGAGCTTTATTTGATGCCACAGCAATATTTTTACGGATCAATTTTACTCCTTTAGTACTACTAGACTCCATGACATTGTCAATACAGCATCCGGTGGATACATATGTACCATGTGGGCACATGTGCCAGTGCTTGGGCATGCTGCCAGTGGCACTAGTAGGCCATATATATTCATATATCTACTTCTTGGAATGTGTTATTATGCATGTATTCCTTTAGTTATCATGTTCAGGCCCTATGTACAGTCTATGTATATTTTAAGAAATTAACAATGGGTCTAAGTCCTTGGATCTATGTTATTAAATAAACTTTTTACTTTGTAACCCATTCCCACTATTCAGATGCTTCAATTAAAGTCCCAAACTCCCTTTCTTTTATTATCTAGTAACCGGGATGGAAGCACCCTCGGGTGCTTCATTTAAAGTCCCAACCCCTTCTCTATTTTCAGATTTTGAACTTTTTGGAGTCATGTGCGGCCTATACTGAATCTAGATTGATGCCTATATTGTGTTGAAAGATTATCCTGAGATTTTAATTTTTGTATTTTGTTTGGTCTTGCAGACATAATGCTGCCATTTAAGGACCCCGAATTCCTTGGGGAATTCATTGATAAATACCATGAAATGAAAAATCTGTGGGAGGAGAAAAACCCCTTGTACCATAATAAACCAGCTAGGAGGGCAACGCTGGAGAAATTGCTTCAATTTGTGAAGACCCGGGTCCCCGATGCAGACATCAAATTTGTTGAGGCAAAAATTGGTAGCTTGAGAAGCACCTATAAGAAGGAGTACCAGAAGGTCCAGAAGTCCCTGAGGTCCAGAGTAGCAGCAGATAAGGTGTATGTACCCAGTCTGTGGTACTACAGCAGGATGAGGTTTATAGATGACCAGATGGAGGGCAGGGAATCCATTTCTACTCTTCCAGCACCCCTTCCCTCCAGCCTTCCAACCAGCCTTCCATCCAGCCTTCCCTCTACCCAAGCTGAGGCATCTGTGGACCAACCTGGGCCTTCCATACAGGAGGAGATTGAGGAGCCCAGATGGAGTCAGGTATAGGTTTTTTATACATAATTTATCTGTGCAAAAAAAAGATTGTTGGTAAGTAGATGTTATTATTGCTAATAAATGAATGAAGTAACAAAAAGTGTTTCACATATTTATAGACAGAAGTGGCGAAAAAAGATTAGGACAGGAAGGAAAAATGCTGGGCTCACAATGATAGTCTTTTCTATTTATTAACATTAAATTTGCAACAGTCATGAGCTGAAAATTGTGTGTGTTTGATGAACAAACAACTAAAACTATGTCCCTTTTTCATACACAGGATGACCTCAGCCAGGACGAGGCTCTGGCTAGTGGCACACAGGAGGAGGCAGGGGGAAGTGTCACCCAGGAGGTGGCAGGGCCCAGTAATACCCAATCCCAGGTGCCTCCCCTCATCCTTTCCTACAAAAGACAGAGGAAGGGCACGAAAGCAGAGGAGGCAGCACTGGCCCTGATCAGGGAGGCTAATGAGTCCCTCAGATCCCCCCTTGATGCTACAGAGGCCTATGGCATCTATATTGCCTCTAATTTGCAACAGATGGAGGAGGGCCAATGGCGAAAGTGTGATACTATCCACAAGGGGTTGAGTGGGGAAATGTCTGACAACCAACATCTATGTTCTCTCCCCCATCCTCCTCCTCTTCCTCCTCCTGCCACAATGCCACCTCCAGAGCCACAGCCTCCAGGGAAGGCTGCAGGGAAGGCTCTACGGAAGACCAGGAAGTGATCCCCTGCCTTCACGTCTCAAAGAACCCACAGCCTGTTGTAGGACCACAGACTGGGTACATATACCATCTGCTGCTGCTCCGGTTCTCTGGGACTCCTGGACCTCATTGTACTCCTTTTTCTATGGGTTTTCAAGCTACCAATTTTTTTGATGTCTGCCTTGGGGGCCAAAGGCTGCACAAATTGAAGCAATTAGTCCTGCGTTGCCTTTATCTTTATTTTGTAATTCTGATGTGAAATAAATTTTAATTTGGTTTTCAGAAAATACTTGCCTATGTGTTTTAATACAAATAGCAAATCAATTTATTTTGGGTGAGTAGGCAGGTACATTTCAAAAATACAATGTCAAAATTAACAAGGGACACCAACAACAAACAGGTTTACAAATAATACATAATAATGGTGTTGTGGAAACATAACATAAAAAATAAAAAGGAGAGCACAATAAAATACAATAATACAAATATTCTTATTAAAGAAAAAAAAAACACTTTAAAAAATTATATATATTTTATGCAGATCTGGCTTAAATTCTAATATAAATATTATTCAGGAGAGACCTAGAAATAATAAAGAAATACGTTTGTAAAAACTCTGTGTGAATATGAGCAGCAAAACAACTTCATTCTTCTAGCATTATAAAGAAGAGAATGAGCGGCGCATTGAACAATTTAAAGAATTCCAGTGTGAAGAATCTGCTAGCTCCATTACGAACGCTAGTTTTACCAGACCGAGCGGTTCCGTCTCGTAGTGGATTCTGAGCATGCATGATTTTTGGCGTGTCGGAATTGCCTACACACGATCGGAAAATCCAATAGAAAGGTTTTCCGTCGGAAAAATTGAGAACAGGTTCTCAATTCAAAGTCCGTCGGAAATTCCGACAGAAAAAGACCGTTGGGCATACACACGGTCGGAAAATCCGATGAAAGGCTCCCATCGGACTGTTTCCATCGGAAATTCCGATCGTGTGTACGCCGCATTAGGCGTGAAGGGGTTAACTTAATAAAGATGCACTCTACTACATATAAGAAAAATAACTCTTTTTTGAATAAGTCCAATAGTGGCTAAAATTTTCTACGTTCTGCTGTGAAATATTTTCCCAAAATATCAGCACATTAGGACTAAAAAATCCCTAAAGCAGTAAAAACTAAGGATTATTCTGGAGGAAAAATAGGTAGTGGATTTATATCAAGTGCGATTGATGAGTAGATATTTAAGAACTAAGAGTTGTCACAGGAGGATGCACGTTTTGGTGATGCATGGAACTCGATCACACAATCTATATCTGAGCACATTGATTAGCTTTATGGTGTGTTTTGTTTGGACATACTATACTGTATGTTGTTTTTTTTATTTATTTATTTTTTTTTTAGTTTCATCAGTGGGTATGATTGAAGAGGCTGTTATCTTTTGATGAACTTTTAAGGACAATAGACATTTTCTAAGCACTGGTTGTTGAATGTATATGCTGTAAAATATTGATCTAGACCCCCCCCCCCCCCCCCCGGATCTCATTCAGTCTTTAGTAGGGCTTACTGAAAACATTTTAAAAAAATTGCATTTAGGGTTGAATTAACACTTTGTCCTTTTTTTTTTTTTGCACTTTAAGCAAAAGGTAATGGCTAGCAGGTAAACATTTAGGACCCAGCAGGAAAATAAAACAGCTCTAGCTGCACTTCTGAGCATAAATGCAGTTCTTACTCTCCGCCACAAGATGCCACCAGCTTTCCAGGTCTAGTAGCGTGTTTTTTTTTCTTCTTACATACCTATTCCAGAGTGGTACATAGTTTCAGCATTTTGTATGCAGGACCAATATTGCAGAAAGTATTGTATTCTGATAACTGTATTCTGATTCGATACATTTCTTTTGTTATTTCACTGCCATTAATTATATTTTTTCTACTGTTACATATTGACCAAGCTGTCCAGCCAAACTGACAGTCACAGTGGTTGGGGAAAATGATAACACTGACAGGGGTGCTCACAGCAGTCACCTATTATTCAAACACATAAATCATCTTTTTTTTAACTAAACACTTCTACTGTACTGCTTCGTCTGGACCTAAATGGGGAGAAAGATAAATATTCAGTATATATATATTTTCAGCTATTTCATGCCTACAGATAAAGTTGATATTCGTGAAGAAATGCCATATACAAAATTGATGTGGTGTGTTCATTTTTATGATCTAAATTAACAAAATGCCATTTTGTCATATGGAAATCCTAGGTACACACCTAGTTTGAAACCGCATCAAATCCATTAGAATCTGGTGTTTCAGACTGGGTGCCAATGATTAGAACCTCACTGAGGAGTATGCGAGTGATCTTAATTAACCACTTCAGCCCCGGAAGGATTTATCCCCTTAATGACCAGGCCATTTTTTGTGATACGGCACTGCGTCGCTTTAACTGACAATTGCTCGGTAATGCAACGTTATACACAAACAAAATTTATGTCCTTTTTTCCCCACAAACAGAGCTTTCTTTTGGTGGTATTTGATCACCTCTGTGGTTTTTATTTTTTTGTGCTATAAACAGAAAAATAGCAGCTATTTTAAAAATACCCCAATATTTTTTACTTTTTGCTATAATAAATATCCTAAAAACAAATAAAAAAAACGAATTTCTTCATCAGTTTAGGCCAATATGTATTCTTCTAGATATTTTTTGAAAAAAATTGCAACAAGCGTATATTGTTTGGTTTGAGCAAAATGTATAGCGTCTACAAATTTATGGCATTTTTATTATAATTTTTTTTTTTACTAATAATAACGGTGATCAGCGATTTTTAGCAGGACCGCGACATTGCAGGGGACAGAACGGACACTTTTGACACTTTTTTGGGACCATTGACATTTATACAGCGATCAGAGCTAAAAATACCCACTGATTACTGTATAAATTTCACTGCCAGGTAGGGATGAGCCCAATGAACAATTTGGGGTGTTTGCGGCAAATTCGAAAGCCTTGGAACACCCTTTAAAAGTCTATGGGAGAAATCAAAAGTGCTAATTTTAAAGGCTTATATGCAAGATATTGTCATAAAAAGTGTTTGGAAACCTGGGTCCTGCCCCAGGAGACATGTATCAATGCAAAAAAAAAAGTTTTAAAAAACGGCCGTTTATTCGGGAGCAGTGATTTTAATAATGCTTAAAGTGAAACAATAAAAGTTTAATATTCCTTTAAATTTCGTACCTGGGGAGTGTCTATAGTATGCCTGTAAAGTGGCACATGTTTCCCGTGTTTACAACAGTCCCTGCACAAAATGACATTTCTAAAGGAAAAAAAGTAATTTAAAAGTACTTGCGGCTATAATGAATTGTCGGCCCCGGCAATACACATAAAAGTCATTGAAAAAAAATGGTATGGGATTCCCCCACAGTCCATCACCAGGCCCTTTGTGTCTGGTATGAATATTAAGGGGAACCCTGTGCCCAAATTTTTAAAAAAAAAATGGCGTGTGGGGTCCCACCAAAAATCCAGACCCTTATCCGAGCACGCAACCTGGCAGGCTGCAGGAAAAGAGGGGGGACGAGAGAGTGGCCCCCCTCCTGAACCGTACCAGGCCACATGCCCTCAACATGGGGATGATGCTTTGGGGTGTTGATGGGGACAAGGGCCTCATCCCCACAACCCTTGCCCGGTGGTTGTGGGGGTCTGCATGCAGGGGGCTTATTGGAATCTGGAAGCCACCTTTAACAAGGGGACCCCCAGTCCCCAGCCTTCCCCCCTGTGTGAAATGGTAACGGGGTACAAATGTACCCCTATCATTTCACAAAAAAAGTGGCAAAATGGTAAAAATGACAGGACACGCTTGGGACAAGTCCTTTATTAAAAAATAAAAATGTCCCACGAAGTCCATTCATCTTCTTCTTCTCTTGCTCCGACGGACCAAAAAAAAAAGCTGCAACGTCTTTGCGGGTGACAGTTCTTTTATAACTGAGGGTGGGGCCAGACAGTGATGTCCCTGGGTGACCCCGCCCCAACTGATGCACGGGGACATCCCTATGGCTTCCCCGTAGTGTCAGAGGGGCGGGGTCACCCGGTTACATCACCGTGTGGCCCTGCCGTCAGTTAAAAAAAAAAGAACTGTCACCTGATTACGGCGGGTGCCTCCCATGGAGGCAGATTGGTAGTGGCGTGCGGAGCAAGCGAAGGAGAAGAAGACTTCGTGGGACATTTTTTTATCTTTTTATTTTTTAATAAAGGACTTGTCCCAAGCCGTGTCATGTCATTTTTACCATTTTGACACTTTTTTGTGAAATGGTAGGGGCACTCATTTCTCACAGGGGGGAGGCTGGGATCTGGGGGTCCCCTTGTTAAAGGGGGCTTCCAGATTCCAATAAGCCCCCCACCCGCAGACCCCCACAACCACCGGGCAAGGGTTGTGGGGATGAGGCCCTTGTCCCCATCAAAATGGGGACAAGGTGCTTTGGGGGGCTATCCCAAAGCACCCTCACCATGTTGAGGGCATGTGGCCTGGTATGGTTCAGTAGGGGGGGCGCTCTCTCGTCCCCTTCTTTTCCTGCGGCCTGCCAGGTTGCGTGCTCGGATAAGGGTCTGGTATGGATTTTTGGGGGACCCCCAAGCCATTTTTTTTTTTTTTTTTCATTTTGACACGGGGTTCCCCTTAATATTCATACCAGACCCAAAGGGCCTGGTAATGGACTGTGGGTGAATCCCATGCAGTTTTTTTCAATGACTTTTATGTGTATTGCTGGGACCGACAATTCATTACAGCCACGAGTACTTTTAAATTATTTTTATTCCTTTATAAATGTCATTTTGTGCAGGGACTGTTGTAAACACGGGAAACATGCGCCACTTTACAGGCATACTATAGACACCCCCAGGTACGAAATTTAAAGGAATATTTCACTTTTATTTTTTCACTTTAAGCATTATTAACCACTTTAGCCCCGGACCATTTGGCAGCCAAAGGACCAGAGGTCTTTTTTCAATTTCGCACTGCACTACTTTAACTGGTAATTGCGCGGTCATGCAATTTTGTAACCAAACGAAATTTGCGTCCTTTTCTTCCCACAAATAGAGCTTTCTTTTGATGGTATTTGATTGCCTCTGTGTGATTTTTATTTTTTGCGATATAAACGGAAAAGGAGCGAAAATTTTGAAAAAAAAAGAGATTTTCTACTTTTTGTTATAAAAAAAATCTAATAAACTCAATTTTAGTCAAACATTTGGGCCAAAATGTATTCAGCCACATGTCTTTAGTAAAAAAAATGCCAATAAGCGTATATTTATTGGTTTGCGCAAAAGTTATAGCGTCTACAAACTAGAGTACATTTTCTGGAATTTACACGGCTTTTAATTTATGACTACCTATCTCATTTCTTGAGGTGCTAAAATGGCAGGGAAGTACAAAACCCCCCCAAATGACCCCATTTTGGAAAGTAGACACCCCAAGCTATTTGCTGAGAGGCATGTTGAGCCCATTGAATATTTTTTTTTTTAGTCCCAAGTGATTGAATAAAGACAAAAAAAAAAAGACCCCATTTTGGAAAGTAGCCACCCCAAGCTATTTGCTGAGGGGCATGTTGAGCCCATTGACTATATTTTTTTTTTTTTAGTCCCAAGGGATTGAATAAAGACAAAAAAAAAAAAAAAAAAAAATTTTTTTTTCATAAAGTTGTCACTAAATGATATATTGCTCACACATGCCATGGTTATATGTGGAGATGCACCCCAAAATACATTTTGCTGCTTCTCCCGAGTATGGGGATACCACATGTGTGGGACTTTTTGGGAGCCTAGCCGCGCACGGGGCCCCGAAACCCAATCAACGCCTTCAGGGTTTCTAAGGGTGCAAATTTTTGATTTCACTCCTCACTACCTATCACAGTTTTGAAGGCCATAAAATGCCAAAATAGCACAAAACCCCCCCAAATGACCCCATTTTGGAAAGTAGACACCCCAAGCTATTTGCTGAGAGGCATGTTGAGTACATGGAATATTTTATATTTTGCCACAAGTTGCGGGAATATTACAAACTTTTTTTTTTTTGCCCAAAGTTGTCACTAAATGATATATTGCCCACACATGCCATGGGCATATGTGGAATTACACCCCAAAATACATTCTGCTGCTTCTCCTGAGTACGAGGATACCACATGTGTGGGACTTTTTGGGAGCCTATCCGCATACGGGACCCCGAAAACCAAGCACCGCCTTCAGGATTTCTAAGGGCATAAATTTTTGATTTCACTCCTCACTACCTATCACTACCTATCACAGTTTTGAAGGCCATAAAATGCCAAGATGGCACAAAAACCCCCCCAAATGACCCCATTTTGGAAAGTAGACACCCCAAGCTATTTGCTGAGAGGCATGTTGAGCCCATTGAATATTTTTTTTTTTTTAGTCCCAAGTGATTGAATAAAGACAAAAAAAAAAAAAAAAAAAAAAATGTATTCAAAAAGTTGTCACTAAATGATATATTGCTCACACATGCCATGGTTATATGTGGAATTGCACCCCAAAATACATTTTGCCACTTCTCCTGAGTACGGGGATACCACATGTGTGGGACTTTTTGGGAGCCTAGCCGCGTACGGGGCCCCGAAACCCAAGCACCACCTTCAGCATTTCTAAGGGTGTAAATTTTTGATTTCACTCCTCACTACCTATCACAGTTTCGAAGGCCATAAAATGCCAAAATTGCACAAAACCCCCCCAAATGACCCCATTTTGGAAAGTAGACACCCCAAGCTATTTGCTGAGAGGCATGTTGAGTACATGGAATATTTTATATTTTGCCACAAGTTGCGGGAATATTACAAACTTTTTTTTTTTTGCCCAAAGTTGTCACTAAATGATATATTGCCCACACATGCCATGGGCATATGTGGAATTACACCCCAAAATACATTCTGCTGCTTCTCCTGAGTACGGGGATACCACATGTGTGGGACTTTTTGGGAGCCTATCCGCATACGGGACCCCGAAAACCAAGCACCGCTTTCAGGATTTCTAAGGGCATAAATTTTTGATTTCACTCCTCACTACCTATCACTACCTATCACAGTTTTGAAGACCATAAAATGCCAAGATGGCACAAAACCCCCCCAAATGACCCCATTTTGGAAAGTAGACACCCCAAGCTATTTGCTGAGAGGCATGTTGAGCCCGTTGAATATTTTTTTTTTTAGTCCCAAGTGATTGAATAAAGACAAAAAAAAAAAATAAATAAAAAAAATTTATTCAAAAAGTTGTCACTAAATGATATATTGCCCACACATGCCATGGTTATATGTGGAATTGCACCCCAAAATACATTTTGCTGCTTCTCCTGAGTATGGGGATACCACATGTGTGGGACTTTTTGGGAGCCTAGCCGCGTACGGGGCCCCGAAACCCAAGCACCGCCTTCAGGATTTCTAAGGGTGCAAATTTTTGATTTCACTCCTCACTACCTATCACAGTTTCGAAGGCCATAAAATGCCAAAATAGCACAAAACCCCCCCAAATGACCCCATTTTGGAAAGTAGACACCCCAAGCTATTTGTTGAGAGGCATGGTGAGTATTTTACAGCTCTCATGTGTTTTTGAAAATGAAGAAAGTAAAGAAAAAAAAATTTTTTTTTTCTTTTTTCAATTTTCAAAACATTGTGACAAAAAGCGAGATCTGCAAACTACTCACCATACCTCTCAGCAAATAGCTTGGGGTGTCTACTTTCCAAAATGGGGTCATTTGGGGGTGGTTTGTGCCATCTGGGCATTCCATGGCCTCCGAAACTGTGATTGGCAGTGAGGAGTGAAATAAAAAAATTACACCCTTAGAAAGCCTGAAAGCGGTGCTTGGATTTTGGGGTCCCGTACGCGGCTAGGCTCCCAAAAAGTCCCACACATGTGGTATCCCCGTACTCAGGAGAAGCAACAGAATGTATTTTGGGGTGTATCTCCACATATGCCCATGGCATGTTTGAGCAATATATCATTTAGTGACAAGTTTTTGTAAAAAAAAATTATTTTTTTTTTTTTTTTCATTATTCAATCTCTTGGGACCAAAAAAAAAAATATTTAATGGGCTCAACATTGCTCTCAGCAAATAGCTTGGGGTGTCTACTTTCCAAAATGGGGTCATTTGGGGGGGGTTTGAACTGTCCTGGCATTTTATGCACAACATTTAGAAGCCTATGTCACACGTCACCCACTCTTCTAACCACTTGAAGATAAAGCCCTTTCTGACACTTTTTGTTTACATGAAAACATATTTTTTTTTTGCAAGAAAATTACGTTGAACCCCCAAACACTATATATATTGTTAAAGCAAAGGCCCTACAGATTAAAATGGTGGGTGTTGCATTTTTTTTTTTCCACACAGTATTTGCGCAGCGATTTTTCAAACGCATTTTTTGTGGAAAAAATACACTTTTTTTTATTTTAATGCACTTAAACACACTATATTGCTCAAATTTTTGATGAAATAAAAAATATGATCTTAGGCCGAGTACATGGATACCAAACACGACATGCTTTAAAATTGCGCACAAACACGCAGTGGCGACAAACTACATACATTTTTAAAAGCCTTTAAAAGCCTTTACAGGTTACCACATTAGATTCACGGAGGAGGTCTACTGCTAAAATTACTGCCCTCGATCTGACCTTCGCGGTGATACCTCACATGCATGGTGCAATTGCTGTTTACATATGACGCCAGACCAACGCTTGTGTTCGCCTTTGCGCAAAAGAAGGGGGGGCAGGGGTGCTTTTTTTTTTTTTTTTTTAGTTTTTCTTTTTATTTAGCTTTTTTATTTTATTTTTAAACTGTTCCTTCCATTTTTTTTTTCTTAGTTGTCATTTTTATTGTTATCGCAGGGAATGTAAATATCCCCTATGATAGCAATAGGCAGTGACAGGTACTCTTTTTTTGAAAAAATTGGGGTCTATTAGACCCTAGATCTTTCCTGTGCCCTCAAAGCATCTGACCACACCAAGATCGGTGTGATAAAATGCTTTCCCAATTTCCCAATGGCGCGGTGGGTATGCCCACCATTAGAATACCTCCCTTCATCCACCCACTTCTAATGATGGGCATACATGCACCATTTATATATGCCGAAGCATGGGGGCATCCTCCCGCAAAAAAAGTTATGCCACGTACACATGGTCGGACTTTTTTCGACCGTATGTACGTGGCATTAGGAGCAAAATCGCTCCTCCGCCCTCTGCTGCCCCCATGCTTCGGCATATATGCTCTTTTTTTTAACTGTGGTGGTGAAATCACCTCCTACAGCATTGGAGTCGCGGCTTTATGTATCGTGGGAGCAAACGCTGTTGCTGTCAAGATAAATAAATCCACGCTGCAACTGAATGGCGTACCTGCTAAGCAAATAATGGTTAACATTAAAACAAAGTAACATTACAGTATAACAGTAAGACCTTACCATACCATACCTGCAAAGCAAATACCAAAAAAAAAACATAGTAAAAAATAAAACATTTTGTTAACGCAACCGGTGCCTAAAATATATATATGCCGAAGCATGGGGGCATCCTCCCGCAAAAAAGTTATGCCACGTACACATGGTCGGACTTTTTTCGACCGTATGTACGTGGCATTAGGAGCAAAATCGCTCCTCCGCCCTCTGCTGCCCCCATGCTTCGGCATATATGCTCTTTTTTTTAACTGTGGTGGTGAAATCACCTCCTACAGCGTTGGAGTCGCGGCTTTATGTATCGTGGGAGCAAACGCTGTTGCTGTCAAGATAAATAAATCCACGCTGCAACTGAATGGCGTACCTGCTAAGCAAATAATGGTTAACATTAAAACAAAGTAACATTAGAGTATAACAGTAAGACCTTACCATACCATACCTGCAAAGCAAATACCAAAAAAAAAACATAGTAAAAAATAAAACATTTTGTTAACGCAACTGGTGCCTAAAATATATATATGCCGAAGCATGGGGGCATCCTCCCGCAAAAAAGTTATGCCACGTACACATGGTCGGACTTTTTTCGACCGTATGTACGTGGCATTAGGAGCAAAATCGCTCCTCCGCCCTCTGCTGCCCCCATGCTTCGGCATATATGCTCTTTTTTTTAACTGTGGTGGTGAAATCACCTCCTACAGTGTTGGAGTCGCGGCTTTATGTATCGTGGGAGCAAACGCTGTTGCTGTCAAGATAAATAAATCCGCGCTGCAACTGAATGGCGCACCTGAAAACAAAAAAATGGTTAACAATAAAACATACCTGAAAAGCAAGCATGATAAAACATAATAAAACATTGCAGAATAGAATAGAGTAAAAAAGAGCAACAATAGAGAGAGAACAATAAAACGACAACTATTTTTGGTTTTTTATTTTATATTTTTTTGGGGGTTTTTTTTTTTTTTGTACTTTTTTTTTTTTTTTTTTATTTTTTACACTTTTTTTTTAAACTATAACTATAATTTTAACTGTAACGGTCGGGTCTCAAAATGCGATGGCATTCTTGAGACCCTGTAACTATAATTTTAACTGCAACGGTCGGGTCTCAAAATGCGATGGCATTCTTGAGACCCTGTGAAAGTGTATCCTAGCCTGTGAAATGCTGTACCCTACGCTAATACCTCACTAGTTCGTGGTAGCGTTCAAAGCATTCACCAACGCAGAGACCAGGATTGTCAGGACAGCGTGGACAATAATAACGGGTGTCACGCCTAAATCCGCGCTTGCTACAGACACGACATCTTCTTTGGGGGGCTCGTTGGGTAGGACATGAGGATAATGCCTCTCATGCAGCCGGCTTACTGCATTTGGTAGGGGATGGTGAGGTGTGGAATCGCCTGGATACAGGAGTTCCATGACAACCGCTCCCTGGAATTCAAGGAAGGGTAACGTCCCGCCTGAAGCTCCGTATAGCACATGAGCATTCAGCAAAGCCAATTGGAATAAATAAATAGACACTTTTTTGTACCAGCGTCTAGCCTTACGGACAACTAGGTACGGCGCCAACAACTGGTCGTTGAGGTCCACCCCCCCCATATTAAGGTTGTATTCGTGGATACAGAGGGGTTTCGTCACAACACCAGCCGCCGTACGAATTTGGACTGTCGTGTCTGCATGAAGGGAGGTAAGAACGAAAACATTCCTATTATCCCTCCACTTCACAGCGAGCAAGTTATTACACTTCAAGCAGGCTCTCTCCCCCAGCCTAAGACGGGAATCTACAAGCCGCTGGGGAAAGCCCGGCGATTAGGTCGCACGGTGCCACATGCTCCAATCTGATGATCAAACAAGTGACTAAACAGTGGCACGCTCGTGTAATAATTGTCCACGTACAAGTGGTACCCCTTTCCGAATAAGGGTGACACCAAGTTCCACACTATCTTGCCAGCGCTCCCTATGTAATCTGGACAGTTCTCCGGCTCTACGTGACTATCTTTTCCCTCATAAACCGAAAAGCTCCACGTATAGCCTGTTGCCCTGTCACAGAGCTTGTAGAGCTTGACCCCGTATCTGGCACGCTTGCTGGGAAGGAACTGTTTGAAAGACAAGCGGCCAGAAAACTTAATCAGGGACTCGTCAACGCAGACAACTTGATTGGGCGTAAACAAGGCTGCAAAACATTGGTTGAAGTGGTTTATGAGGGGCCGAATTTTGTAGAGCCGATCAAATTCAGGGTCTCCACGAGGACGACAAAGTTCATTGTCACTGAAGTGCATGAACCGCAAGATCTGTTCGTATCGTGCCCTGGACATGGAGGCAGAGAACACGGGCATATGGTGGTGCGGTGAGGTGGACCAATAAGACCTCAGCGTCGGGAATTTGTGTATGCCCATGTTGAGGGAAAGGCCCAGAAAGGTCTTAAATTCGGAAACCGTAATTGGTTTCCAATCTCTGGCAAGGGAAGGCACTTGGGGATTAGCGGCGATGTGTTGACCAGCGTATATATTACTTTGGTCCACAATAGATCTATAGAGATCTTCCGTGAAAAACAGCGAATAAAAATCGGATGGCTTAAAATCAGCTGTTTCCACCTGAATACCGGGTTGGCCAGTGAATGGGGGAAGTACGGGTTCTGCAGAAGTGGTGGGCACCCAATCAGGATTGGCGAATTCTGCAGGAAGGACACTATGTGATCGACGGACCTGCCTTTGTCTTCTTCTTGGTGGCAGCGGGACACTACTTGTGCTTGCCACCTCGCCAGCTTGAACTGCACTTATGGGACTCGCCACGTCACCAAGTGTTACTGCAGTGCTGGTTTGACTACGTCCAGGGTGTACTAGGCCGCTGGTGCTTGCCAGTTCACCAGAAGGAATAGCGGCGCTAGTACTTCTCTGCTCCATACGAGAGACCTGCGGTTCCTGCACCTCAACAACATCAGAAGATCGGGATCGGGTACGCCTGACCTTAGCAGGGACCACACCTTCGTCGCCAGAGCTATCTGTCATGGAGCCGCTGTCGTCTACTGGATCGTATTCTGAGCCTGATTCTGACAGATGAGTGACCTCCTCTTCACTATCTGACATACTCAGAAACAAGTAGGCCTGTTCACTAGTGTACTTGCGATTTGCCATTTTGGGCTCTAAATTTAGTAGTACACTAGTGAGATTCACAGGAAAAAAAGCTCCTAGGCTGCTGGCGAATGAATCAAAACGCTACCAAAAAAACTGTTAGCGATCGCAGGGATCAGGCCTGACTCTGCGAACGCTGCAGTTATGTGTGCTTAGTGTTTTGGAAGTGACAGTGATCGATCGATACTGCACTTGGGTGGGCTGGGCTGGGCTGGGCGGAGGGGGAAAACGCAGGTGCTAGCAGGTATCTGGGCTGATCCCGCTAACAATGCGTTTTTTGGAACCCTAAACTGCTGGGACGCTAGTATAGATCTGATCAGATCAGATATTGATCTGTTCAGATACTATACCACTAAGGGAGGTGTATGCTTTGCGCGTGGGTGTTTGCGGTACTGGCACTAACCTGGGGCGACGCAGACCTTATTTGACCCTAACACCTAATTGATATCACCCGCCGGGCGATCAGGGGGTTAAACCGATAGTTGGGTAATAAATGGCGGGTGCCCTGACAGTATAAAAAAACAAGCTAACTAACCAGCGTCACCCGTAACAGTTATACGGTGATCACTGGTGAAAGGGTTAACTAGGGGCAATCAGGGGGTTAAAACCTTTATTAGGTAATATATGGGGGTACCTGACACTATATAAAAACCTGACGGGGAACCTAAATAACTAAATAACTAACTGGCTAACCAGCGTCACCAGTGACACTTATACTGTGATCACTGGTGAAAGAGTTAACTCTAGGGGCAATCAAGGGGTTAAAACCTTTATTTAGGTTGTAATATGGGGGTACCTGACCTATAAACCTATTTATAATCCTATATAAACCTGGCGGTTACCTAAAAAAAAAACTGGCTACCTAGCGGCACCAGTGACACTAATAGAGCGATCAAAAAAAACGATCGCTTAGTGACACTGGCAAAAGGGGGTGAAAGGGTTACCTAGGGGGCAATCAAGGGGTTAAACCCTTATCGGGGGGGGGGGGGGTAGGGGGCTACCTTGGACCTAAAGGGGCCTAAAACTAACTGCCCTGACAGTTATTGCAGTCACACTGACACTAAATGCAGTGATCAGTAAAATAAATGATCACTGCAATCAGTGACACTGTGACAGGGGGGGCAGGGGGTGATCTGGGGGGTGATCAGGGGGTGACAGGGGGGTGAAATGTGTGCCTATGTGTGCCTGGTGTCAGTGTAGTGTTTGTGCACTTACTTGATGTCTTCTCCGCTCGGCGTCCCGGTCAGAAAGACCGACACGAGGAGCGTGACATCACTTCCCCTTGCCTGTGTTTACAATTACACAGGAAGGGGAAGGAAGCGGACGAATCCCATTGGCCAGAGCGATCGGGAGGGGGTGGCCAGAAACGACTGGCCGTTACCTCGTCCCGCATCGCTTCTGAAGCCATCCCGACCGTCCCCGCCGGCGGAGGGGGGTCCGATCGGACCCCCCAACCGCCGGAAGAATGTCACGTACAGGTACGTGATTCTGCCTGTACGTGCCATTCTGCCGACGTATATATACAGGGGGCGGTCGGGAAGTGGTTAAAATGACTGCCCCCGAAAATTTCAATTTTTAAAACTTTTTTTTGCATTGATACATGTCCCCTGGGGCAGGACCCGGGTCCCCAACACTTTTTATGACAATACCATGCATATAAGCCTTTAAAACTAGCACTTTTGATTTCTCCCATAGACTTTTCGAATTTGCAGCGAACACCCCAAATTGTTTGCTATTCGGCGAACAGGAGAACACCCGATGTTCGAGTTGAACTTA
Organism: Lithobates sylvaticus; assembly: GCA_028564925.1. NCBI lineage: Eukaryota > Metazoa > Chordata > Amphibia > Anura > Ranidae > Lithobates > Lithobates sylvaticus. Next base: position 190,039,831 of record CM053033.1, on the reverse strand, counting down.
AGTTCGACTCGAACATTGGGCTCATCCCTAGTGGTCAGTGGTGTTATGCTATTTAAACCCCCTTGCATTGGTAGCCCCTTAACCTCCCCCCCCCCCCCTATTGATGGTCAGTGGCACTGCTATTTAAAACATTCCTCCTCATTGGTGATCAGTGGTGGTGTTAAGCCACTTAATAATGCAGCATGAAGGGGTTAATTACCACTGCCACTGGCCACTAATGCATCATGATGGGGGTCAAATAACACTGCCATTGGTCGCCAATTCAGTAGTGACCAGTGATAGTGTTAATAAACTCCTTCATGCTGCATTAGTGACCAGTGGCAGTGTTAATTAACCCCTTTGTAATGCATCATGCATCAATTAACACTGCCACTGGCCACTAATGCAGCAGTGGTCACTCCATCTGACAAAACTGTGACTTCTTCAAGTACTGGGTGCAGGAAGGCAGACAGCTCTGCACAGAGCTCTGTATTTTAGTAGCATCATCTCATCATTTGTGCTGGGCATCATCAGCCTGATCGCAACTACCGATCATTATCTCATGTCGAAAATCACTCTGGTGAGGAATCACAAGATGACTATTCAAGCTAACACCCTTCAGGGGCATTCCAGAATCAGTATGTTGCAAGGTCACCAAGATCCTGAACATCTACCGAGACCAGTCACCCATGATGGAGATTGAGCTGGACAGAGTACATAGTACTGTAGGACCTCCACAACTTGATACAACAGGACCATGTGAAGCGCAATGCCATTTTCATAGGTACACTAGAGGTTATGCGAAAAGCCTGGAGAAAGGGAACCTAGATTTAGAAAAATTCATGCTTAATCATTTATAAGATTTCTCTGGATGCACCCTGGTAATGCATGGACCACTTCACTCATTACTGGAAAAGATCTGCAATGCAGGTGCGACTTATCAATGGGGACACCCAATTTATCTTATTATTTGGAAAAACATTGCTGTTTTCTGCTTACAGCATCATTCCCAGCTACAGAAAGCTTTCTGATTCTTGACTACTGACCAGATTTCACAGCCAGATTGGACCCTTGAAACCCAAATCCCTCCACTGCTGCAAAGACCTCATCACATACCTTGCAACTCCTAGCCAGGGGTTTAGGCAAAAAAACAGAATTATCACAGACGGTTGACTGACAATGGATATTGTGGTGAGTCCCAAATGCCAGAAACCTGAAGCAATTGTCAAAGTCTATATGCTTGTTATGTTTAGTACATAGGGTTTGGGTGCTGATTGCTTCCTAGATACCAGAACTTTTTTTCTTCAACAAAGCCTAACACCCGGGTAACTTACATTTTGCATTTGTCAGACTTGACCACAGCAAAACTGGAATTTACAAGGAAAAAACATGCATTCAATTACTGGCAAGTGACAGCTTTGGCTGCTTTACTTCTATTTGTAGAAAACAGCTAGGGACTTTCTTCATCTATACTAGACCCTTATCCTAGATGAGGGTCTGATATAGATGTTAATATGGGGGCCTCCACATACAAGAAAAAAATACTTCCTGTCTGCTGCTGGGATTAAACTGTTCAGCTCCGGAAGATAAACCCCCCTCATGTACAGGCCATTTTTTGTGATACGGCACTGCTCTAATTTAACTTTGTGCGCAAATAAAATTGATGTCCTTTTTTCCCAAAAATAGAGCTTTCTTTTAGTGGTATTTCATCACCTCACCTTTTTTCTATTTTTTGCGCTAAAAAACAAAAAAATTACCGAACATTTTGAGAAAAAAAACAATATTTACTTTCTGCTATAAAACATATCCGATAAAAAAAATTAAAAAAATCAAATTTCTTCATCAATTTAGGTCAATATGTATTCTGCTACATATTTTTGGTAAAAAATTTACAATAAGCGTATATTGGTTTAAGCAAAAGTTATAGCATCTACAAACTATGGGATATTTATATGGAATTTTTATTTACTTCTTTTTTTTACTAGTAATGGCGGCGATCAGCGACTTCAAACACTAAGTGACACTTTTGATACTTTTTTGGGGACCGGTGACACCAATATAGTGATCAGTGCTAAAAAATATGCACTGTCTCTGTACTAATGACACTGTCAGGGAAAGGGTTAACATCAGGGGCGATCAAATGGTTAAATATGTTCCCTGGGAGTGCTTGCTAACTGTGTGGGGGAGGTGCTTTAACTGTGGGAAGACAGAGATCCATGTTTTCTGCTTGGCATAAACAGAGGATCTCTGTCTTCCCTACTAACAGAACGGTGATCTGCCTTGTTTACATAGGCAGATCGCCATTCTGCCTTTGTCGCTGATTGGCTCCTGCTGTGTCCAATCAAAGCAGGAGCGAGTCGCTTTTGGTGCACGTGCACCCGCAGACCCGGAAGTGCAGGATCACGCACCTGTAAGTGATTCTGCGCACAAGAGCTGCCGCCTCGCAGTAAATGTATGTGGGGCGGTCAGCAAGAGTTTAAAAAAAGTTGGGTTTAATGTTTGTCCACAATTCAGGAGAAGCCATGTATTTTTATCAATAAGTACAAGGCTTCCTCTGATTGGCCAAGGTAGAAAGTTGGGCAGGTGATGTCATGAATTCCAGCTCAGCCAATCAGAGAAAGTCTTGTATTCATTGATAAAAATACAAGGCTTCTCTTGAATTGTGGCAAACTCAGTCCTACTATCTTTAATTTTGGCAGCGATTGGGAATTCACCTGTGCTGCCTCTGGAACATAGCACTGCTTACTGTATGTAGCTACTGCTACTACAATTCATTACAGCACACACTGCGGCCACACCTTTTAATAATTAAACTCATTTGTTTGGGCCAGTTTGGCTCAAGCAAACTTTTTAAAGTGAATTGAAGCATTCCACTTTATGTAAACAAAATATGCTCAGAAATGTATGTTTTAGCTTATCGGCATTGGTATCGGCACTTTAGGTATCGGCATTGTGCTGCCAACAACATTGACTGTGGAATTCCCTATAGAGGTGGTAGAAGAAATGCATTCTGCCTCTTCAATGCTGATGTGTTTTCAGTAGTGCACAAATGTTTTTTGGGGTTTTTTTTGCTTACATACAGTGTTATCTCATGCACGTATCTTTTAAAGCCAATCATTTATTAATTTAATGTTGTGTTTATTTCAGTTAAGTTACACCTTTATTTCACCCATTTTAGTTTATAAATATACATTTTTAGAACATAATTTTCTCTAGTTTAAATTTTTTTAACCATAACATAATAAGATACAATTTGGGTCTACTATGCAGTACTTTTAAAAAAAATAGATTTTTCACTGCCAGTGAAAAAAATTATAAAAGTGTTCCAGTTTGGTTTAAAAGAAAATTAAACAGAACTTAAAAATAATTACACAATACTTTGTGTAGATGGTCACATAAGCATAGGCCAGCAGCACTGCTGGATAGCAAAGTACATTTTGGAGCATATTAATGGAGGAATGGAAACTAACATTTTAAAGAAGAAGGGACATCAAACAATAGAGTGGACATTAGACATGTGCACACTGAAATATTTAGTTTCGGAATTTTGTTTTCGTCCGAAAAATAACTTTATTTAGTTACTCCCGAAATTCGTTTTTATTTATTTTGTTTCGTTAAAAAAATGCATTCGTCCGAAAATCCGGAATAATTAAGGTCGAATCTGTCATTGAAGGCTTATGGTGTCTGTCGAAGGTTCTAAGAAGATTCGACGGAGCAGCTAAACTGTACGATGCCGCAATCGCACATTTCCGGTCGAATGTTTCGCTTACAAGCTATAGTAGAATTCTAATGTTGTATGACACTAGTAATAATTATATTTATTAATTATTATTACTAGTCAACCAACATTAGAATTCTTCTATAGCCTATGGGCAGAGCATTTGACCATAAATGTCCACTCGAAGTGACTGCTTCGTCAAATCTTCATGTCAAATCTTTTCTCTCTATGTTGAATAATCTTGGACTAATAGAGTTAGGTTAAGCACATTCGACCTTATTTGCTAGTGTCTCTATAATGTCGAATCTTTTCTCTCTATGTAGAATAATCTTGGACTAATATAGCTAAGGTTAGGCACATTCGACCACAGGTTTGATGGACACAGATCGCTATTGTCAGCGTCATGTCGAATCTCCTATCTATATCGAACTGTTGCAAAGAAAATGAAAATAAAGCATTTGTTTATGTCGGATCTTTCGGTTTTCAGATTCTGCACGTTCGTTATCGTTTGTTAAAATGATAACGAAAATACCCCAAAATTTGGACGAAAATGCATTTGGAAGAAAAAGAATGCACATGTCTAGTGGACATTATGCAATTGCGAGCTGTCTTACTTGCCTATTAGCCACCTTTATGTGCTTAGAGTGCTGTTTCTTTCTCTCCCACTCTTTATCGGGCTGTACAAGTAACTACAAGAGGCTAAGGTACTATCTGAAATCACTTTTAAGGATATTTTATTAAATACACAGCTGGCTTAAAAAGAGGTATTTATATCTGTTTAAGCAATGACAGGTCAGTTCAAGGTGTGGTGTGCATCACGTTAAACTGAATCACCCACCAGCCTCATAACTGGAGCACAGTGGTAGGACAGTCTCTGATTGTTGATGTCCAGCTTTGCTCAGTAATTCTGATCTGTAGCTGACTGTAGATGACCGTAGAATCCTTTCACTGTAAAAAAATGTGTCATTGGGAGAGGAAATGAAGGTAAATCTATTCAAAGGGTAATAAATATGCAATAAAAACTTGACAGAGGTTTTAGCCCTTGCCCAATTTAACTAAAACAAGACACAAAAAATAAATAAGAAAAAACTGCATGTCTGATGCTCTATTCCATAGAGCAAGGCCATTAACAAGCTTATTTGTTTGATCGTTTGACACATTAGAAGAAAATATATTAGGTTATATTGTTACAGAGAAGAATTCTGTCAAGGGAAGCACCAAGATGACCTTTGGGCTAACCAGCAATTTAATCAGTTCAGGTGAAAGAGAAAATGTTGGCTCCCTGGCACTGGATGTGAGTAACATTGCTCGGTTTGGTTGTTGATTGGAAAAGTTAGCCATAGTTCATTTTCATCCAATCATTAAAACAAAAAATTAAGCAAAATAGCCTTCGAAACCCACACTGAAGCTTACACTCCATAGTCTCCTCTTATTCTGTTAAAGTTTGGGGGGTTGAAAGCTGTAGGGTTAGGTGGTGGTTGACGTGGTGTTTGACGCAGTGGTTGATGCGGTGGTTGACGCGGTGTTTGGCACAATTCTTCATGTGGATGATGAAGTGGTTCATGTAGTGGCTGTCTTGGTGGCTGAATTTCTGGATGTCTTACTGCATGAACTGGTAGTTCCTGTGGTACCAAAGTAGCACGTGGGATATTGTACATTACATTGTGAGGATAGTATACTGAATAGCTTGTGGTGGGTAAAACATCAGCAGCAGCTGGAACACCTGTGGTGGCTACCACGGCACTAGGGACAGCAGTCACGGCAACAGGTGCAGCAGCAGCTCCAAAGCTCAGAAATCCTAATGAGTTTAGCAATGCCAGAACCTGAAAAAATGAAGGACAACTATTACCATTTATATTATTTATATAACATATATATTCACAACATATATATATATAAATATATATATGTATATATTTATATTTATATAAGATATAAAAGGGCAGCACAGTGGTGTAGTGGGTAGCACTCTTGCCTAGCAGTAAAAAGAGTCACTGGTTCAAATCCCAACCACAACACTACCTGCCTAGAGTTTGCATGTTCTCCCTGTGCCTGCATGGGTTTCCTTTGGGTACTCTGGTTTCCTCCCACACTCCAAAGACATGCTGGTAGGTAAATTGGCCCTAGTATATGAATGTGAGTTAGATTGTAAGCTCCTTGAGGGTAGGGACTAATGTATATGTAATTGACAGTGCTATAAAAGCACCTTTAAATAATAATATATTATACTGAAGATGTATTTCCTCTAGACAACATCATTTTCAGAAACATTCCTGTGAAATAAAATACAACTATCTCTATAGTATCTAGGATTTGTTTTATTATCTAGGGGACAGAAGATTTTTTTTTTAAATTGGTAGCCACCAGTAGACCCAAATGAAAGAGAGATCACTCAATTGAATAAAAAGAGTGCTCTATCTTTCATTTGGGTCAACTGGTGGCTACCAATTTAAAGTCCATTATTATTCTTTGTTTTTTCTTCTTTATCTACATTTGGATGTGGTGCCACATTCTGAGTCATGTCTCAATAATTTTTCATTGTGTCATCTAGGTAACAGGATCACATCTAGGCACGAGTCACCTCAAAGTCTACACAATCAATAATATTAATGTTCTAATAGTAATACAATCACTAAAGGATGCGTGGGATCTCTTTGAATTAACTATTTTCAAGCAAATCCTTTAGATTGCCAGAGACTCATGCACTTCAGAATTCTGAACTGTCTTGATACATCAGTTATCTATTCTTTCATAAATTGGACAATTCTTCATAGATACGTTTGAGCAAATTGAAAAAAAAAGAAAGGAAAAAAAATCTCAAGCTGCTGATTCTCAAATTACTATATGTGATAAATCCACAGCAACAGAGCATAGTTAAAGTAGAATTACCTCAAAAAGTAAAGATATCCTAAGCCAGTGATGGCGAACCTTGGCACCCCAGATGTTTTGGAACTACATTTCCCATGATGCCCATGCACTCTGCATTGTAGTTGAGCATCATGTGACATTCTTTAGTGAATATAAAAGGTTTATTTGTAAAATAAAAAATATGAATTTATTCTTAAAAAAGAACAGATTCAAAATAAATAAATTCATAATACATGAGTGGATTTTCCGTCAGAAAAATCTTGGATGTTTTTTCCTGACGGAATTCCGCTCAAGCTTGGCCTGCATACACGCGGTCACACACAAGTTCACTGAACTTTGGACCGCCAAGAACGCAGTGACATACAACACTACAACGAGCCGAGAAAATTAAGCTCCGAGCATGCGTCAAATTGTTTCTGAGCATGGCTGGAATTCAGCCAGCAAAAGTCCGATGGAGCATACACATGGTCGCATTTTCCGACCAAAAGCTTTCATCGGTCTTTTGCTGGCCGAATTTCCAATCGTGTGTATGCGGCATTAGCAGAAAATCATTATAGAGTCTCCTAAACATGGGAAAATTCGAATGAATTGAAATTTCCATTATTTGTTCTTATTGAAAGACTTTCTACCCATACATACTTTAATGGCTCTAGATTTTTTGATTTTTTTCAAACTACTCAGCATGGATTTTAACCCACTCCAAACAGTCCTAAGCCTTTATTTGCAATATTAAAAGAACCCTTTTTTAATTTGTTTACCAGCGAACAAGATGCCCCTAATTTTGAATCAAAGTTGATTTTTTTTTAAAAAGGAACTGAATTCTAGAAACTGTGGCCAAAAAGAAAGGCAAAAAGGAAAAGGACCAGGTTCCAGTATTGCCTCATGTCCCATGATGCTCAACTACAATGCAGAGTGCATAAGCATCATGGGAAATGTAGTTCCAAAACATCTGGGGTGCCAAGGTTCGCTATCACTGTCCTAAGCAGTGCCCTGAAATTTTCTATTTGTCTTAAATGTCTCCTGAAAAATAAAAATGCACTTCCTGCTATGCAGGTGTGCCTAGGCACTGTACCAAAACCCTAATAGCTGTATGTCTTCATTTTGAGATGTAAGGCATCTCTGACTGCTAATTTCCGGAGAATTGGAGTGCGATCTGGTGATGCCACTAATGTGCTGCTCACTTACATCTTTACTGCAGGTTTTAATATAAAGAAGCAAATGCCTGCCTCCACCAAGATGGCACCTTCACAAAAAAAACACACTTCAGAAGAAGACATGGTAAGTCAGTAAAGGGGAAATATCAGCTTCAGGGACCATAGGCAATACTGGAACTGGAATTGCCTTTCTTTTTGGCCACAGTTTCTAGAATTCAGTTCCTTTTTAAAAAAAAACAACTTTGATTCAAAATTAGGGGCATCCTGTTCGCTGGTAAACAAATTAAAAAAGGGTTCTTTTAATATTGCAAATAAAGGCTTAGAACTGTTTGGAGTGGGTTAAAATCCATGCTGAGTCAAATCAAAAAATCTAGAGCCATTAAAGTATGTATGGGTAGAAAGTCTTTCAATAAGAACAAATAATGGAAATTTCAATTCATTCGAATTTCCCATGTTTAGGAGACTCTATAATGATTTTCTGCTACACACGATTGGAAATTCGGCCAGCAAAAGACCGATGAGAGCTTTTGGTCGGAAAATGCAACTGTGTGTATGCTCCATCAGACTTTTGCTGGCCGAATTCCAGCCAGCAAAAGATTGAGAGCATGTTCTCAATTTTTCGGTCGGAAAAAGTTCCGATCGGAAATTCCGATCGTCTGTAGCAATTCCGAAGCGCAAAATTCCTGCGCATGCTCGGAAACAATTTGACGCATGCTCGGAACTTCATTTTCTCGGCTCGTCGTAGTGTTGTACATCACCGCGTTCTTGGCGGTCCAAAGTTCAGCGAACTTGTGTGTGACCGCCTGTATGCAAGCCGAGCTTGAGCGGAATTCCGTCAGAAAAACCACCCAAGATTTTTCTGACGGAAAATCCGCTCGTGTGTACGGGGCATAAGTCTTTTATGAATTTCTTTATTTTGAATCTGTTCTTTTTTAAGAATAGATTCATATTTTATATTTTACAAATAAATAAAAAGAATTCCCAGAGAGCTATGGGTTTTCTGAAGAGACATTACAGCAGCAGTTACATTATTTCCATTCAATCTGCCTCACAAAATGTCAGACAGAACCATATAGAAGGAGACAGAGAGAGAAGGAAGGGATAGGATTAGAGCACTCTGCATATAATAATTAAATAATAAATATATAATTAGGTTGCAACTTACCCCAAATATACTCAGTACAACTAGGATTGCCCCTCCAGCACTACCTAAAGCAATGAAAAGTCTGCTGTAGTACGTAAGTCCTCCGCCACCAGCTCCTGCAGCTGAAACATAAATAGAATACATTTTTGGTGCAATCTGACCCATTATATAAACTGATGGCAGTTTGGTATTGTCTCCCTATGATATAAAAAAGGTCTGAGGCATTTCGAGAACTTCTTGGTAACAGCTCAGCCCCGTAGAGTGTTATGCCCCGTACACACGGTCGGAAATTCCGACGGAAAATGTCCTATCGGACCATGTTGTTGGAAAATACGACCGTGTGTGGGCTCTATCGGACTTTTCAGATCCTGCTCTCAAATTTTCTGACAACAAAATCCGATCGGACTTTTTCCGATCGTGTGTAGAGAATTCCGACGGACAAAGTGCCACTAATGCTCAGATCACATTAGGAGACCAAACCTATTGGCTAATAGCCTCTACGTAGTTCCGTCGTACGCAACGAACGTCACCACGTTCAGAATGATCAGATTTTCCGACAACTTTGTCCGACCGTGTGTATGCAACACCAGTGTCGGATAAAATCCGTCGGAAAAAGTCCAACGGATTTTGTGGACAGAATTTCCGACCGTGTGTACGGGGCATTACAGTGCAAGAATAAGTTGCCTCCTATAAACACTAGGGATGGGATCCTAGTTCAAACCCACCTGAGCAATCCCACCAGTAAGTTGTCACTGTACTAGGACAATCATAAGCGGCAGTGGCATTTGCCACCCCACAGCAGCACATATATATGCCTCTTGTATACGTATGGCTGCAGGATAGGGAATGCCTCCATGGTTTATGATTGGCACAGTACAGATGACAGCTTCCTGGCGGGATCACTTAGATGGGTTTGAAGTAGGATCATAAACATGCCTGAACTCCTCCGTAATAAACACTGGTTTAAATGAAGGGGATATTTCAGGGCTATTTGTAGGATGAATAAATGAATAATGTATGATAAATAAACTTTTCTCAGGTGCACTAACAAGCATAAAAGACCTTTAACCACTTAAGCTCCGGAATGTTTTACCCCCTTCCTGAGCAGGCCATTTTTTGCGATACAGCACTGCGTTATTTTAACTGACAATTGTGCGGTCGTGCAACACTGTACCCAAAAAAAAATTTGTGCTTTTTTCCCCACAAATAGAGCTTTCTTTTAATGGTATTTGATCACCTCTGCTGCTTTTTTTTTTTTTTTGCGCTGTAAACAAAAAAGAGCGACAATTTTGAACAAAAAAAAAACAATGTTCCTTCATCAATTTAGGCCAATATGTATTCTGCTACATAATTTTGATAAAAAAATAAAATAAAAAGCATCTACAAACTATGGGATATTTTTATGTGTTTATTTTTTTTTACTAGTAATGGTAGCGATCAGCGACTTATAACGGGACTGCAATATTGCGGCGGACAAATTGGACACCTAACTGACACTTTTTGGAGACCAGTGACACTAATAAAGTGATCAGTGCTAAAAAAAAATATGCACTGTCATGCCCCGTACACACGTGGTCTGATAGGACATTTTCTGTCGGAAAATCTGACCGTGTGTACGGGGCATCACTGTACTAATGACACTAACTGGGAAGGATGGGCGATCAAAGGGTTAAATGTATGACTGGGTTAGCCTGGGTTGTGCTTACTCATTGTAGGGGAGGTGTAAGGGGGGGTGCTTTTACTAGGGGATGCCAAAGATCCGTGTTCCTGCTTTGCAGAAGCACAGGATCAATGCCTTCACTTCAGACAGAATGACAATCTGTCTTGTTTACATAGGCAGATTGTTATTCTGCCTGTGTCCTGTGTAATCGGTGGTTACCGGTGGACATACTAGGTATATGATCTGGCACAGAGCGGCCGCCCTGCCGCAGTATATCTACAGTGGATGGCCTGCAAGTGATTCATTTATTCTTCCGGCGGTGACAATTGTGCACTTCTGTAGTAGTAGTTGGGTCTGCAGTGGTATAAGGAACTTTAATAATGATGATAAAGTAAATGTTGAGGCAGTAACATTGTGGCTTTAGTAGTAATCCATGAAATAGGTAAGAAGACACTGTATTTTCAAATGTAAAAAAAATTTCATCAGGTATAAATTTCAAGGACCAATATCTGCATTAGCCTTCAGTTTCCTCTACTATACCAAAATGCTTGGCTTTAAAGTTCTGGCACTTCCTGGAGGTTTTGAAGCTTGTTTGCCAAATCCTGTCTCATTTTAATTCCTATCAGACATTAAAGTGGTTGTAAAATCACATCTATTCGATTCTTTTATCCTCTCTCTTTAGGAACATTTTAAATACAGTGTGTGTGTGTTTTTAAATTATAATGCTAAATACCTTCTTTGCCCAGCTCTGTTGTGTGGTCACATGTCCTCCCTCTGCTCTCCTTCTCGATCTAAGGAGTACAGTGGGAGGGGCTGAGATTCCCTTCTGACATATGCAAGCTAGCAGAGGGAGGACATGTGACCCCACAGCAGAGCTGGGCAAAGAAGGTAATGAAGTGGCAACGAGGGTCAGCTTATGTGGCCATAGTTATGTGTGTAGAAAGAATAATTTAGAATTTCAGCTAAGAATAATTTTCTCTACACTTCATGTTGAGACTACTGGTGACAGGCTGCGGTTAGAAACTCACTAACTTACCACCCCCTCCCATCGCAGACACCTGTCACGTCTTGAGCTATAGCTTGCTTGCCAGATTAGGGAGACAGATAAGGAAACTGAAATTTTGCATAAAGTTTTAACCACTTCAATACTGGGCACTTAAACGCCTTCCTGCCCAGACCAATTTTCAGCTTTCAGCACTGTCGCACTTTGAATGACAATTGCGCAGTCATACAACACTGTACCCAAACTAAATTTTTATCATTTTGTTCCCACAAATAGAGATTTCTTTTGGTGGTATTTGATCACCTCTGGGATTTTTATTTTCTGCTAAACAAATAAAAAAAGACCGAAAATTAAAAAAAAAAAATATTTTTTTTTGTTTCAGTTTCAAAACTTTGTAAAAAAGTAAGTTTTCTCCTTCACTGATGAGCACTGATGGGGCTGCACTGACGGGCACTGATAAGGCGGAACTGATGGGCACCGATGAGGTGGCACCAATGAAGTGGCACTGATGAGGTGGCATGATGGGCACTGATATGTGGCACTGATAGGCAGCACTGATGGGCACTGATAGGTGGCACTGATGGCCGACATGGATGGGCACTGATAGGTGGCACAAATTGGCACTGATAGATGGCACGGATTGGCAAGGATAAGCGGCATGGATGGGCATGTATAGGTGGCACGGATGGGCATAGATGGTCACTGATAGGCAGCACTGATGGGCACTGATAGGCGGCATGGATGGGCAGTGATAGGCGGCACAGATGGGCACTGATAGGCGCATTGTAGTGTAATGAAATTGTACTGATGGATGCCAATCAGTGCCAAACAATAATGCATGCCAATTAGTGATGCCCATTGTGGGCACTGATTGGCATCCATTGTGGGCACTGATTGGCATCCATTGTGGGCACTGACTGGCATCCCTGGTGGTCTAGGGTGGCATACCTGGTGCTGGGCATCCCTGGTGGTCCAGTGTGGGCATCCTCGGGGGGGCTGCGCTGATAATCGATCAGCACAGACCCCCCCCATCAGAGGAGCAGCCGATCGGCTCTCCTCTACTCGCGTCTGACAGACGCGAGTGAGGAAAGCCGATCAATGGCATTTCCTATTTACACTGTGATCAGCCGTGATTGGACACGGCTGATCACGTGGTAAAGAGTCTCCGTCGGAGACTCTTTACAGAGATCGTAGTTGCGGGGTGTCAGACTCAATATCCTGATCATGTCATATGATGTCCGGTCATTATTTTGAAACCACTTTGCCGCCGTCATTCTGCTATATGGCGGGCGGCAAGTGGTTAAAGTATATTTTTTTGCTGAATTTGTCTTGTATCAAAAAGTTAAAAGATTGACTGTTAAAAGGTTAATGCAATGCAAAATATACTGCCTGTTGGCTTGTGACGCAACTATACTGAAATCATATATACACTATATAAGCTGTAATTGTTTACACTTGATCTTTCAGACAAGAGTCTGTCAGGTGCCTACTCTGGCCAGAGTGGAATCAATCCCTTAAAAGAGTCCTGTGTCCGACAAAGTCATTTACCGATATTTCACCTTGCTCATCAGTATTTAGCATTATAATAAAAAATAAAAAAAAATAAAAAAAACACATACTGTACTTAATATGTTCCTAAAACAGAGAGGATAAATGTATATAACAGATGTTCCTTTTCAACCACTTTACCAAAGGGGAGGAGCAGCTGCAGCAGAATACTCAACCAATGACACTGCAAAAGCACTTTTATATATATCTATCATATATATATATATATATATATATATATATATATCATGCCTTAAAGGGACAGAAGCATTTCTTTTTTAAGGGTTAAAACCACTTTAAGGTAGCTCACTATAGTTAAGGGCCAAAAGAACTGTGCGTTTGTGTGTTTGCTGTATTCTGGGGGGACACAATCTTCAACACTCAAAGGGATTGTTGGGTCTCTATCGGTTCACAAGTGTTTGCTTTTTCAAGAAATAAATCTATTTTGTCAGTTTCATAGAAGCAGTAATAGACTCAGTGGCGGTGCGTGCATAGAGGGCGCAGGAGCGCCGCCCCCCCTCTCCTGCACCGCTCTATCACCAATAGATAGATTGCATGAATCTATCTATTGTCACCGCTGCCGCCCCCTATTCAGGTGTCCGGCCCCTTGTCGGGCGCCGGGCATCGCGGGGGGGGGGGGGGGTGTTTCTGGAAGCGCCCTATTATAGGTGTAAAGCTCTAATAGGGGACCTGATTAGAGCGGTGTGCTCTAATAGGCTTCCATAAGTGTAAACAGCGGACGCACTGCTGTGCGTTCGCTGATTACACAGTATTGTGTTAGAGAAGCGGATACATCACTTCCCTAACACAGACCCGCCTCTCAGCCAATCAGGTTGCCGGGTCTGTTACCTGTCACCTGATTGGCTGAAGTCACAGGCGCTGTGATTGGACGCTAGGCGTCCAATCATAGTAGAAGACAGGAGCGTGGGAGAAGATATAGGAAGATGAGGGGAAGATGAGGGGACACCGCGCGCTGCACACCGAGACAAGGTAAGTGCAGAGGGCAGACAGGGGGCACAGTGGCAGCACTTGAGGGGCACAGTGGCAGCACTTGAGGGGCACAGTGGCAGAACTTGGGGCACAGTGGCAGCACTTGGGGCACAGTGGCAGAACTTGGGGTACAGTGGCAGAACTTGGGGCACAGAGGCAGCACTTGGGGCACAGTGGCAGCACTTGGGGCACAGTGGCAGAACTTGGGGCACAATTGCAGCACTTGGGGCACAATGGCAGCACTTGGGGCACAGTGGCAGAACTTGGGGCACAGTGGCAGAACTTGGGGCACAGTGGCAGCACTTGGGGCACAGTGGCAGCACTTGGGGCACAGTGGCAGCGTTTGATGGGCACAGTGGCAGTGTTTGATGGGCACAGTGGCAGCGTTTGATGGCACAGTGAGGCTGTTTGTTTGCGCCCCCCCAAAAATTTTGAGCACCAGCCGCCACTGGTAATAGTGGTGGGTAGTGTAATAATACACAAGGAAGCAATAACACTTCCTGCAATAGTAACTAGTGAAGCAGAATTACATAGAGCAGGTATTAGTTTAAACAAACAAGCAGTAATGCAGCCCACGCAAGTACTTGAAATAGCTTCAAGTACTTGCGCAGGCTGCATTTCTGCTTGTTTTTTTTTATTTTTTTATGTGATAGTCATGATAAGTAAGTAGTAAATAGTGGTTATTGCTGCACAAGTGGTGGTAGTAACTGCAGATTTTCTAGCACAGTTTCCTGCACTAGCAATATGAGGATTACAAGATGTAGAAAAGTACCTGCGGCAGTTGCAGTTGTAGACGGGGCAGCTGTAATAGTTGTTGCTGCAGTAATAGTTGATGCTACAGTTGTAGATCTTGCTATAGTAGTAGTAGGGGCTATAGAAGTTAAGGAAGCTGTAGATGTACTTGAGACCACAGTTGATGAAGCTGCTGTGGTAGTCAGTGCTGCAGTAGTTGTTGGGGCTACAGTTGTTGTAGATGCCACTGTAGTAGTTAGAGTTTCTGTGGTGGGTGATACTGCTGTAGATGTTGGGGCTGCAGTGCTACTTAGTGCTGCTGTAGAAGTTAGGGATGCTGTGGTAGTTGATGCTGTCTTAGTTGATTGGACTGCAGCGGTAGATGCTACTGCTGTGAATGTTGTAGCTGCAGTTGGTAGAACTACAGTGGTAGTTGGTATTGCTGTAAATGTTGGAGCCACAATTATAGTTGCAGCTGCTGTAGTAGTTGGGACTGCAGTGTCAGTTGGTACTGTTGTGAATGTTGGACCTGCGGTTGTTTTTGCAGTATTTGTAGGGAGTACAGCAGTAGTTGATTCTGCTCTAGTAGTTAGGGCTGCAGGGGTAGTTGGTGTTGCTGTAGTTGTTGGGACAGCAGTGTTAGTTAGTTTGGTTGCTGTTGGGGCTGCTGTGGTAGTTGGTGCTTCTGGAGTAGTTGAGGCTGCAGTAGTGGTGGGTAATACTGTAGTAGTTGAAGCCACAGTTATAGTTGTTGGGGCTGCTGAGGTATTTGGTGATCCTGTACTTGTTGGTGCTGTAGTTGTTGTGGGTGCTACTGTATTAGTTAGGGCTGCTATGGTTGTTTTTTCTGCTGTAGTTGTTGGGGCTGCTGTAGTAGTAGGTGCTACTGTAGTTGTTGGGGTTGCTGTGGTAGTTGGTGTTGCTGTAGTTGTTTGGACTGCAGTGATAGTTGGTACTGCTGTGGATGTTGGACCTGCAGTTGCAGATCGTTCAGTTGTTGAGACTGCAGTAGTAGTTGGTGCTGCTGTAGTAGTTATGGCTGCTGTGGTAGTTAATGCTGCTGCGGTTGTTGGAATTGCAGTGGTAGTTGATTCTGCTGTAGTAGTTGGTGAAACTGTAGTAGTTAGGGCTGCTGTGGTAGTGGGTGCTACTTTAGTAGTAGTAGTAGTTGCAGCTGCTGTAGTAGTTGGGACTGCAGTTGTAGGTAATTCTGCTTTAGTAGTTGAGACTGCAGTGGTGGTTGGTGCAGCTGTGGTAGTTAAGGATTCTGTGGTGGGTAAGGATTCTCTGGTAGTTAGGGATACTGTGGTAGTTAGTGTTCCTGTAGTAGTTGGGACTGCAGTGGTAGTTGGTGGTTCTGTAATAGTTAGGGCTGCTATGGTAGTTTGTGCTGCTGTAGTAGTTGGGGCTGCAGTACTAGTGGGTGCTATTGTAGTATGTGAAGTCCCAGTTGTAGTTGGTGATGTAGTTGTCAGGGGTGCAGTAGTAGTTGGTGCTTCTGTAGTAGTTGGCGCTACAGTAGTAGTTGGTGCTGCAGTGGTAGTTGGTGCTGCTGTAGTTGTTGGGACTGCAGTAGTAGTTGGTGCTTCTATAGTAGTTGGAGCTTCTGTAGTGGCTGGGCCTGCAGTGGTAGTTGGTGCTGCAGTAGTAGTGAGTGCTGCTGTAGTTGTTGAGGCTGCAGTAGTAGTCAGTGCTTCTGTAGTAGTTGGAGTTGCTTTACTAGTTGGTGCTGCTGTAGTGGTTTGGGCTGCAGTGGTAGTTTGTGCTTCTATATTAGTTGCAGCTGCAATAGTAGTTAGTGCTGCTGGATTGGTTGGGGCTCCTGTAGTAGTTGGAACTGCAGTAATGGTTGGTGCAGCTGTAGTTGGGGCTGCTGTGGTAGTTGGGACTGCAGTAGTAGTTGGCGCTGCTGTAGTGGTTGGGGCTGCAGTGGTAGTTGGTGCTTCTATAGTAGTTGGAGCTGCAGTAGTAGTTGGTGCTGCTGTAGTAGTTGGAGCTGTAGTTGTAGTTGGAGATGCTATAGTGGTTGGGGCTGCATTGGTAGTTGGTGCTGCAGTAGTAGTGAGTGCTGCTGTGGTTGTCGGGGCTGCTGTAGTAGTTGGTACTTCCATAATAATTGGTGCTGCTGTAGTGGTTGGGGCTGCAGTGGTAGCTGTTGCTTCCATAGTAGTTGGAGCTGCAATAGTAGTTGGAGCTGCAATAGTAGTTGGTGCTGCTGTAGTAGATGGAGATGCAGTTGTAGTTGGAGCTGCTGTAGTTGTAGTTGGAGCTGTAGTTGCAGTTGGAGCTGCTGTAGTGGTTGGGGCTGCAGTGGTAATTGGTGCCGCAGTAGTAGTTGTTGCAGCTGTAGTTGTTGGGGCTGCTGTGGTAGTTGGGACTGCAGTAGTAGTTGGTGCTTCTGTAGTAGTTGAAGCTGCAGTAGTAGTTGGTGCTGCTGTAGTTGTTGGGGCTGCAGTAGTAGTTGGTACTTCTGTAGTAGTTGGGGCTGCTGTAGTAGTTGGTGCTTCTGTAGTGGTTGGGGCTGCAGTGGTAGTTGGTGCTGCTGTAGTGGATGGGGCTGCAGTAGTAGTTGGTGCTGCAGAAGTAGTTCGTGCTGCAGTAGTAGTTGTTGCTTCTGTAGTAGTTGGTGCTTCTGTAGTAGTTGGTGCTTCTGTAGTAGTTGGTGACTCTGCAGTTGTAGTTGGAGCTGCTGTAGTAGTTGGAGCTGCAGTAGTAGTTGGTGCTTTTGTAGTTGTTGGGGCTGCAGTTGTAGTTGGAGTTGCTGTAGTAGTTTGAGCTGCAGTAGTAGTTGGTGCTGCTGTAGTGGTTGGGGCTGATGTAGTGGTTGGGGCTTCAGTGGTTGTTGGTGTTTGTGTAGTAGTTGGAGCTGCAGTAGTAGTGAGTGCTGCTGTAGTAGTTGGTGCTTCTGTAGTAGTTGGGGCTGCAGTTGTAGTTGTAGTTGCTGTAGTGGTTGGGGCTGAAGAAGTAGTTGGTGCTGCAGTAGTAGTGAGTGCTGCTGTAGTAGTTGGTGCTTCTGTAGTAGTTGGGGCTGCAGTTGTAGTTGTAGTTGCTGTAGTGGTTGGGGCTGAAGAAGTAGTTGGTGCTGCAGTAGTAGTCGATGCTTCTGTAGTAGTTGGTGCCTCTGTAGTAGTTGGCGCTGCAGTAGTAGTTGGTGCTGCTGTAGTTGTTGGGGCTGCAGTAGTAGTTGGTACTTCTGTAGTAGTTGTAGCTGCTGTAGTAGTTGGTGCTTCTGTAGTGGTTGAGGCTGCAGTGGTAGTTGGTGCTGCTGTAGTGGTTGGGGCTGCAGTGGTAGTTGGTGCTGCAGTAGTAGTGAGTGCTGCAGTAGTAGTTGGTGCTGCAGTAGTAGTTGGTGCTGCAGAAGTAGTTGTTGCTGCTGTATTTGTTGGGGCTGCAGTAGTAGTTTGTGCTGCTGTAGTTGTTGGTGCTGCAGTAGTAGTTGGTGCTTCTGTAGAAGTTGGAGCTGCAGTAGTAACTGGTGCTGCAGTAGTAACTGGTGCTGCAGTAGTAGTTGGAGCTGCAGTAGTAGTTGGAGCTGCAGTAGTAGTTGATGCTGCAGTAGTAGTGAGTGCTGCTGTAGTAGTTGGTGCTTCTGTCGTAGTTGGGGCTGCAGAAGTAGTTGGTGCTTCTGTAGTTGTTGGGGCTGCAGTTGTAGTTGGAGCTGCTGTAGTAGTTGGAGCTGCAGTGGTAGTTGGTGCTTCTGTAGTAGTTGGGGCCCCAGTTGTAGTTGGAGTTTCTGTAGTGGTTGGGGCTGCAGAGGTAGTTGGTGCTGCAGTAGTAGTGATTGCTTCTGTCGTGGTTGGGGCTGCAGTTGTAGTTGGACCTGGTGTAGTGGTTGGAGCTGCAGTAGTAGTTGGTGCTTCTGTAGTTGTTGGGGCTGCAGTTGTTGTTGGAGTTGCTGTAGTAGTTGGAGCTGCATTAGTAGTTGGTGCTGCAGTAGTAGTTGGTGCTGCTGTAGTGGTTGGGGCCGCTGTAGTGGTTGGGGCTGCAGTGGTAGTTGGTGCTTCTGTAGTAGTTGGCGTTGCTGTAGTGGTTGGGGCTGCATTGGTAGTTGGTGCTTCTGTAGTAGTTGGTGTTGCTGTAGTGGTTGGGGCTGCAGTGGTAGTTGGTGTTTCTGTAGTAGTTGGAACTGCAGTAGTAGTCTTTGCTGCAGTAGTAGTGAGTGCTGCTGTAGTAGTTGGTGCTGCTGTAGTAGCTGGGACTGCAGTTGGAGTTGCTGTAGTGGTTGGGGATACAGAGGTAGTTGGTGCTGCAGTAGTAGTTGGTGCTTCTGTAGTGGTTGGGGCTGCAGTGGTAGTTGGTGCTGCAGTAGTACTGAGTACTGCTGTAGTAGTTGGTGCTTCTGTCGTAGTTGGGACTGCAGTTGTAGTTGGAGCTGCAGAAGTAGTTGGTGCTTCTGTAGTTGTCGGGGCTGTAGTTGTAGTTGGAGTTGCTCTAGCAGTTGGAGCTGCAGTAGTAGTTGGTGCTGCTGTAGTTGTTGGGGCTGCTATAGTGGTTGGGGCTGCAGTGGTAGTTGGTGCTTCTGTAGTAGTTGGAGCTGCAGTAGTAGTTGTTGCTGCTGTAGTGGTTTGGGCTGCAGTGGTAGTTGGTGTTTCTGTAGTAGTTGGAGCTGCATTAGTAGTTGGTGCTGCAGTAGTAGTGAGTGCTGCTGTAGTAGTTGGTGCTTCTGTCTTAGTGGGGGCTGCAGTTGTTGGAGCTACTGTAGTAGTTGGAGCTGCAGTAGTAGTTGGTTCTTCTGTAGTTGTTGGGGCTGCAGTTGTGGTTGGAGCTGCTGTAGTAGTTGGGGCTGCAGTGTTAGTTGGTGCTGCAGTAGTAGTGAGTGCTGCTGTAGTAGTTGGTGCTTCTGTCATAGTGGGGGCTGCAGTTGTAGTTGGACCTGGTGTAGTGGTTGGAGCTGCAGTAGTAGTTGGTGCTTCTGTAGTTGTTGGGGCTGCAGTTGTTGTTGGAGTTGCTGTAGTAGTTGGAGCTGCATTAGTAGTTGGTGCTGCAGTAGTAGTTGGTGCTGCTGTAGTGGTTGGGGCCGCTGTAGTGGTTGGGGCTGCAGTGGTAGTTGGTGCTTCTGTAGTAGTTGGTGTTGCTGTAGTGGTTGGGGCTGCAGTGGTAGTTGGTGTTTCTGTAGTAGTTGGAACTGCAGTAGTAGTCTGTGCTGCAGGAGTAGTGAGTGCTGCTGTAGTAGTTGGTGCTGCTGTAGTAGCTGGGACTGCAGTTGGAGTTGCTGTAGTGGTTGGGGATGCAGAGGTAGTTGGTGCTGCAGTAGTAGTTGGTGCTTCTGTAGTGGTTGGGGCTGCAGTGGTAGTTGGTGCTGCAGTAGTACTGAGTACTGCTGTAGTAGTTGGTGCTTCTGTCGTAGTTGGGACTGCAGTTGCAGTTGGAGCTGCTGTCATAGTTGGAGCTGCAGAAGTAGTTGGTGCTTCTGTAGTTGTCGGGGCTGTAGTTGTAGTTAGACTTGCTCTAGCAGTTGGAGCTGCAGTAGTAGTTGGTGCTGCTGTAGTTGTTGGGGCTGCTATAGTGGTTGGGGCTGCAGTGGTAGTTGTTGCTTCTGTAGTAGTTGGAGCTGCAGTAGTAGTTGTTGCTGCTGTAGTGGTTGGGGCTGCAGTGGTAGTTGGTGTTTCTGTAGTAGTTGGAGCTGCATTAGTAGTTGGTGCTGCAGTAGTAGTGAGTGCTGCTGTAGTAGTTGGTGCTTCTGTCTTAGTGGGGGCTGCAGTAGTTGGAGCTGCTGTAGTAGTTGGAGCTGCAGTAGTAGTTGGTGCTTCTGTAGTTTTTGGGGGTGCAGTTGTAGTTGGAGCTTCTGTAGTGGTTGGGGCTGCAGTGGTAGTTGGTGCTGCAGTAGTAGTGAGTGCTGCAGTAGTAGTTGGTGCTTCTGTAGTAGTTGGTGCCTCTGTAGTAGTTGGCGCTGCAGTAGTAGTTGGTGCTGCTGTAGTTGTTGGGGCTGCAGTAGTAGTTGGTACTTCTGTAGTAGTTGGAGCTGCTGTAGTAGTTGGTGCCTCTGTAGTGGTTGAGGCTGCAGTGGTAGTTGGTGCTGCTGTAGTGGTTGGGGCTGCAGTGGTAGTTAGTGCTGCAGTAGTAGTGAGTGCTGCAGTAGTTGTTGGTGCTGCAGAAGTAGTTTGTGCTGCTGTACTTGTTGGTGCTACAGTAGTAGTTGGTGCTTCTGTAGTAGTTGGAGCTGCAGTAGTAACTGGTGCTGCAGTAGTAGTGAGTGCTGCAGTAGTAGTTGGAGCTACAGTAGTAGTTGGAGCTGCAGAAGTAGTTGGTGCTTCTGTCGTAGTTGGGGCTGCAGTTGTTGGAGCTGCTGTAGTAGTTGGTGCTGCAGTGGTAGTTTGTGCTTCTGTAGTAGTTTGGGCTGCAGTTGTAGTTGGAGCTGCTGTAGTAGTTGGTGCTGCAGTGGTAGTTTGTGCTTCTGTAGTAGTTGGGGCTGCAGTTGTAGTTGGAGTTTCTGTAGTGGTTGGGGCTGCAGAGGTAGTTGGTGCTGCAGTAGTAGTGATTGCTTCTGTCATAGTTGGAGCTGCAGTTGTAGTTGGAGCTGGTGTAGTGGTTGGAGCTGCAGTAGTAGTTGGTGCTTCTGTAGTTGTTGGGGCTGCAGTTGTTGTTGGAGTTGCTGTAGTAGTTGGAGCTGCAGTAGTAGTTGGTGCTGCAGTAGTAGTTGGTGCTGCAGTAGTAGTTGGTGCTGCAGTAGTAGTTGGTGCTGCTGTAGTGGTTGGGGCTGCAGCTGGAGTTGCTGTAGTGGTTGGGGATGCAGAGGTAATTGGTGCTGCAGTAGTAGTTGGTGCTTCTGTAGTGGTTGGGGCTGCAGAGGTAGCTGGTGTTTCTGTAGTAGTTGGAGCTGCAGTAGTAGTGAGTGCTGCTGTAGTAGTTGGTGCTGCTGTAGTAGTTGGTGCTTCTGTAGTAGTTGGGGCTGCAGCTGGAGTTGCTGTAGTGGTTGGGGATGCAGAGGTAATTGGTGCTGCAGTAGTAGTTGGTGCTTCTGTAGTGGTTGGGGCTGCAGAGGTAGCTGGTGTTTCTGTAGTAGTTGGAGCTGCAGTAGTAGTGAGTGCTGCTGTAGTAGTTGGTGCTTCTGTAGTAGTTGGGGCTGCAGTTGGAGTTGCTGTAGTGGTTGGGGCTGCAGTAGTAGTTGGTGCTTCTGTTGTAGTTGGGACTGCAGTTGTAGTTGGAGCTGCTGTAGTAGTTGAAGCTGCAGTAGTAGTTGGTGCTTCTGTAGTTGTCGGGGCTACAGTTGTAGTTGGAGTTGCTGTAGTAGTTGAAGCTGCAGTAGTAGTTGGTGCTGCTGTTGTGGTTGGGGCTGCTATAGTGGTTGGGGCTGCAGTGGTAGTTGGTGCTTCTGTAGTAGGTTGAGCTGCAGTAGTAGTTGGTGCTTCTGTAGTGGTTAGGGCTGCAGTGGTAGTTTGTGTTTCTGTAGTAGTTGGAGCTGCAGTAGTAGTTGGTGCTGCAGTAGTAGTGAGTGCTGCTGTATTAGTTGGTGCTTCTGTCGTAGTGGGGGCTGAAATTGTTGGAGCTGCTGTAGTAGTTGGAGCTGCTGTAGTAGTTGGAGCTGCAGTAGTAGTTGGTGCTTCTTTAGTTGTTGGGGCTGCAGTTGTGTTTGGAGGTGCTGTAGTGGTTGGGGCTGCAGTGGTAGTTGGTGCTGCAGTAGTAGTGAGTGCTGATGTAGTAGTTGGTGCTTCTGTTGTAGTGGGGGCTGCAGTTGTTGGAGCTTCTGTAGTAGTTGGAACTGCAGTAGTAGTTGGTGCTTCTGTAGTTGTTGGGGGTGCAGTTGTAGTTGGAGCTGCTGTAGTGGTTGGGGCTGCAGTGGTAGTTGGTGCTGCAGTAGTAGTGAGTGCTGCAGTAGTAGTTGGTGCTTCTGTAGTAGTTGGTGCCTCTGTAGTAGTTGGCTCAGCAGTAGTAGTTGGTGCTGCTGTAGTTGTTGGAGCTGCAGTAGTAGTTGGTACTTCTGTAGTGGTTGGGGCTGCAGTGGTAGTTGGTGCTGCTGTAGTGGATGGGGCTGCAGTGGTAGTTGGTGCTGCAGTAGTAGTGAGTGCTGCAGTCGTAGTTGGTGCTTCTGTAGTTGTTGGTGCTGCAGTAGTTGTTGGTGCTGCAGTAGTAGTTGGTGCTGCAGTAGTAGTTGGTGCTGCAGTAGTAGTTGGTGCTGCAGTATTAGTGAGTGCTGCAGTCGTAGTTGGTGCTTCTGTAGTAGTTGGTGACTCTGTAGTTGTTGGTGACTCTGCAGTTGTTCGTGCTTCTGTAGTGGTTGGGGCTGCAGTGGTAGTTGGTGCTTCTGTCGTAGTTGGGGCTGCAGTTGTAGTTGGAGCTGCTGTAGTAGTTTGAGCTGCAGTAGTAGTTGGTGCTGCTGTAGTGGTTGGGGCTGCTGTAGTGGTTGAGGCTTCAGTGGTTGTTGTTGTTTCTGTAGTAGTTGGAGCTGCAGTAGTAGTTTGTGCTGCAGTAGTAGTGAATGCTGCTGTAGTAGTTAGTGCTTCTGTAGTAGTTGGGGCTGCAGTTGTAGTTGCTGTAGTGGTTGGGGCTGAAGAAGTAGTTGGTGCTGCAGTAGTAGTTGGTGCTTCTGTAGTAGTTGGTGCCTCTGTAGTAGTTGGTGCTGCTGTAGTTGTTGGGGCTGCAGTAGTAGTTGGTACTTCTGTAGTAGTTGGAGCTGCTGTAGTAGTTGTTGCTTCTGTAGTGGTTGAGGCTGCAGTGGTAGTTGGTGCTGCTGTAGTGGTTGGGGCTGCAGTGGTAGTTGGTGCTGCAGTAGTAGTGAGTGCTGCAGTAGTAGTTGGTGCTGCAGTAGTAGTTTGTGCTGCAGTAGTAGTTGGTGCTGCAGAAGTAGTTGTTGCTGATGAATTTGTTGGGGCTGCAGTAGTAGTTTGTGCTGCTGTAGTTGTTGGTGCTACAGTAGTAGTTGGTGCTTCTGTAGTAGTTGGAGCTGCAGTAGTAACTGGTGCTGCAGTAGTAGTGAGTGCTGCTGTAGTAGTTGGAGCTGCAGTAGTAGTTGGAGCTGCAGTAGTAGTTGGTGCTGCAGTAGTAGTGAGTGCTGCTGTAGTAGTTGGTGCTTCTGTCGTAGTTGGGGCTGCAGTTGTTGGAGCTGCTGTAGTAGTTGGAGCTGCAGAAGTAGTTGGTGCTTCTGTAGTTGTTGGGGCTGCAGTTGTAGTTGGAGCTCCTGTAGTAGTTGGAGCTGCAGTGGTATTTGGTGCTTCTGTAGTAGTTGGGGCTGCAGTTTTAGTTGGAGTTTCTGTAGTGGTTGGGGCTGCAGAGGTAGTTGGTGCTGCAGTAGTAGTGATTGCTTCTGTCGTAGTTGAGGCTGCAGTTGTAGTTGGAGCTGGTGAAGTGGTTGGAGCTGCAGTAGTAGTTGGTGCTTCTGTAGTTGTTGGGGCTGCAGTTGTTGTTGGAGTTGCTGTAGTAGTTGGAGCTGCATTAGTAGTTGGTGCTGCAGTAGTAGTTGGTGCTGCTGTAGTGGTTGGGGCTGCTGTAGTGGTTGGGGCTGCAGTGGTAGTTGGTGTTTCTGTAGTAGGTGGAGCTGCAGTAGTAGTTTGTGCTGCAGTAGTAGTGAGTGCTGCTGTAGTAGTTGGTGCTTCTGTAGTAGTTGGTGCCTCTGTAGTAGTTGGCGCTGCATTAGTAGTTGGTGCTGCTGTAGTTGTTGGGGCTGCAGTAGTAGTTGGTACTTCTGTAGTAGTTGGAGCTGCTGTAGTAGTTGGTGCTTCTGTAGTGGTTGGGGCTGCAGTGGTAGTTGGTGTTTCTGTAGTAGTTGGAGCTGCAGTAGTAGTTTGTGCTGCTGTAGTAGTTGGTGATTCTGTCGTAGTGGGGGCTGCAGTTGTTGTTGGAGTTGCTGTAGTAGTTGGAGCTGCATTAGTAGTTGGTGCTGCAGTAGTAGTTGGTGCTGCTGTAGTGGTTGGGGCTGCTGTAGTGGTTGGGGCTGCAGTGGTAGTTGGTGTTTCTGTAGTAGGTGGAGCTGCAGTAGTAGTTTGTGCTGCAGTAGTAGTTTGTGCTGCAGTAGTAGTGAGTGCTGCTGTAGTAGTTGGTGCTTCTGTAGTAGTTGGTGCCTCTGTAGTAGTTGGCGCTGCATTAGTAGTTGGTGCTGCTGTAGTTGTTGGGGCTGCAGTAGTAGTTGGTACTTCTGTAGTAGTTGGAGCTGCTGTAGTAGTTGGTGCTTCTGTAGTGGTTGGGGCTGCAGTGGTAGTTGGTGTTTCTGTAGTAGTTGGAGCTGCAGTAGTAGTTTGTGCTGCAGTAGTAGTGAGTGCTGCTGTAGTAGTTGGTGATTCTGTCGTAGTGGGGGCTGCAGTTGTTGGAGCTGCTGTAGTAGTTGGAGCTGCTGTAGTAGTTGGAGCGGCAGTAGTAGTTGGTGCTGCTGTAGTTGTTGGGGCTGCAGTAGTGGTTGGTACTTCTGTAGTGGTTGGGGCTGCAGTGGTAGTTGGTGTTTCTGTAGTAGTTGGAGCTGCAGTAGTAGTTGGTGCTGCAGTAGTAGTGAGTGCTGCTGTAGTAGTTGGTGCTTCTGTCGTAGTGGGGGCTGCAGTTGTTGGAGCTGCTGTAGTAGTTGGAGCTGCTGTAGTAGTTGGAGCTGCAGTAGTAGTTTGTGCTTCTGTAGTTGTTGGGGCTGCAGTTGTGGTTGGAGCTGCTGTAGTGGTTGGAGCTGCAGTGGTAGTTGGTGCTGCAGTAGTAGTGAGTGCTGCTGTAGTAGTTGGTGCTTCAGTCGTAGTGGGGGCTGCAGTTGTTGGAGCTTCTGTAGTAGTTGGAGCTGCAGTAGTAGTTGGTGCTTCTGTAGTTGTTGGGGGTGCAGTTGTATTTTGAGCTGCTTTAGTGGTTGGGGCTGCAGTGGTAGTTGGTGCTGCAGTAGTAGTGAGTGCTGCAGTAGTAGTTTGTGCCTCTGTAGTAGTTGGCGCTGCATTAGTAGTTGGTGCTGCTGTAGTTGTTGGGGCTGCAGTAGTAGTTTGTACTTCTGTAGTAGTTTGAGCTGCTGTAGTAGTTGGTGCTTCTGTAGTGGTTGGGGCTGCAGTGGTAGTTGGTGCTGCAGTAGTAGTGAGTGCTGCAGTCGTAGTTGGTGCTTCTGTAGTAGTTGGTGACTCTGTAGTTGTTGGTGCTGCAGTATTAGTGAGTGCTGCTGTAGTAGTTTGTCCTTCTGTAGTAGTTGGGCCTGCAGTTGTGGTTGCTGTAGTGGTTGGGGCTGCAGAGGTAGTTGGTGCTGCTGTAGTAGTTGGTGCTTCTGTAGTAGTTGGAGCTGCAGTAGTAGTTGGTGCTTCTGTAATTGTTGGGGCTGCAGTTGTGGTTGGAGCTGCTGTAGTAGTTGGTGCTTCAGTCGTAGTGGGGGCTGCAGTTGTTGGAGCTTCTGTAGTAGTTGGAGCTGCAGTAGTAGTTGGTGCTTCTGTAGTTGTTGGGGGTGCAGTTGTAGTTGGAACTGCTGTAGTGGTTGGGGCTGCAGTGGTAGTTGGTGCTGCAGTAGTAGTGAGTGCTGCAGTAGTAGTTGGTGCTTCTGTAGTAGTTGGTGCCTCTGTAGTAGTTGGCGCTGCATTAGTAGTTGGTGCTGCTGTAGTTTTTGGGGCTGCAGTAGTAGTTGGTACTTCTGTAGTAGTTGGAGCTGCTGTAGTAGTTGGTGCTTCTGTAGTGGTTGGGGCTGCAGTGGTAGTTGGTGTTTCTGTAGTAGTTGGAGCTGCAGTAGTAGTTGGTGCTGCAGTAGTAGTGAGTGCTGCAGTAGTAGTTGGTGCCTCTGTAGTAGTTGGCGCTGCATTAGTAGTTGGTGCTGCTGTAGTTGTTGGGGCTGCAGTAGTAGTTGGTACTTCTGTAGTAGTTGGAGCTGCTGTAGTAGTTGGTGCTTCTGTAGTGGTTGGGGCTGCAGTGGTAGTTGGTGCTGCAGTAGTAGTGAGTGCTGCAGTCGTAGTTGGTGCTTCTGTAGTAGTTGGTGACTCTGTAGTTGTTCGTGCTGCATTAGTAGTGAGTGCTGCTGTAGTAGTTTGTGCTTCTGTAGTAGTTGGGCCTGCAGTTGTAGTTGCTGTGGTGGTTGGGGCTGCAGAGGTAGTTGGTGCTGCTGTAGTAGTTGGTGCCGCTGTAGTGGTTGGGGCTGCTGTAGTTATTGGGGCTGCAGTGGTAGTTGGTGCTTCTATAGTAGTTGGTGCTGCTGTAGTAGTGATTGCTGCTGTAGTAGTTTTTGCTTCTGTAGTAGTTGGGGCTGCAGTTGTAGTTTCTGTAGTGGTTGGGGCTGCAGTGGTAGTTGGTGCTTCTGTTGTAGTTGGGACTGCAGTTGTAGTTAGAGTTGCTGTAGTAGTTGGAGCTTCTGTAGTTGTTGGGGCTGCAGTTGTAGTTGGAGCTGCTGTAGTAGTTGGTGCTGCTGTAGTGGTTGGGGCTGCAGTGGTAGTTTGTGTTTCTGTAGTAGTTGGTGCTGCAGTAGTAGTCGGTGCTTCTGTTGTAGTTAGGGCTTCAGTTGTTGGAGCTGCAGTAGTAGTTGGTGCTTCTCTAGTTGTTGGGGCTGCAGTTGTAGTTGGTGTTGCAGTAGTAGTTAATGCTGCAGTAGTAGTTATTGCCTCTGCAGTAGTTGGTGTTGCAGTAGTAGTAAGTGCTGCTGTAGTAGTTGGTGCTGCTGTAGTAGTTGGAGTTGCAGTTGGAATTGGTGCTGCAGTAGTTGTTGAAGCTGCAATGCATTCAAATGAAAAAAATAATCACATAATGTAAATCCATAATCTTATTTAAGAATGTAAGAATAATCCTCTGTGTATATTACTTGAAATGGTCAGTCCCATCAAAAATGAAATCTTAGTTATAGGTGTTTAATATGTTTTGGATCCTCAAACAAAAATCTCCCTCTCATCCTAACTAATATATATATATTTTATATTTATAGCTATATCTATCTATCTATCTATCTATCTATCTATCTATCTATCTATCTATCTATCTATCTATCTATCTATCTATCTATATATATATATATATATAATATATACTCTATATATTATATTTATTTTTTTCTCCACATTACAACATAAGGTAATAAGCAAACATTTAGTTAGTTGATATCTTGCACACTCGGCAGAACATTTATAAATCTCCATATGTGACATTCCCAAAACATTTACTGCACCAGAAAGATAAAGTAAGGCCCCTTTCACACTGGGGCGGTTTGCAGGCGCTATTGCGCTAAAAATAGCGCCTGCAAACCGACCCGAAACAGCTGTTGCTGTGTCTTCAGTGTGAAAGCCCGAGGGGTTTCACACTGAAGCGGTGCGCTTGCAGGACGCTGGAAAATGTCCTGCAAGCCGCATTTTTGGCTCGCTGTAGGAGCGGTATATTTACCGCTCCTATAGCGCCCGTTCCCATTGGAAACAATGGGGCAGCGCTCCGAACCCGCCCGCAAAACGCCGCTGCAGCGGCGGTTTGCGGGCAGTATTGACCCTTTTTCGGCCGCTCGCTGGGGGTAAAACCACCCCGCTAGCGGCCAAAATGTGCCGCTAAAACGCCGGTAAAGCGGCGCTAAATATAGCGCCGCTTTACCGCCAGCGCCCCCACCGCTCCAGTGTGAAAGTAGTCTTAATGTTTCCTGAATGTCCTATTTAATGTTATGTAAATAGAGGTGTGTCTGCTAAATCATACAGACAGGCTTTCTATTATAAAGAGGTAGAGACTTTTAATTTAGGAAATTAATTCTCACTTTGTGAATAAAGTGATCCAGTGTTCTCTTCAATCAGGTGCAAGCACAAATTCTTTTCCCTCTTATTTAAATTTTGCACATGGTTGGGTATTTAACATGAGTGATAATGTACTATATTCTTTAAAGGGCCCATGTATATTGATGTTGAATGCCTTTACTGCAGCTATACCCCTACTGTAAAAAAAAGATAAATAACACTGCTTATTTATAAAGCACAAAAGTGTGCTTTAAAAATGTGTACTAAGCCTGGTCACGGGACCCACCAAAGTCAAGTGACAGGCCCTTCCTCCAATCATGGAGTCTCCCTGCAGCACTATTTAACCCCCCTGGCGGTATTCCCGAGTCTGGCTCGGGGTGGAATTTTAGTACCATAAGCGGTAACCCCGAGCCAGACTCGGGATCGCATCGCAGGATACCGGGGGAAGTTTCTTACCTTGTCCCCTGGATCCTGTGATGTCCTCCCGCTTTGTGTGCGAGCTGTCTCCTCGCTCGATTCACACAGTGCCCGAGTGCCGCTGATCTCCGTTCCCTGCGACGTTACGACGCACGGGAGCGGAGATCGGCGCCAAATTCAAAAAAGTTAAAACACACAAAACACATACAGTACTGTAATCTTATAGATTACAGTACTGTATAAAAAAAAATACACATCCTCTTTGTCCCTAGTGGTTTGTCCAGTGCCCTGCATGTCGTTTTATATAATAAATTAAAAAAATTCTGCCTGGAAACTGGAGATTGTCCATAGCAACGAAAAAGTGTCCCTTTATGTCAAAAGTGGTTTTAGACCAGCTAGAAAACAGCGATAATAAATTAGAATCACAATTCATAATCAAACACTAAATCTAATGACAGCGACAATACTGCAACTGAGCAAATTTCAGTGTTTTTGATTACATTATTCAATAATTTTTATAGTTATTTATTATATTATAATTTATGATTTTGTGTTTCAAACTTTATCATACCCGGGATGTCTACTAGACTCTGGTTCGGACAGATTTAAGTGAGTTATTCATAAGAATTGCATGCCTACAATATAAAACGCCAAATTTCCATGCAAAATAATTGTACCGCTTTTGGTACAAAATTCCAGACATAATCATACCGCCAGGGAGGTTAAAAGAAATGGATTGGGTGGCAGTGATGACCATGCTCCCATAAGGCCTCACACATCTCTATGTCTCACCACTGGGGATTAGTGCATTTTATATCTTACGGTATATGAGACATGGAAAATAATAAGTATTGGATGGTGGCTGCAGTAAACCACATATGTTCTCAAAGAATTGCTGCCTACTTTAATTGTAAAAAAGGTAAAAAAAAACAGTACAATTGTTGCCTGGTTATGTTAACGTTACCACACCGGCTGCAGAGCTGACTGGGGCACTGATGAGTTGAAGTGTCAGAACGGGAGGATCCAATGGTGGGATGCCAACCTAGAATGCCACGGTGCTGGCTGGACTGCACCAGCCTGCTTTAACTGGATCAGAGTGTGGGGTGCCAGGCCCGCAGGCAAAAGAGGTGTCACTGATGCTGGCAATGTGGATGCTCCCACGGCTGACTGTATCCAAGGAAGTCTCGCCGCTCCAGCGCTGTCATTCGCTGGATCGGTGATGACGTCACTCCCGCACATGCGCACGAAAGCAGCATATCGCCGTGATCTCGGCATGCGCAGTGTCCCTGCGCGCTGCTGTCTACGGCGCATGCGCCGTAGACAGCGATGCCTCTTTTTTTCTAAATATCTCCTGAACCATGCAGGTTTAGGAGATATTTATTGGACCTAGAGGTAAGCCTTAATCTAGGCTTACCTGTAGGCCAAAGTGGTTTGTAAGGGTTTACAACCACTTTAACTACTTGCCTACCAGCCACGAACACCTCCTTACTGACCAAGCCATTTTTCAGCTTTCAGCGCTGTCGCATTTTGAATGACAAATGCGTGGTCATGCAACGCTGTACCCAAATAAAATTTTTATCATTTTTTCCCCACAGATAGAGCTTTATTTTGGTGGTATTTGATCACCTCTGCGGTTTTTATTTCTTGCGCTATAAACAAAAGAAGAGGGACAAGTTTGAAAAAACATAATATTTTTTACTATTTATTATAATAAATATCCAATTTTTATTTTTTTTTAAACAAATTTTTTCCTCAGTTTAGGCCAATACGTATTCTTCTACATATTTTTGGTAAAAAAAATCGCAATAAGCGTATATTGATTGGTTTGCGCAAAAGTTATAGCGTCTACAAAATAGGGGATAGATTTATAGCATTTTTATTATTATTTTTTTTTTTACTAGTAATGGCGGCGATTTGCGATTTTTATCGTGACTGCGACATTGCGGCGGACACTTCGGACACTTTTGACTCATTTTTGGGACCATTCACATTTATACAGCGATCCGTGCTATAAAAATGCATTGATTACTGTATAAATGTGACTGGCAGGGAAGGGGTTAACGCTAGGGGGCGCTGCAGGGGTTAATGTGTACCCTATCTTGGTGATTCTTACTGTGGGGGGAGGGGACTGACTGGGGGAGGAGACCGATCGGTGTCCCTATGTACAAGGGACACACCATCGGTCTCCTCTCCTCTGACAGGACGTGGATCTGTGTGTTTACACACACCGATCCACGTCCTGCTCGATTACCGGTCATCGCGACCGCCGGGCACGCGCACCGAGGCCCCAGCTACGCGGCGGGCGCGCGCGCGCGCCTCCCGCGGCGCGCGCGCGCGCCCCCCAGTGGCCAAATTGTAGACGACGTCATATGACGGCGTCCCGCCACAGTAGCTGAACCGTCCCGCCGTCATTTGACAGTGGGCGGTCAGCTAGTGGTTAAAGCAGAGTTACACACATTGTTTAGTTTATTAAAAGTCAGCAGCTACAAAAAGTGTAGCTGCTGACTTTTAATAAACAGACATTCACCTCCCACGGTCCATCGATACGGCCGCCCGAAGCCTCGCTCCTCTCCCCCTCCTCTCCGCCGGCGCCGTTATAGCCATTGTGGGCACCCGGTCGTGACAGCTTTAGGCTTTGCGCTCTGCTAGGGAACAGGCAATGTTCTGGGACCTGTCACGTGTCCCAGAAGATTGCTGGCAGGGAGGGGCCGACTTTTATTTTTTGGCACTATAAACAAAAAAATAGTAGCTATTTAAAAAAATATATATATATTTTTTACTTTTTGCTATAATAAATATCCTAAAAACAAATAAAAAAAAAAATTTCTTCATCAGTTTAGGCCAATATGTATTCTTCTAGATATTTTTGGAAAAAATTGCAATAAGCGTATACTGTTTGGTTTGAGCAAAATTTATAGCGTCTACAAATTTATTGCATTTTTATTATAATTTTTTTTTTAATGACGGTGATCTGAGCCGATCGGCCCTATAGGCACACTATGCAAGCTGCTTAGGGCCCCGCCGCTGTGGGGGGGCCCCCAAGACCCAGCATCCCCCCTGCACCTCTGGCTGGCCGTTTAGAGTGCAGTGAGGAGAGGTGGGAGGAGGTGGAAGGCGGCGATCGGCAGCTCTATGGTGCCTGAGTGGGCAGCAGGATCTCCCTGGTATAGTACTCTCCCTGGTATAGTACTCTCAGTGTATACAGTGGAGAGAAGGGAGGGGCCTCTGACCCAGGCAGGTATCAGTTTCACTTTCACTCTGCTTGAACACTGTTGCTGATGCCCGGGTCAGAGGCCCCTCCCCTCTCCGCTGTATACATTCAGAGATAGAACTACTAGCCCCAGGAAGATCCCCCTGCCTGTGGACACCATATAGCTGCCGATCGCCGCCTCCCACCTCCACCAGCCAGGTACAGGGAAACCTCTGCAAGGGGGGGGGGTCAGCTGTTTGGGGGCCCAAATGTAAGAGGGGGGGCTTTCTGGGGTCACTAATGTAAGGAAGGGGGCCTCTGGGGACACTAATGTAATAGGGGGGCTCTCTGGGGACACTGATGTAAGGACGGGGCCCTCTGGGGACACTGATGTAAGGACGGGGCCCTCTGGGGACACTGATGTAAGAGGGGCCCCCTGGGGACACTAATGTCAGAGGGGCTCTCTGGGGACCCTGGTGTAAGTGGGGGCTCTCTGAGGACCCTGATGTAAGGGGAGGCTCTCTGGGGACCCTGATGTAAGTAGGGAGGCTCACTGGGGACCCTGATGTAAGGAGGGGCTCTCTGAGGACACTGATGTAAGGGGGGCTCTCTGGGGACCCTGATGTAAGGATGGGCTTTCTGGGGACCCTGATGTAAGGGGAGGCTCTCTGGGGACTCTGATGTAAGGGGAGACTCTCTGGGAAACCTAATGTAGGGGGGGGCTCTCTGGGGACCCTGATGTAGGGTGAGACTCTCTGAGGGCACTGATTTAAGGGGGGCTCTCTGGGGACCCTGATGTAAGGGGAGGCTCTCTGGTGATCCTGATGTAAGGGGAGGCTCTCTGGGGATCCTGATGTAAGGGGAGGCTCTCTGGGGACCCTGATGTAAGGGGGGGCTCTCTGGGAACCCTGATGTAAGGGGGGGGGGGGCTCTGGGGACCCTGATGTAAGGGGAGGCTCTCTGGGGACCCTAATGTAGGGGGAGGCTCTCTAGGGACCCTGAGGTAAGGGGGGCTCTCTGGGGGCCCTAATGTAGGGGGAGGCTCTCTGGGGACCCTGAGGTAAGGGGGGGCTCTCTGGGGACCCTGATGTAAGGGGGGGGGGCTCTCTGGGGACCCTAATGTAGGGGGAGGCTCTCTAGGGACCCTGATGTAGGGGGAGACTCTCTGAGGACACTGATTTAAAGGGGGCTGTCTGGGGACCCTTGTGTAAGGGGGGCTTTCTGAGGACCCTGATGTAAGGGGGGCTCTCTGAGGACCCTGATGTAAGGGGGCTCTCTGAGGACCCTGATGTAAGGGGGGGTCTCTGAGGACCCTGATGTAAAGGGGGGGGGGGGTTTTGAGGACCCTGATGTAAGGGGGGCTCTCTGAGGACCCTGATGTAAGGGGGGCTCTCTGAGGACCCTGATGTAAGGGGGGCTCTCTGGGGACCTCATTCAGTTCTATATTGTTGTACTTATTCTTTGACTGTTTTGTTTAAAGGAGGGAGGATTGTTTTGGGAGCACTGAAGTGTCAGGTGTGACTGTGTGGCAATGGCAAATGGTTTACATAGCTCACGGCATCACGGGTCAAGTAGAGGGCCCCTTAGCAGAATTTTGCTTAGGGCCCCAGGGAGGTCAGGATCGGCACTGACGGTGATCAGCGATTTTTAGCAGGACTGCGACATTGCAGGGGACAAATCGGACACTTTTGACACTTTTTTTGGGACCATTGACATTTATACAACGATCAGAGCTAAAAATACCCACTGATTACTGTATAAATGTCACTGGCAGGTAGGGATGAGCCCGACATTCGACTCAAACATTGGGTGTTCTCCTGTTCGCCGAATAGCGAACAATTTGGGGTGTTCGCGAGAAATTCGAAAGCCGCGGAACACCCAAAAGTCTATGGGAGAAATAAAAAGTGCTAATTTTAAAGGCTTATATGCAAGTTATTGTCATATAAAGTGTTTGAGGACCCAGTTTCTGCCCCAGGGGACATGTATCAATGCAAAAAAAAAGTTTTAAAAACTGATGTTTTTTCGGGAGCAGTGATTTTAATAATGCTTAAAATGAAACAATAAAAGTGAAATATTCCTTAAAATTTTGTACCTGGGGGGTGTCTATAGTATGACTGTAAAGTGGCGCATGTTTCCCGTGTTTACAACAGTCCCTGCACAAAATGACATTTCTAAAAAGGTTTTTCCTTTCTGCTATAATAATAAAAAATATATAAAATATATATATATATATATATATATATATATATATATATATAAAAAATATAAAAAAATATATAAAAAACGAATTTATTCATCAGTTTAGGCCAATATGTATTCTTCTACATATTTTTGGTAAAAAAATATCGCAATAGGCGTATATTGATTGGTTTGCACAAAAGTTATCGCGTCTACAAACTATGGGATAGATTTAGGGACTTTTATTTATTTTTTATTGTTTTTACTGGTAATGGTGGTGATCTGTGATTTTTAGCAGGACTGCGACATTGCGACCGACAAATCTGACCCTAAATGACACTTTTTGGGGACCAGTGACATTATTACATTGATCAGTGATATAAAAATGCACTGATCAGTGTATATATGACACTGTCAGGTAAGGGGTTAACACTAGGGGGCGATCAAGGGGTTAAATATATTCCCTCAGCGTTTTCTAACTGTAGGGGGGATAGGCTGCTTGGGACATGATAGAGATCACTGTTCCCGATCACTGGGAACAGCAGATCTGTGAGATGTCCTCTGTCAGAACGGGGATCTGCCTTGTTTACAAAGGCAGATCTCCGTTCTGAATCTGTGTACAGCGATCACGGGCGGCCAGTGGACATCGAGTCCGCCTCACCTGAGGGCCCGCAATCTCACATGTACGGACCAACGTACGGGTATGTCGGTTCACGCAGGAGATCCAACCTGCTGCCATATAAGTACGGCGGCTGGTCGGCAAGTGGTTTAAAATTGGATCAGAGATTGGCTCTCATACTAACTTTGGCCCCCCAAGTCACATTTAGGAGGGCTCGCACATTGAAAAACATCTTACCCCCAGTAAGTTATCCATGATACATAAGAAACTGGCCGCGTCTGCTTCCTTTGACACGTCACTTCCAGCTCTGTGACGCCTTCCTCCTTGCTGTTCACCATGGCATCTCTTCCTTGGGAGCATCCACATTGCCAGCGTCAGTAACACCATCCTTGTTTACCGGCGGGCCCAGCAACCCACACACTGATCCGGCCATCAGCTTGGCATTCTAGGTCGGCATTCCACCATTGGATCCTCCTGGTCTGACACTTCAACTCATCAGTGCCCCAGTCAGCTTCACAGCCGGTGTGGTAGCTTTAACATAACCATGCAACGATTGTACTGTTTTTATTACCTTTTTTACAATTAAAGTACCAGCAATTCTTTGAGAGCATATGTGGTTTATTGCAGCCACCATCCAATACTTGAGTGCAGCTTCTGAGCGCTGTCCAACCCACACTATCTTTAGTAGCATCCAATCCCATGCTATTAGACAGAAGCACGGTTCAGCTGCGCTTACATTACACTTGGGGGAATCGCCCGTCATCAGCGCCTGGAATTTTTTTCTTTATGGAAAATAATAAGATGTCAGAAAGTGTACAAAGAAAAGGTTCGATTGCACTTCATCTTACGTACATTGGGCCGTCACCAACACTGGAGAAAATATTGAACCTGTAAAGAGAAACATATGTTAGCTTTTGATTCTTAGCATTAGTCTTTTTTAGCCACATAGAAAAGGGTTACAGAATTTGCCAGGTCATTTCTACCAGTTTGACATGTATTCCAAATTGTAATATCTAATATCCTGCAATTTAAAGAATAAAAATTGATTGTTATGCTATCACTTTGAATGTATTTTGGTTTATGCTTGCACGATCAAACCTAAAATAAAAAACATGTCATATTTACCTGCTCTGTGCAATAGTTTTGCATAGAGCAGTCTTGATCCTCATCTTGCCTGTGCTCCTGGCTCTTCCCCACCGCCAAGTGCCCCCATAGCCGCTTCCCATGGAAGCACTCTTGCGTGCTAGCTCCCGTTCCAGGCTGTTAAGGTCTATTTAGACACACAGCCCAGCTCGGGCCCACCCCCCACTCTATGGTCACAGGTTTTGACTGGCAGCAGCAGGAGCCAATGGCTCGCTGTGCTCTCAGTCAAGCCTATGAGAGCCAGGAGAGGGGCTGCAGAGTGCACATCGCTAGACCAGGCTCATGTGAGTATTTGGGGGGGGGGGGGCTGTGGGGGGATCTGCACTTAAATTTTTTTTACCTTAATGCATAGAATGCATTAAGGTAAAAAACCTTTTACCTTTATTATTATTATTATTATTATTATTATTATTATACAGGATTTATATAGCATTGACAGTTTACGCAGCACTTTACAACATGAGGGTAGACAGTACAATTACAATACACTTTAACCACTTCAGCCCCGGACCAATTGGCAGCCAAAGGACCAGGCCCCTTTTTGCGATTCGGCACTGCGTCGCTTTAACTGACAATTGCGCGGCTGTGCGACGTGGCTCCAAAACAAAATTGGCGTCCTTTTTTTCCCACAAATAGAGCTTTCTTTTGTTGGTATTTGATCGCCCCTGCGTTTTTTTTTTTTGCGCTATAAACAAAAATATAGCGACAATTTTGAAAAAAATGCAATATTTTTGGCTTATTGCTATAATAAATATCCCAAAAAAATATAAAAAAACTTTTTTTTCCTCAGTTTAGGCCGATACGTATTCTTCTACATATTTTTGGTAAAAAAAAATCGCAATTAGCGATTATTGATTGGTTTGCGCAAAAGTTATAGCGTTTACAAAATAGGGGATAGTTTTATAGCATTTTTATTAATATATTTTTTTTTACTAGTAATGGCGGCGATCAGCGATTTTTATTGTGACTGCGACATTAAGGGGGACACATCGGACATTTTTGACACATTTTTGGGACCATTGTCAATTATACAGCAATCAATGCTATTTAAATGCATTGATTCCTGTATAAATGACAGTTGTAGTGAAAGAGTTAACCACTAGGGGGAGGGGAGGGGTTATGGGCTCTGACGTGTGTGTGTTTTTTTACATTAGGGGGCGGGGCTGACGTCTGATGTCATTGATCGGCTTTCCCGATTACCGGGAACAGCCAATCAATGACAGGCAGAGTAGGAAGCGCGGGGAGAGGTTTGTTTACACAAACACTGATTACACAAACCTCTCCCCGTTCTTCAGCTCCGTAACCCGATCGCGGGACACCATCGGCGATCGGGTCCGCTGGTCCCGCGGCCGGGGTCACGGAGCTCCCGGCCGGGTCGCGAGCGCGCCGCTGGCGGCGCGCGCGCGCGACCCACGGGCAGGCATTTAAAGGGCCACGTACAGGTACGTGGTTTTGCCTGCCCGTGCCATTCTGCTGACGTATATATGCAGTGGGCGGTCGGGAAGCGGTTAAAGTGATTGTAAAGGCTTGTTTTTTTTTGTATTCTTATTTGCTCTATGCAGTTAGTTTTGCACAGAGCATCCTGGATCCTCCTCTTCTCGGGTCCCTCTTCGCTGCTCCTAACCCCTCCCTCCTTTGAGTGCCCCTCAGCCAGCATCTTGCTACAGGGGGCACCTGAGCCAAGTCAGAGCTCTGTGTATTCATTCAGACGTGGAGCCCGACCTGGCCCCACCCCCTCTCTCCCCTGATTGGCTGACTTTGATTGATTGTAGGTACAAGTTAAAAGTTTACTACCACTTTAAAGGAACCGCTTGTCTCTCTGATCTCCATCTAGAACACAGGTTTTAAAAAAACATTTTTTTTCTCTTGGACTCCATCTAGAAAGCAAGTCATTAAAGGACCCTTTTGTCTCTCAAAGCCTCCATCTAGAAGGCAATGCACCTAAGATACACATTATACCAACTGTACTATGGCAATCATATGGAGATTCCCATACATGATCTATATCAATTTCTTTAAACGAACTGAAAAGCATAAAATGATGACCTTTGATGGCGACATAAAGGGATTTGACAGGCTGAGAGATGAATAT
Organism: Lithobates sylvaticus; assembly: GCA_028564925.1. Taxonomy (NCBI): domain Eukaryota; kingdom Metazoa; phylum Chordata; class Amphibia; order Anura; family Ranidae; genus Lithobates; species Lithobates sylvaticus. The sequence goes on along the minus strand of CM053033.1, from coordinate 190,001,831 downwards.
GGACTTTCACCCTGAATATTCTTCAGATACCTCCAACTCCAACATGCTTTTAGATCACAATTCCCGACTGGCCCTCCCACACTAAGTGAATCCCCTTATGGCAGTAATATGTAGTCTAGATCCCAAAAAATTGATATCCACGTTCTATAACATGTTGCTCATGCCCTCGGCGTCCAGATCAGCATATGCACTTAAAACCAGATGGGAGGAGAATACTGGGGGGATAGAGGATGAGAAATGGAGCGAGGCCTTGGATAACTGCAAACTGGTATCCCCTAAACTATCTGCTGACCGTCTCACGTAGATATACATTATTCACCGGGCATATCTCACCCAACTTAGGGTGTCAAGATATAAACAATATCAAACAGCCAACTGTGGCATGTGCAACCAGGTGCCAGGAACATTCTATTACCTCTTTCGGGACTGTCCCGGGAGTGCAGGGATTCTGGACACAAATTGTGCAATTTCTCCATGACACCATGGGGTCCCCTATCACTTTGAACCCTAAGCCATGCCTACTGGGCATATATCCAGAACCATATATGAATACATTTACAAAAGTATTCTTGAATGAAACTTTATTCTCGGCCAGGAAAAACAATAGCAAGGCATTGGATCCCAGAGTTTAAGATGTGGATGGTGGAAGTGAATCAAAGCCTAAAATACAAAAAACTTATATATTCGCATAGGGGATGTCCTTCAATATATGGCAAAATTTGGGATAGATGGTATTGGTTACAGACCCCAGAGACCCTGAGCTAATTTTCCCCCTCCATTAGATATGGTATGTTTGATGTCATGTATGGTATCTCCTGCTATTTTTAACAAACTAGGAAGGTTGAGGAAACCAGATATATACTATACTGTTGGTAAACTGTCTTTGGTTCATGTGTTTTACACACGGTCAGCAGTGACTGCTCTCAAACACTCAGAGTTAATAACAATGATGACAATGATAGTTATGATGCGATAAGATCGTAGTGATGGTGTGCTGGGCTTTGGGTGTTCCCTTTGGCAGCAAATCAATCATTTACAGTGCGAGGATAGCACATACCTTACACCTCATTATGCCACCCTGAATAGTTGAATCATAAGCTTTGAGTTGTTCTTTGAAAAATAATTCTGCATAGAATGATTATGGCTAGAAAGCTAAACCAGTTATGATAGAGGACTGTGTTATCTACTCGCCTCATTTCCAGTAAGTAAAAGTAAAGTATTTTTTCCTCTGCTCAATTTTCTCTACTGCTGTTTGTCTTCTATGATTCTTGATAGTCTTCCATTTTATTGCTACATGCTGATGGTGCTCTTGATTTCACTCTCTCTCTTCCTCTATTTCTCTCGTTATCTCTATGTCTCCTTCTCTTTCTTTCTTTCTCTCTCTCTTATTTCTTTCTTCCTTTATCTCTTTTTCTCATCTGCTCTCTCGTTTCCTTCTGTTTTCTTCTCCCTCGTTTCTCTTGTCCTCTCTTCCTTCTCTTCTTTTCTCTTTCTCTCCGACCTATTATCTTTCTTACTCTACCTCCTCATCTTCTTGCCATCATTCTTTCACATCTTCTCTCCTCTCTGTTGGTTAACTTTATTCTTTCTCCTCTCAAAGTATTTTACTCTCTCACCTCTTTTGCTCACCGACTTTTGTATATTCTTTATTTTTTTTTTTTATTTTACACTCCTTTGTCTCGCTGTAGATGGTCTCACATGGAGAAATCTCTTCTTAAAAAACGTTTTATAAGTAATGTCATCATTCACAAATTTAAAATAAGTGTTAATGATAGTAAAATAAAAAGTGTTTAAAGTTTACCCCCTATCAAGGTGGTACGTAACCCCTCAGAAAGCACACGAACTTAGGGGGGATATTGCCCCAACCTGTTGGAGGGGTTGCTCTGTAGTGGGATCTTTTTCTCATCTATGGTGGGAGTGCCCCAAGATACAAGTTTATTGGGACAAAATAATAGAAACCATTTTTGACATAACGGGGGAAAGGATAAAAAAAGAACCATGGGTATGCCTGTTTCACGATACGGACAAGAGATTATCCCAGTATAAATTAGAGGTAACGCCGTACCTCCTGAATGCGGCCAAGGCCCTCATTCCATGCCTGTGGAAAACTCAGGAAGTCGCGAGCATGAAAGAATGGATAGGACGGGTAGAATGGACAAGGGTTATAGAGCAGTCCATACATACAACTCAAGATACTGAGGCGAAATTCCAAAGGACATGGGGGCAATGGCTGGCATTCAGGGAGACGGAGAGATTTCAAAGGTTGATAGAGGGATAAAGAAAAAAGAAGGGGAAGGAGACGAGCAAGGAGGGGTGGGATAATTGCAGGAAAGAGGAAGCTTTTTTCTTTTTTTTCTTTTTTTTTTTTGTTGGTTTTTTTTTTTTTTTTTTTTTTGGAGGGTGAGGACGAGGGAGGGAAAAGTTGTAATAAAATGCTGGATTATTTGGAAAAATGTAATGATTAAAAATGCAATGTTTTGTACAACGATAAAAATTATGAAAAATAAAGAATATATAAAAAAAAACTTTATTCTTTCTCCTCTCAAATTATTTTACTCTCTCACCTCTTTTGCTCACCGACTTTTGTATATTCTTTATTTTTTTTTTTTATTTTACACTCCTTTGTCTCACTGTAGATGGTCTCACATGGAGAAATCTCTTCTTAAAAAACGTTTTATAAGTAATGTCATCATTCACAAATTTAAAATAAGTGTTAATGATAGTAAAATAAAAAGTGTTTAAAGTTTACCCCCTCAATTAAAGATTTTTTAAATATACTACTGAACACCATAAAGAATAATACATAGAATTGTACAATTGTACAGCAGGGGTCCGGTGCGTCCTGGTTCACTGTTTCAGGTACAATTTCAGCCTGAATTTTTGGCTGAATTCGTACCTGAAATGGACCAAAAGACGCACAGGGCTCCTGTGCAAATTCGCACTGGAGCCACATTGGAGATGTGTGAATCGGCTCCATAGAGAGACGGTCAATATTTCCTGCTATTGCGGATTTGCATAGGTGTGAACCCAGCCTAAATTGATTTGTGTATTATTTTCCACGTCATTCTACAATCTTCATGTGAAGACAACAAGTTATCTTTTTTTTCCTATTTTTGTTTTGGAAATAGCAAAAGGAAGGTGGGGGGTCTCACATCTTTTACATGACAATAGCTTTTCTGGCAACTCTTCATGATGCCAAAAGCAGACCCTCATTAAATTCAATGCAATGTAAAATGTGAATTTGAAAAATTTGATCAAAAGAAAGCAGAGCTAGACCTTGGTGAAAAATGGAGAAGGAAGACACCAATGTTTCTGGGGGTGCAGAAACCCCTTTTCTCGGTAACCCCCTAGTACTTTCTCATTATTCTATGTACTGAATTCCTGCATGCATTTCTGAACATCAGCTATTATAGAACTAAGTTTTGCTCACTTTACTTTTGTACATGCATGTATTATTTTTGGTTAAAGATTGCAAATGATAACCTTGTAAAACAACCCATTTAGTTTAACATAGAAATGAAAGGCAAAACATTTGTATATTTGTGTATGTGTAAAAAACATAAAAAAAGGATCCAAAAAAACTATGTGATAATAAATGGCTTCATGTGATCACTATCCTTAAATAAAATATTTTTTTTTGGCATGATCAGATATCAGACCTCAGAAATCCACAGGCAGTTTCCTTTTTTGCTGATCATGTAAAATCCAGAAACGTGCTACACTTGGTTAATATTGAATAGAAATATATTACCAAAGGTAACAATACTTTGGTGTATATAGTTACAAGGGTTTTGGGCATCCCTGCCAATTTTCTAATTTGTGTGTGAATGTGAATATGGTCCTACGTTTATTATTATTACCTTTTTAATTACACAGACAACATGGGACAGCGTCTAATTACATAGCATATTTTTTTATAGACCTGTATTTCCTTTAGCTAATTGTGATTACATTTATGGTAATGCTTTTCTGACTGCTGGATATTATTTATCATTAGGGATGAGCCCGATGTTCAACTCAAACATCGGCTGTTCGCCTTTTCACCTGAGGGGGGATCCCCATGCTCTTTTTTTCAATGAGTTTTATTTATTTATTGCCCAGACCTCAAAAATTCATTACAGCTTTCTTTAGAAATTTCATTTTGCTGTGGTACTGTTCTAAACACGGGAAAAATGTGCCACTTGGCAGGCATACTATAGACACCACCACCACCACAGGCATGATATTTAAAGGAATATTTCATTTCTATTGTTTCACTTAAAGCATTAAAAAAATCAATGCTCCCAAAAAAACTGCCATTTTTATAAAATTATTTTGTATTGATACATGTCCCCTGGGCAGGACCCAGGTCCCCAAACACTTTTTATGACAATAATTTGCATATAAGTCTTTAAAATGAGCACTTTAGATTTTTCATGCTCGTGTCCCATAGACTATAACGGTGTTCGTGTGTTCTGACAAATTTTTTACCTGCTCGCAAGTTCTGCTGCGAACTGAACAGGAGGGTGTTCGGCTCATCCCCATTCATCATTAGGGATGGTCCAAATGGACCCCTGTTCGGTTTGCACCAGAACTTTTGAACACCATGAAAGTGCGGACCAGAATAACTAACTCCATTAAAGTCAATGGGACCCGAACGTTAAAAATCAAAAGTGCCCATTTTGAAGGCGTATACAAGTAATTGGGCATACAATGTTTATAGGGGTCCGGGTCCTACCCTGGGGGACATGTATCAATGAAAAAAAAAGTTTGTGGAAAACAACGTTTTTAAATGAGTAGTTGGTCTTTGGGTGTCTGTGGCGACTTCCCACCGTAACCCTATAGAGGTAATCTTGATGAAAGCAAGAATTGGCCTTGCTGTAAAAAATCGCAATGATATGCACCTTGGGTATCGGGGGCACCTTTCCACTGTAATCCTATAGAGGTGCTCTTGATGAGGGCAAAAAAAATGCAATGATATGCATATGGTTGGTGTTTTTGCCATGTTTGATATGCCTGAGACACAGTTTGCAGATAGCAACAGTGCGATCTGCTGCACGTTTGATGTGCTGAAAAAGGCCCAGACAGCTGAGCTTTGGGGAGTGGGTCAGGAGATAACAGCTGTGGAATGTGATGGAATAGGGTGACTGCTCTCTACTCTTTCTTGATGTCAGCCTCCTTTGGGTTGTGCCACCTCATCTTCAGTTTCCTTCGCTGCTCTATCTGGCACCCAAGTCGCATCAGTGACCTCATCATCATCATCATCTCCATCTCCTCTATCTTCATCATTACCACTGGAGACAACTTGGCAATACGCCAATTTGTCTACCAGTGTTCCTCCCTCTCTCTAGGCTCATGTTCCTGACATCCTCAACTTCAAAACCAACATCTGAATCCAGTAATAGCTGGGCATCATCAAGGAGCAAGTGGCTGACACTGTGGTCAAAAAAGATGACTCCTCAATGGCTGATGTTGGGGCTATGGCAGGAATTGATGTGGACAAGGAGGCAGGTTTATCCACTGCTGCACACTTGTCTCTGCTTGCGTGACAGAGGATGAGGAGGATGAGGAAGGTTTAGTAAGCCAGCCTACCACCTCCTTTGCATGCTGTGGCTGGATAGCATGAGCAAACTCACTAAACAGCGGAAATTATGCCCTGCCTGAGGACTGACCACCACGTCAACATTTGCCTGTGGACACATTTGTTGCTGGCCCCCTTACAGTGCCAAGGGAACTTCTGCCTCTCCTTGTTGTCCTCCCAGACATTATTGGGAGGGTGGGGGGGTGGTGGTTATAAGCAAATGTAAAGAAGAAGTTGAAATCTGTAAGTAGATGCACTTTAATTAATGTAAAGAGGTGTTTGGTGCACTTTTATTTGAGTACTCACACTACACAGACACACTCTGCGGATACACTATAATATACTACAATATAATGCGCCAAACGTACAGTGACGCACATAACTATATGGCGTTAAACTGGCAGTAATGCACACAGAAGTAAATGGCTTTCAACTGGCAGTAACGCACAAACTATATGGCGTTAAACTGGCAGTAACGCACACAGAACTATATGGCATTAAACTGGCAGTAACGCACACAAAACTATATAGCGTTAAAGTGGCAGTAATGCACACAGAAGTAAATGGCATTAAACTGGCAGTAATGCACAAAACTATATGGCGTTTAACTGGCATTAACGCACACAAAACTATATAGCGTTAAACTGTCAATAACGCACACAAAACTATATGGCGTTAAACTGGCATTAACACACACAGAAGTAAATGGCGTTAAACTGGCAGTAAAGCAATCAAATAGATGGTGTTGGCAGCACAGTGGTGTAGTGGTTAGCACTTTCACCTAGCAGTAATAGGGTCGCTGGTTCAAATCCCGACCACGACACCTTCTGCCTGGAGTTTGCATGTTCTCCCTGTGCCTGCGTGGGTTTCCTCCGGGTACTCCGGTTTCCTCCCACACTCCAAAGACATGCTGGTAGGTTAGTTAGATCCTGTCGATAAAAATTGGCCAAATATGTGTATGTGTTTGTAAGCGTGTCAGGACCCCACAGGGCAAGGACTACAGATGGACACCAGTGACAAAAGCGCCCTGAGGCGAATGTTGTCAGTTATAAAGCGGTTGGGAGTAAAACCCAACTGATAAGGCGAGATCAAGGAAGGGATAATAACCGCTAGGCGATCAGCAAGGATACTGCTAAATATATATTTTTTTTTTGTTTACAAACTATTTTATTGGGTGCAAAAAGTGGTACAAAAAGAGTACAAAAATATGTCGAAACTTTAACAGTAATAATACGTTTTACATATGTAACATTGTAAGATACAAATATTAGGTAAGAATTCCTAGTTGTGGTACAAGAGTTTTGATTATGGTCTATAGTACATTATAAAGGATAGACTGAAGCTTTATGTGTAGACATTCTCAGGTTGGATTAAAAAATGATAAGGAATGTTGAAACCAAGGATCCCATTTTTTATTATATACATGAATAGTGTTCTGAAGTGTATGAAATATCTTTTCCATGAGATTGATGTTGTTAATTCTGGTTTTAAAATGTTCTAAAGGAATTGATTGGGATTTCCAATGATATGCAATTAACCAGTGAATTGCAACACAGATTGTATGTATTAATCTAGTATTGTGTGTAGAGAGACCAATGACAGGTGCAAATAAGAGACAGCAGTGTGGGGTTAGGACAATGTTGTTATTTGAGATTATAGAGGCAAACCTTTCTAACTGTTTCCATATATGTGTAGTCTTATTACAGTCCCAGAATATATGAATGTATGAACCAGAGGAATCACAGCCTCTGAAGCATGTTTGTGGTGCTGTGGGGAATATGGAGTGTAGTTTGACTGGGGTATAGTACCATCTGGTGAATAGTTTCAATGCTGTCTCCTTAACTGTGATAGATCTAGTGCATTTATGTAGGTTGTTAATGCATGTATCCCAGTTTTGGACCGAGAAAGAGATGTTTAATTCTTGTTCCCATTTGAGCATGTTTGGTAGTTTGTTTGTTTCTGTGTTATCGATTAAGTTCGAGTAAATCTCTGATAAAAGGCCAGATTTTCTTGGGGATTTTAGACATATATTTTCGAAGAATGAGGGTGGGGGAGAGTTTGTTGTTTGAAAATACGTGTTAAAAAAATGTCTGATCTGCAGGAATTTATGAAACTCGGTGTTAGGAATTTGGTATTTGCTTTTTAGAGAAGAGAATGAGGTGAAATTATTATTATCTATGAAATTTGTGAGGGATGTCAGGTTATTGTTAGTCCACCATGAAAAGTTAACTATATCGTTATTATAGGGAAATTTTGGGTCACCTATGAAGGAGGCGTGTGGGGGAGAATTAGATATAAGGTTGAATTTTTTACTATATAGTTTCCATAAATGATATGATTGTGAGACTATTTGATTGAGGGCATCGATGGTGTGGTTTGCAATCTTGTTACCCCATAATATGCCTGAGATGGAAAAGGGTTTGATGGAATCTCTTTCAAATCTGACCCATGGAATTTTGGGATTGAGAATATGCCATTGTGCAATTTGAGACCACCTAGCTGATAGGTAGTATAGCCAAAAATCTGGGAGGCCAAGACCTCCGCATCTTTGTGGTTTGAATAGTACCGTTTTTGGTAAGCGAGGGTGAGAGTCTAGCCATATGAATTTATTAATATCTGATTGGAATTTGGTAATCATTACTTTATTTAGTCTAATTGGGAGTGCCCTGAAGAGGTATAATATTTTGGGTAAGATGGTCATTTTAACTGCTGTGATTCTGCCTAAGAATGATATTTTGAAGGATTTCCACATTTTTAATGTCGATCTTTTGCATTAGGGGAATATAGTTTTTGGAAGAGAGATCATTGATATTGGGGGTAAGGAAAATACCTAAATATGAGAGTGATTCGAATGACCAGGAGAAACTAAAGGAGGAGCGCAGGGATTCTAATTGGGGAGGCGGAATGTTAATTGGTAAACCAATAGATTTGGAGACATTTACAGTAAGGCCTGATAAGGAGGCAAAAGTATTAAGGGTTTGTAAGAGGTTTGGTAGGGAAATATTTGGTTGTGTAAGGAAGAGGATCATATCATCAGCGTACATACTAAGTTTATATGTGGCAGTGTTTGTTGAGTAGCCTTTAATATCTGGGTTTAGGAGGATTGCTGTTGCTAGGGGTTCTATTGCGAGGGCAAAAAGCAGTGGGGAAAGGGGGCAGCCTTGTCTTGTGCCTCTGCCTAGTCTGAAGAAGTCAGAGTTGCAACCTGGTAATCTTATTCTGGTGAAGGGGTTGAGATAAAGAGCGTGAAATGCATGGGTAAATTCTCCATTAAAGCCATATTTATTTAGTATTATGTCTAGGAAGTTCCAGGAGACGCTATCAAAGGCTTTGTTGATGTCTAAGCTTAATAATAGAACTGGTTTGGAGTTGATGTTTGCGTCTTGAATTATGTTAGTGACTAATCTTATATTATCAGTGATTTGTCTGCCTGGTATGAATCCTGATTGGTAGGGGGAAATCAGGGAAGGGATTATTGAGGCTAATCTGTTAGCTAAGAGTCTGCTGAAAATTTTGAGGTCATTGTTTATTACTGAAATTGGTCTATAATTTTGGGGTAACGTGTGATCTTTGTTTGGTTTTGGGATAAGGGACATATTCGCCAGCAACATTTCTTCCGGGAATTGGCCTCCTTTTAGAATACTGTTATATAGTTTTGCAAGGTTTGGTATTAAAAGTTGGTGATATTGTTTGTAATAAAAGGAGGAGAAACCATCAGGGCCGGGAGCGGAGTTTTTCTTAAGAGATTTAATTATTAGGAGTAATTCGTCTTCTGTGCAAGGGGCATTTAATTTCTCTACTTGTGTTTGGGTTAGTTTGGGTAAAGGAATTTTTTTTTTCAAATCTTTTTATTTATGAAAAGGGATACAGAAACATGAAATACATGAGATACATCTTTCAATTGTTTCAACATAACATAAAATAACAGCAATCAACAGCAATCTTGTCGGAAACTTTATGTCTGATAGAGGTTCCTGTGCAGTAGTGGATTATGTACATGTTCCAGAGAAGGGTAGTTCTCTGCTATCTCTGGGGAACTCCCTAAGTATCTTTAATTGTGTCATTCTGCCGTGCCTTGTTTCCGGACAAACTTTCTTGTGTTTTAAGTGAACCTTGCTATAGTTATTTGGAGTCAGCTTTATCATTGGATGCTTCCATGAGTCTCGTCCCAATTTTCGGAAAGAGCTAGCGGTATGAAAGGGAACTCCAGAGAGAGGAGATAGTTATTAGTAAAGGGGGGTAAGTAGTGTGAGCAGGAAGAGACAGAGGTAGAAACGTCTATAGAGTAGGGGGGGAGCCAGGAGGTAGTACTCTCCTCCCATCTAGGTTCGTTCCCAGGTGGGTCCAGGTTTCACAGTACTCGATCAACTGGTTTTCTGCCAAGAGAGTTGTGTTACTGTTAATTCAGGGTACCGTTCTCCATAAGGGATCGTCCCTCGTCTGAGAATATGAAAATATTCCACCCCATCCAGACCTTGGAAAATTGTTCATTTTGATTTCTAGCTGTGAGAATAAGGTCTTCCATTTTTTTAATGTCTTCCACTTTTTTAAGCTACATACTAATTGTCGGGGGTTGTGTGGACTTCCATCTCAACGGGATGCATGCCTTGGCCGCATCGAGGAGGTGGCGTGTTAGGGACTTTTTGTACTTTTTTTGTGAGAATTCAGAGGCATGGAGCAGGAAGAACGCCGGGTCAGGCTCGATAGGGTGTTCTGTGAATTTCTGTATAGTGTCCTGCACTGTCTTCCAGTACTGCTCCAAAAGGGGGCAGGACCAGAAGATGTGGAGTATCGTTCCTTTTTCTCTTTGGCATCTCCAGCAGCGATCCGAGGTGGTAGGGAAAATTTTCCCCAATTTCGCAGGGGTATTGTACCACCTTGTCAATAATTTATAATTTGTCTCTTGTATCTTCGTGCATATAGAAGATTTGTACATAAAATGGAGTATGTTCTCTTTTTGGCGTGCTGTGAGATTGTGTTGTATGTCTTTTTCCCATGCCTCCAGACATCTTAGTTGATGTCCTTCTGACGGAGTGACTATGAGATGGTATGTCATGGAGAGGGCATGTGGCAGAACTCCCTCCTCCGAGCAAAGTGCTTCATATGTGGTCAGGGTTTGGTTAAAGTTGCCTGGGGGAGGCAGGGATTTTAGGAAGTGGATGAGCTGGGAGGCCCTTAGGAAATTCAGCCGAAACTGGCCATTTGGGCACATAAGTTCAGCGGGGGTGGGCCACCTGTTCCCTATGAGAAAATGGTGGGCTTGTGTATAACCGGCTAATTTAAGGGATTCAAAGGTGGGGTCTGCAAGTCCGGGGGAGAACTCTGGGGTACCTAGGATGGGACGTATAGGAGAGTCCAAGGATGTCAGGCGGAGGTTAGTAAAGAGGGTAGCACAAATACGTGTAGTTGTACCTATTAGGGGGTGGCTTTTCACTTCCCTCGTAAGCAAGTTATGACACCATGGTGCTCTTTCAAGGGGTATGTCACATTGGGCCTGTTCCAGTCTTGTCCATTGTTTCGTGGTCTGGTGACGGTTCCAGTCAATTAGTCTGGTCAAATGTGTGGCATGGTAGTATTTCCGGAGATCCGGAACTGCTAGACCTCCGTATTGTTTTGGCCATGTCAGTTGACGCTTATCCAGTCTAGGTCTTTTATGTGCCCAGATAAAGTTGTATAATGAGGCTCTGGCTTGTTCGAAGTAATGGGAGGGGATTTGGATCGGGAGGGCTTGTATAAGGTAAAGGAATTTGGGAAGGATGCACATTTTAATTATGTTGCATCTCCCGAACCACGAGTGCAGTCCTGAGTGCCATTTGTTAAGGAGGGATCTAACTGAGACTAGCAGCTGGGGGAAATTCTTATTCAATACTTGGGATATCTTGGGGGGGATATACGTGCCCAGGTACTTCAGGGCTGTGATAGTCCATTTAAGTTTAAAGTTGCTTTGTAGGATCGTGAGGAGACTTGAGGGGATTCCTACGCTCATTGCTTCGGATTTGGCTAAGTTTATTTTCATATTCGAAACGTCGCCATATGATCTGAGTTCTTGTAGTAGGTTCGGGAGGGAGACTTCAGGATTGGTGAGAGTAAATAACATGTCGTCCGCGTATGCGGCGATCTTCTGATGGGTGTCTCCAAGGGTGACCCCTGTGATATCTGGGTTGGATCGTACAGTGCGCAGGAAAGGTTCCAGTGACAGGGTGAAGAGGAGTGGGGATAATGGGCATCCCTGTCGAGTGCCATTTTGGATTGTAAATGGCTCCGAGAGGACCCCATTTACTTTGACTCGTGCTGTAGGATTGGTGTATAAGGAATTAATCCAATTCATCATTTTTTCCCCAAGACCTATGTGTCTCAGGACTGAGGTCATAAACTTCCAATTCACCCTGTCAAAGGCCTTCTCCGCGTCTGTGCTTAAGAATACGCAGGGGGTCTTTTTCTTGTTGACTATGTGGAGAAGGTTAAGTACCTTTATCGTGTTGTCCCTAGCTTCCCTGTTTTTCACAAATCCCACTTGATCCAAGTGGATCAAGGAGGGGAGTATGTCCTGTAACCTAGATGCCAGTAATTTTGTAAAGATTTTGAGGTCTGTATTGAGTAACGAAATTGGTCGGTAGCTTCCACACTGAGAGGGATCTTTCCCCTCCTTGTGGATTACCGAAATGTGTGCTGTGAGAGCGTCCCTTGGAAAGAGTGTGTCAGTGCCTAGTGAGTTGAAGAATTTTAACATGAATTCCCCCAATGTCGGTAGTAGCAGCTTGTAATATTGGGCCGTGTACCCGTCTGGGCCCGGGGCTTTCCTTAGCTTTGCCTGTCCTATCGCCGCTCCAAGTTCCTCCATGGTGAAAGGTTCCTCCATGATTTTACTTAGGTCAGGCGACATTTTGGGCATGTTTGAAGCGTTCAGGTAATTTTCAATTTGGGGGGGGTGTCGGGGCCTGTGTCTGTAAATTGTAGAGACCTGCGTAAAATTCTTTAAATTCCCCTGCTATTTCCCGTGGTAATGTAACCTTCCGGTTGCTTTGTGAGGAGATTTGCGGTACATAGTTCGCAAGGGTTTGTTCTTTTAGCGATTTGGCCAGTAGCCTACCACACTTATCTCCCGACTCGTAGGAAAGCCTACGGCATGACTGTATGGCAGCCTTTGCTCTGAATTGCATGAGGTCGGTGATCTTAGTGCGTAAGAGCAAGATCTCTGCTTCTCCTGCAGGGGTTTGGGAGTGTTTGTGCCTGGCTTCAGCCATATATAAGTCTGGGTAAAGGAATTTTATCTAGCCAGGAGAGTGTCGAGGGTGGGATTGGTGTGGAAGGTGCGGAGAGTAGGTTTGAATAAAATTTTTTGAAGATAGATAGAATGTCTTGGGGGTGAGTAATTAATTGATTGAAGTTATTCCTAAGTTTATAGACATGTGTGGGTTTAATAGATTGATTAAGCTTTCGTGCAAACATTGTGGAGTATGTATTACTGGATAAAAAGAATTTTGCTTTTGACCATCTGAGTGCTTTCTCTGCTTTGAATGTCAGTAATGAGTCTAACTCGGTACGCTTTTGGGAAATTGATTTAAAGATCGCGGGATCATGTTTGTTTGTGTGGATTTTATATAGGTTATTAAGGTCTTTAGTAAGGGAATGGATTTTTTTCCCATTTTAATTTGTTACATTGTGCTGCACGATTCTGCTAAATATTTTAAGATCATTGTTTATCACCGAGATAGGTCTGTAGTTTTGAGGCAAGGAATGATCCTTATTGGGTTTCAGGATCAAAGACATGTTAGCTAAGAGCATTTCCTCAGGGAACCAATGACCTTGAAGAATATAACTGAAAAGCTAAACTAGTTTAGGGGACAGATGGGAAGACAATTTTTTGTAATACAGAGAGGAAAATCCATCTGGACTCGGACAAATCCTATTTTAAAAGTATTTTTATACTCCTCCGGGCAGGATATACTGCAATAGCTTTTTTGGGCTCTTCAACAATGAAAGTGTCCTCCCGTGGACAACTCAATAACTTGCTTATTCTGCATAATATGGCTCATTGCAGAAGCTTGACACTGTCTTTCTGGCTGGAACTTTTTATTTTGGACAATAAAGTCAATTTTAAGTAGCAGTTTTGCCTTCTAAACTATGATGATTCAACTTTTTTGTTGCATGTTTGCAGGAATCTGGGAGCAATGGGGTAGATTTACTAAAACTGGTGCACTGCAAATCTGGTGCAGCTGTGCATGTTAGCCAAACATCTTTTAACTTTAGCTTGTTTAATCAAGCTTTGGCAATAAAACCTGATTGGAAGCTGATTGGTTTCTATGAGTTTTAGTAAATAACTCCTAATGCATCTTGCTACTGGAGTCCAAGAGATATATACAAAGCCAGTGTGTTATTTACTTTGGCAGCAACCAAGCAAGACTAAAATAATAGTTTTTGGCTAAGTTGGTCTTTCAAATATGTTCAACGGTAGAGATTTAGAGTGAAAAAAATATGCAACATATAAAGAGGTGCATGTGCCCAATGGTGACCCAATACTGATTCCCAATTTTTAGCCCTAATAACCTTGGTACTAAATAAATCTTTTTACACAAATTTCTCAGTACTGTATATACTCGAGTATAAGCCGAGTTTTTGACCACATTTTTTTCTGCTGAAAGTGCCCCCCTCGGCTTATACTGAAATCAAGCACTTTTCTGCAGCAGAAAATTACATTTTAGACCCGACTTTGTGGCCCTGTTTCTTAGGGCCACTTGGTGCTAGAATGTTGGGGATGATGGGGTTCCTAGCCCTAAGTGGCCCTGAGATACGGGGCCCCAAAGTCGGTTCGGAAAATGACATTCTCTGCTGCAGAAAAGTGCTTGACATTTTCCAACACAAATTTGGGGCCCCATATCTCGGGGGCACTTGTACCTAGGAACCTCAAATATGGTTTTCAAACCCAGTGGAACGAGCACTACAACATTTCCAAAGATGAGGTTCCTAGCACCAAGTGACCCCGAGATACAGGGCCCCAAAGTCGGTCAACTGTGTCCATCTGCAGCAATTTCATTTCTGGACCCTTTGGCTGCAGCTAGGGGGAATTTAGGAACCCTTAACTACCAAGTTTGAAGTTTGGAGGACCTATGGCTGCAAATGGGCACAGTGCGGTATGCAAATGGGAACAGTGAAGCTGCAAATGGGCATTGTTGACCCTCTTTTCCACTTACAGTAGCTGCACATTTCTCACCCTAGGCTTTTACTCGAGTCAATACGAGTTTTGTGGTAAAATTAGGTGCCTCTGCTTATATTCGGGTTGGCTTATACTCGAGTATATATGGTACTTCTTTTCTGAAATATTTCTAATAAAACATAAACCATAAGCATGCTCAACAATGCTGACAATTTGTAACCATATCTAACCATCCTTTCATTACCTTAGCCAAAAAGAGAGTCAGCTAGACATAAGTAAATAAAAAAATAAAGACTTTATAAATCAACATGTTTAAATTATTTCCTAACCCTCATAATCCTTGATTCTTATAAACTGATCTCCTACAAAATAGCATTCTTAATTATTCTTTAGAACTATAAGCCTTAATCACATGTTAACTACTCCTTGGTTTTTGGAGCTTAAGTTTCTCTGAAATTAATTGTATTGTAAACAATATTAATCATGTTGACTTGGTGTGTTTTTGCATGTATCTGTTGGCTTTGAACTTTACCTACAAATTCTTCAGTACAGCACATTTCTATAGACAATAACAACAGTATATGTGCTACAAATTCATTAAAAACATATGAAATAAAAAGGAGTATTTACTAAACGGTTGTGACAATCTATTAATGTCTAATGTCTGTTGTAGTAGGGTAATCTGAAAACATACCTGGATTTAGCAAGAATATGAGAAATATACAAAGCCCATTCATTCTAAACCCAGGTCTTCTCTCCATTCTGCCTTTTATCCAACTCCACATCTTTAGTACACCAGTACTCTGAACATCTGATTAAACTAAATAACTTCTTTATATATCCTTTGCTAACACATGACCCCTCTATAAACAATGTTAGATATGTCATTAGACTAAAATCTCTGTGTTGGACAACCCATTACATATCACATTTAGTAAATTGGTCTCCTGTTCCTTTGAGAAGTGTTTAGTGAGACATCTTAGCTGTTATTAACCATATATAGATTGAAATAATTGAACCTAAACGTGACTCATTTTCTTAAACACATGGAATGTGCCAAGATCATTTTCTTGTCAGTTCTTGTATACAAAAATATTTTATTTAATTAATTTATTAAGATAGTAATATTGTCACTATTATTATACTTCAGTGTCCCCTCACATCTGATTATTAAATTTCATCTATTTTTATTTTATTTTTTAGAATGTATACATTTGCATGTGCCCTATGTCTGGCATTTTCTGTGTCAAGATAATCTTCTGTTTCAATTTTGTAATTAATATTATTATTATTATTCAGTCTCACCTGACATCTGATTAATACATTGTTCCTAATTTACCTTTATAAAATTTTTTAGGATATATACATTTGTATGTGCCCTATGTCTGCCTACTTGCATAGCTAAAAGATTTGGTTTTAGAAAAAATAATAAAAGAAACAGTAAGATTTATAAGCGAAAAAAGCACTTCTTTGTTTATTAAAATATATGTAAAACACCCCATTTAGTATAAAATAGAAAAAAAAGTTAAACCATTTGTGTATATATATATATATATATATATATATATATATATATAACATATATATAAATTGTAAAAACAAAACAATATGGAAATACATATATTTTTTTTTTACGTTTTTCAGAGAAGGGTATAAGTGATCACATACCCTCTGTTCTCAGCTGCATAACGAAGTCGCTCAGAGGGGAAATAAGATGTCTCAGCCGGTTATCCACTAAAATGAGATTCTGACCTGTCCTCTCAAACCGTGTCCAAATAGACAATTATCGGGTCTTTATTGGCAAGGGAGGTATGTCCCATAGAAAAAGCTGTATAAGGTGTGAAGTACCTAGCCATCGTGTGTGTAGAAGGACGGTATGTAAAGTTCAACCAACTTATGTCTTGTCAATGATCTAGATATGTAGAGCACAATATATTTAGTAAAAAGTGGGTCGATAGGGTTCTCTTACGTGTAATTATATTGGGTGGACTGGTACTGTTGTGAATCTCAGCCGAGTGGCACTTTAACAGTTAACTGTGTGTGAAATTATGTTTCGTGGTCTGCAGAAAGGGGACCTAGCTTCTTCAACAAACCCAGCTTAACATGGATATTGTCGATATCAGTTTGCCTTGTTGAAGTATCATCATGTGTCAATGTATGAAGGCATATGTAAGATGCCAACAAATGCAATTACAGATATATAGAAACAGCAGAAGTTTATCTACTTTACCCAACCTTCTGTGTCTGGCTCGGGTCTTGAAACAGAAATAGTATCAACCTGGGGCGTAGACATTTGTATGCATTGCCTGGTGGTTAGTCAACCCCAATACCTTGTATGTCGAGCAATTAAAACCTAGAATAAACAAAACATGAAAAAAAAAAAAAAAAAAAAAAAAAAAAAAAAAAAAAAAAAAAAAACAGAAGATAAAACTGTGCATGAGAAACGTTCAGAGTGGATACTGGACTATATCCCTGCAGTACTGTCAGTTGGTGCAAGACTGCCATTATAGAGCGTGTCACTTAAATACTCATGTGAAGTGAGCAGTAGTTGTTTGACACAGGATCGTTAAGCATATTGCTCGATCGTGGGATCAAGGTCTGCCTAGGGTAATTCCTCCAGGGTATACGATATGTGGTAACACTGTTGTAATATCCAATATTGAGCGGTAACTTCCAATATATGTAATAATCCCCATCTTACAGCAAAGCGTCTCAGAAAACCGATCGGTGATGGGTGACCTATGCTGTCCATGCAGTCAATTCGGCGTCGGCGCGTCTTTTGCTTGTACATCCGAGTATTTCAGCCGGAGGGGAGAGACAACAGTAGGTTCTACGGTATTATTTTTTCAATTCTGATCGACCGTGAGACTAACCGGGGCGGTGAAGAATAAAATTCTTGATGCCTTCGGGCTTATCGTATATGGTGCGGGGGGAGTCTGTCAGCGTTAAGGGGTCAGTTTCATTGCTGAGGATACGAGTAACGGATAGCGGGGATTAGCCAATTTGTGGAGTATTCGACATGGGGCGGTTGTTGAGCAGCGGTACAGTCAGGTAAATGGATAAAAATAGTAACGTTACTGTACCTTCCGCCTCAAAGCTGCGACAAGGAGGGCTTCAGTAGTCCCGACGGGTCCTCCTGGAGCCCGGGGAATTCGTTGGAGTCGGGTCGCCATTTTCAGGTCTTGGGGTGCGGCGTCTGGATCCTGATGGGGATCTTCTTCTGGAACGTTGGGAGTCATGAGTGTCCATAGCTTCCTCCGGCGGCGTGTGTCGTTTTGTCGGCTGCACCCGGAATGGTGCATACCAATTCGGGACCTCCACCAGAGGGATGTTAAGAGTACGGCAGAAGTTACGGAGGTCCTCCGGAGCTTTCAGGGAGGCCGCCCGGCCTTGATGTGTTGCCGTCAGACAGAAAGGGAACCGCCAGCGGTATTGAATACCGTTTGAGCGCAGGGACTCCAGCAGTGGCTTCAGGTCACGGCGGTGTTGCAGGGTAATCGGAGATAGATCCTGAAAAATCTGGATAGTCGTTCCATGGTGTTGTATACGTGGAATAGCCCTGGCACGCTTCAAGATGTCCTCTTTAATGCTGTAGTCAACTATACAGCAAATTATATCCCTCGGGGGATCCGAGTCTCTCCCCTTGGGGCGCAGTGCTCTGTGTATCCGCTCAAATACAATGGAGGTTTCTGGCGCCCTTTGTAGGATAGTGTTAAAGAGCGCCATGACTTCGGATGTTAGTTCCTCAGGTACCACGGTCTCAGGCATCCCGCGGACCCGCAAATTGTGGCGGCGTCCCCGGTTCTCGAGGTCTTCGATGAGTCTTTGGGCTTCCCTCAGCTGTAGTGTGTGGTCGTCTATCTTCCTGGTCACTTTATGAAGAACCATGTCATGTTGCGTTGTCGTCTTCTCCACTTCTACTACCCTCTCGGAAAGCGCGCGAATGTCAATGCGGAGATCTGCAATAGCTGCCGAAAGGGTGTCTTTAATGTCGGCCGCGATCGTTCTAAGGTCTTGTATGTTAAGTTGAGGCTGCTGGGAATGATCGCTATCCCGAGGTCTGTCCGACATGATGGGTTGGAGTGAGAGCGTCGGTTCAGTTGACGGGGCTGAAGAGGCCCGTGAGGTGGTGTGGCGAGCCGGCGCCATGTTGTGCCTCTGGTTCCGGAACATTTCAGGGATATTGTGGCCTCCTGAGCCCGGATTTTCACGGGGGGAACGGGATCTTGATGCCGATGATTGGCGGGAAGCTGTTCCCATGATGTAGGGATCCGTTTTCGCGGTTGTGCTTCTGTAAAAGTGCGTATAAGAGAGGCAGCGGCGGGAGAGAGTCTTTTAGTCAGCCATCTCCTAGCTCGGCCTGTAATTAATATTATTATTATTATTATTCAGTCTCACCTGACATCTGATTAATACATTGTTCCTAATTTACCTTTATAACATTTTTTAGGATATATACATTTGTATGTGCCCTATGTCTGCCTACTTGCATAGCTAAAAGATTTGGTTTTAGAAAAAATAATAAAAGAAACAGTAAGATTTATAAGCGAAAAAAGCACTTCTTTGTTTATTAAAATATATGTAAAACACCCCATTTAGTATAAAATAGAAAAAAAAGTTAAACAATTTGTGTATATATATATATATAAAAAAAACAAAACAATATAAATACATTATTTTTCTTTTTTATAAGTGATCTGTTCTCAGCTGCATAAAGAGCTCAGAGAGCTAGGGAAGAAAAACTGTAACACACTAAACTTCCCAGTAAATGGTTATGCGGAGGAGAGGTGTCAGGACAAGTCCGATCATTGGAGGAGAGCAGGCTGAGTTTGAAGCACAGCTAGAGAACTGACCACAGTGTGCTCTCATGGCTAGTGTGATCAGTTATTAATAGGAAAGCAGAGATACTGGCAGAAACACCTGGGATTTCACACAAAGGAAGCAATAGAAGCAATTATGATACATACTTTATTTGATTCCCGTCTTGTAGGCCCCAGTATACATGGCCTCACAACAATTAGGGATTTGGGGCACAGTCCTTTTTTTTTTCATTTTATACTCTGGGCTGGAGATACCTCTGTTACAGAGATGCACTACAAGCAGCTACAATGTGGGCAGGACGGTCGGAGGACTCCATGTGACAGTGTCTTTCTTTTAAAATAAATATGGACAATCTCAGGTATGTGCAATTAAACAAGATGTAAGTTACCAGCACTTTAGGCCTGTTTTTGGCTCTGTATTACAAGATGGATGTACTAACTTACTGTCGATTATTTGTATTTGAATTTTATAGATTATATATTTCCTGTTAAACACAGATGTAGGAGACAACATTCATCTCCGAAATGCATTGGGTATAGGATTATTGTATCGTCAATTTGCATATCTTGATTCTTCAATTTTTTATGACCTTGTTCAATATTTCATGTATTTTTCTACAACTTAATTAAAATTATTATTCTCAATTTTCATTGTTTTTTGGTAGTGCCTACAAAATCCCACCCCCAGGGGTTGTCTGCTTACATATAGGAATTCTCTTCTCAAATAGAAGGTAATATTCATGTGTCAGAGCAAGATGTCTGCCTGCCAGCATGTCTATCAGGGTGAATAGTTCCCTCAAGGTAGGTTGAAATCTATCACACTCCCAAAATATGTGCAAAAGGGAACCAGGGAAAGCACAGCCACGAAAACAGGAGGGGGAGACCTGAGGGTAAATAGTATGTAAGCACGAGGGGGTATAATACCAGCATGTAAAAAGTTTCACCGCTGTTTCATGTATCATCAGTGATTTTGTGCAATTATGCATATTAAAGCCCTTACAAACCCTTACAAACCACTTTTCACTACAGGCAAGCCTATAATAAGGCTTACCTGTAGCTACCATGAATATCTTCTAAACCTGAGATATCCCCTGTATCACCATGTATCACCATGTGCCGACATCATCAGCACATGTGCACTGAAGCCACGGCATGTGCGTGTGGTTGCTTCTGCTGATGTGCTGTTTCGGGAGTGACGGCATCGCGGCTCTGGACAATCACAGCGCCGAAGCCCACGTTACCTGGAAATAACTCTGGGAGACATGCCGCCAGGCAGAGCAGTGTCATGGGACTTCTGCAGGGGCTTCGATCTAAGGGGGGTAAATTGTTCGGGTCCAGGACCCAAAAACCCAAAAGTCCGGTACGAACCTGAACCTTACAGTTCGGGTTCGCTCAACCCTAGTCACGACCCATAGTGGCAATGGATTTATAAAGTCCAGAAATTAAGCGTATTTATCTAGGAGCATTCCTACATATGAATTCAAAGGAGGTATGGGCATCGGCTGGAATTAGAGATTAATGGGTTAGAAAAAAAAATCTTATTTGTAAATAATGGTATAATTCCTGAGAAGGGAAATTTTTTTGGGTCTGCAACTGGGAAAAGGACATTAACCTTGATTCATACTGAAGATCCATGAATGTCATCAAGCCTTGGTCTATCCACCATTGGAATGCCCTAGGATCCCCAAAGGCTGCCGAGAGCCTGGGATCTCCTAAGAACGAAGCCCGGGGGGGGGGGGGATGAGAGATAATTGATAACTTATGTTTATACAGGTCCCATAAGCCAGGGGACGTGATAGTCTATAATATTCCACTGGGATAATTGTGAGAATGTACTAGCTATGTAATGTAACCACACATGGGGAACCTCCTGTTCTATGGGAATGGTATAGAACTGACCTGGCAAACCTAGGAAATTTACCTTGTCAGATAAAGTTGTTCAGGGGAGAATTGACATTTTTACCGCTGTCGTTCATCCTAAAAAGGAAATCTGATAGGCAGACCAGGTTTTGAGTAAATATTTAATTTTGGCCAATAAAGGGTGGGGGTTGTTACTGTTTAATAACGATTTATAGTTTCCAGGGAGTGTGATCCCTAGATATGAAAGGAAGGACATTGATCAAATGAAAGGAAAAAGACACTTTAATTGCTTCCAGCTCAATAGGGGCAAAATTGATGGGCAGGGCCTTTGATTTAGTCACATTGAAAAAGAGACCCAATACTTTGGCAAATTTTGTCAAGACCATAAGCAAATTTGATAACACAGCCGTATGGTTTAATAGGAATAGCAACACATTGTCTGCGTACATACAGAGTTTAATGCTCAAAGGTTCCTTGACATATCCCATGATATCTGGCTATCGTAGGATGACCGTAGCAAGGGGCTCAATTGCCAATGCAAAAATCTGACATGACAAGGGACAACCCTGTCGAGTACCCCTACCAAGCTGGAAAAATCTGAATTGCATTCTGGAATTTTATGCAAGTTCTAGGGTTATAATAGAGGGTTTTGAAAGCTCGTAAAAACTCACCCTGAAAGCCATAGACTTATAGAAGGAGAGACATGTATTGCCATGAAACACTATCAAAGGCCTTGTGGATGTCAAGGATGAGAAGCAACATTTTTTTAGAGAATAAATCTGCATCTTGTATAATGTTGGTGGCTAGACGAATGTTGCCGGTGATAAAGCGGTTGGGAGTAAAACCCGACTGATAAGGCGAGATCAAGGGAGGGGTAATAGCCGCTAGGCGATCAGCAAGGATTCTGCTAAATATTTTAAGATCATTGTTTATCAGTTTATTACATAAACTACAGATAGGTCTGTAGTTTCGAGGCAAGGAATGATCCTTATTGTGTTAGCCAAGAGCATTTCCTCAGGGAACTTATGACCTTGAAGAATATAACTGAAAAGCTAAACCAGTTTCGGGGACAACTCAATAATTAGCTTATTCTGCATAATATTACTCTTTGCAGAAGCCTTACACTGTCTTTCTGGCTGGAACTTTTTTTTTTTAACCCTTTAAAAAAGTCAACAATAAAGTCAATTTTAAGTAGCAGTTTTGCCTTCTAAACTATGAGGATTCAACTTTTTTGTTGCATGTTTGCAGGAAACCGGGAGCAATGGGGTAGATTTACTAAAACTGGTGCACTGCGAATCTGGTGCAGCTGTGCATGGTAGCCAATCAACTTTTAACTTTAGCTTGTTTAATCAAGCTTTGGCAATAAAACCTGGAAGCTGATTGGTTTCTATAAGTTTTAGTGAATAACTCATAATGCATCTTGCTACTGGAGTCCAACAGATATACAAGAAGCCAGTGTGGGATTTACTTTGACAGCAACCAAGCAAGACTAAAATAATAGTTTTTGGCTGAGTTGGTCTTTCAAATATGTTCAACAGTAGAAATTAAGAGTGAAAAAATATGCAACATATAAAGAGGTGGCTGTGCCCAATGGTGACCCTAATTAGCCCTAATAACCCTGGTACTAAATACATCTTTTTACACAAATTCCTCAGTACTTCATTTCTGAAATATTTCTAATAAAACGTAAACCATAATCATGCTCAACAATGCTGACAATTTGTAACCACATCTAACCATCCTTTCATTACCTTAGCCAAAAAGAGAGTCAGCTAGACATAAGTAAATAAAAAAATAAAGACTTTATAAATCAACATGTTTAAATTATTTCCTAACCCTCATAATCCTTGATTCTTATAAACTGATCTCCTACAAAATAGCCAAGCATTCTTGATTATTCTTTAGAACTATAAGTCTTAATGACATGTTAACTACTCCTTGTTTTTTGGAGCTTAAGTTTCTCTGAAATTAATTGTATTGTAAACAATATTAATCCAAAAACTTTAGATCACGTTGACTTGGTGTGTTTTTGCATGTATCTGTTGGCTTTGAACTTTACCTACAAATTCTTCAGTACAGCACATTTCTATAGACAATAACAACAGTATATGTGCTACAAATTCATTAAAAAATATGAAATAAAAAGGAGGATTTACTAAATGGTTTTGACAATCTATTAATGTCTAATGTCTGTTGTAGTATGGTAATTTGCAAACATACCTGGAGTTAGCAAGAATATGAGAAATATGAGGTGTTTATTATAGATGGCACAAACGTCATCACCAAATTGAAACAGAAATTGGGAGTAATATGTGGCCACTATGCAACTATGCTACGAGAGAGTTAGAATTAATATCTTTGCTTACTGTGGAAGTTTTAAACTCAAACCAACAGGCCCATATTTTGGAATGCCGAACCACAGTTCCCTTTGCAATGTGGATTAGTTCTTCTAAGAGACAGATATCAGAACCAGGGTTGGAACCCCACATAGCAGGGATAGGGGATTTTGCTGCATTCAGAAAATGGGGAGTAACGGACCCTTTATATCATTCAGTTGGTTCAGGTGTGCAGTGGAACAGCATGGCCCAAGGGTCAGAAGGGATAATGCACTCCTGAATCATATCTATGAGACAAAGCATTTCATGCCAATAGGGGTGCATTAGCAGAAATTCCCACCATATATGTGCATTGGTAGCTGGGTGTCCACATTCCCACTGGCATAATGATGATTGAGAAGGAAACATGGCGTGGAATTTCACAGGTGTGTAGTGCCAACGGGTAAGGAGTTTGCAATTGACTTCAGCCAATCTCAATGAAATTGAGGAGGTATGAGAGAGTGGCAGAATTGTATCCTTCTGGGCATCAGTAAGAGTAGAATGTGGGTCAGATTCACAACATTTGAGGTAGTCTGGATATTGGGTCCACTGCACAGTGAGGAGAGCGTTATAGAACTGAGAAGTAGTGGGGGGGGGGGGGTCCTTTGATTTGGATTGAGGTCATTCAAGGTACAGAGTGGTTGAAGTAAGCAACATACAGTATAAATTGTTGAGCATAACAGCATTGATTCATAAAAGTTGGGATCCTGGAGCCGATGATGGACTGTAGCAGTTTAACATATTGATCTTGAAAAATATGATGTAATAAGAAGAGACCCTCTGGATGCCAAGATTTAAAGCCTAGGGCTAGGGCAGTGGTCTCCAAACTGTGGCCCAGGGGCCAGCTGCGTCCCATTGCTAAACTTTATCTTGCCCTTGGGGCACTATTCCATGCACTGACACCAGCAATAGGACAAAATTCATGTCACTGACACCAACAACGGGGTACCATTCCACCCACTGACACTAATGATAGAGCAGAAATGATAGGGCTCTATCTTTGGTGTTAAAGGAAGGAATTGTGCCCCAATGTTGTGTCATTGGGAGCAATGATACCAATGATGGGGCATGATTCCTTTCTTCGACACCAAAAATAGGGCACTATTCCTCACAATGACACTAAAGATGTCATAAATTATGTACTCCCACTGATGCCAGGACATTTTCTACTCCCACTGGCCACAATCCAGCCCTCCTAAAGACTGAAGAATGGTAAACTGGCCCTCTGTTTTGAAAGTTGAGACCCCTGGTCTAGGAATTTGAGTAGAAAGGGGGAGTTGTAAGTCCTGGAATAATGAGCCTGTAGAATGTCCCTTATTGCTAGAGTTGAGGTCGTCAGAGGTGAGGTAGAGGGGGCCAATGCTCTGAATGAATGCGGGATCCACAGGAGTAAGGAAAGACCTGCCCAAATAAAGTGGACTCCAGGCTCACCCAAAGCTGGGTACTGCCAGCATATTTACAATCAGAGATTCTTGTTAAAGCAATACGTTGGGAAGAGTTAAACCTCTTGACCATTAGGAGCAAAATAGAACAGTTCAGCTTACCCAAGAGTGTTTCCCTCACCATACATAACATGAGATTAGGGAATGGAAAATAGTTAAAAAGCCTATAGGCACACCCATTGGAATCATTTAGAGAACAAAAAGGATTATGAAATGTTGGGTTTCCATATTCTTTAAGGCTTCATGCACACTTGGGCTCAACAACGCTGCTTTTATGGGTGTTTTTTTTTCTGCCTCTATTAATAACTAATAGCCAAGTTGTTTCCTTGTCACACAGAACAGGAAGGAATGACAGATAAATATTCCCAATAGGAAGAGGACCAGCTTTTAAAATATTACAGAAGTTATACCAATTAACATGGCATTCCAATAAATAACAAAACGTAATAAAATATGCATATACACCATTATAGCAGAAAGGATAACTTCCATATCATTTAATGCTCAGTAACACTCAACCAATGTCACTGTGTATGTTATATGGGGAGTTTCCCCATCCTTGTCCTCCAATATGTTTTGTGAAATCCAACGGTCAGGGTTGTCAGGAAGAGGCCTCATCAACATGGGGGCAAGGTGCTTTGGGGTGGGGGGCCACAGGGCTTCCCTTCCCCTAAAGCACCCCCCATGTTGAGGGTATGCTGCCTGGTATGGCTTAGGAGGGGGGGCGCACGCTCGTCCCCACCCCCTTTTCCTGACCGACCGAGCTGTGTGCTCGGATAAGGGTCTGATATGGATTTGCGAGGACCCCCACAACGTTTTTTCGGCGTAGGGATTCCCTTTTAAATCAATACCAGATGACGGGGCTAGCGCGGTGTTAAAATTTGCCGATCGAGGCGGCGGCATTGACTTCCTTCGCTAGTCCTGTCTACCTGGAGTCACGTTCTAAATGAACGGACTTTACCCCGTGTAAAAATCCGGCGGACCTCCGCCAAAACTCCGGCGGAAAAGTCCGGGCGTGTGTGGGCAAGTTTGCACGTTCGGAAAGTCCGGCGGACCTCCGCTGGAAAGTCCGGCGGATTGTCTGCCGGATAGTCCGGCCGAAAAATCCGATCATGTGTACGTGGCATTAGGTGGTTGGTAGATCTATCTAATATGCAATTAAAGACTAGTGCCATCTAGTGAATCTTATAAAGAAATATTTTTTACCTCAAGCTAATGAAAACAGCGCTGTTCACACTTTACTCAACTAACAAGGTTATAAGGCAACACATTAAAAAATGTTAAAACAAAGAGAAAGAAAAAAAAATGTTCCATAAATGACAGCAATTGCATAGCAATTAGTATATATTTGCAATTTAAAAAAACAACAAACTTTATTAATTTCTTAAACTCCCTCTGTGAGCTTACTAAAATATCAATAATAACTAGATGATGTCATGTTAATGGCACCATCTAGTGGATTGCAAAAAAATAGTTGTCACCTTAGACTGACACAATAAACCTCGACAGTTATAACTTAAATTGCTGCAAAATGTGAATGGATGACTACATGACATTCTTTTTGAAAAACGGGGTGACCCTTCATTTACTATATGTACCCAAACCATAATCTGATTAGTGTTATGTTAATAATAACAATATATTTATCAAGGGAATATAAAAAAACGATATAGAAAATTAATAAATTCCAAATTAGTCATTGGTTAAAAAACTATTTAAATCGACATCTATATTAAGGCCCCCCGGTTGCAAAGTATCTGAATTATATAACCATTTTGTTTCGTTTTGTGATACTGACTTTTTTAGATTTGTCCCTATCCAGTGTTTTTTTACTTTATCAATACCATAAAATTTTAAAAGTGTAGGATCCTGGTTATGAAATAATCTAAAATGATTAGATACACTATGTTTTGGAAAGCCATTGGCAATATTTGCTAAATGTTCATTGATCCGGACACATCATTTTCTTGTAGTTCTGCCCAGGGCCGGACTGGGAATAAAAACCAGCCCTGGAAATAATTTCATACCAGCCCCAGTGACGTAGCATGGGTTGTCAGCACCCAAGGTAAGGCAAGTAATTTGCACCCATGAACGACTGACATTTAGCGCTCCCTGAGTCTCTTCCACTCATACAGTATTAAAGCCCTTATGGTACATTTTAGGGTGTATCACTCTTTGCCCCCGTACACACGGTCGGAAGTTCCGACCACAAAATCCGTCAGATTTTTTCCGACGGATTTTGTCCGACACTGGTGTTGCATACACACGGTCGGACAAAGTTGTCGGAAAATCCGATCATTCTGAACCTGGTGATGTTCGTTGCGTACGACGGAACTACGTAGAGGCTAGTAGCCAATAGCTTCGGTCTCGTAATTTAATCTGAGCATGAGTGGCACTTTGTCCGTCGGAATTCTCTACACACGATCGGAAAAAGTCAAATCGGATTTTGTTGTCGGAAAATTTGAGAGCAGGAAATTCCGACGGAAAAAGTCCGATGGAGCCCACACGGGCGGATTTTCCGACAACATGGTCCGATCGGACATTTTCCGTTGGAATGTCCGACTGTGTGTACGGGGCATAAGACTTGTGTTTGGCATTTCTGCAATGCCGGAAGTGAGTAGCCTTTTTCAACAAATCTTTTAGTGAGGATGGAGGATTATGCTTCATAATCACTTATAGTAGCACAATTCCTCCTTAACCTCATGTTTTGTCCCTTAGCAATTGCTGAAAGCCATTTAGGCTGGTGGCAACTTTGTGTGGGTACATACCCATTTCTATCGGTATCCTTAAAATACGTATGTGTAGTAATTTTTATTTTTTGTATTGGTAATACTAGATCTAAAAAGTTGATTTATGTGCTATCCCATAGAGTTGTGAATTTTAACCCATACTTGTTAAAGAGGAAGTAAACCCTGATGGGTTTACTTCCTTTTTTGTTTCTCTGCAAAAGTAAAGCATAATGGACTACTATGCATCGCATAGTAGCCCATTATGTGTCACTTACCTGACACAGGAGCCAGCAATGTCACCACTGTCCCCTCTTCCACGGAGCGTCCATCTTCTTTCCGTGTATCGCGGCTTCTGCGCTGTGACTGGTCGGAGCCGCAATGACGCGTGCCATAAGTGAGTTGCCTTCACTTGCGGCGCATGCGCCGTAGACAGCAGTGCCCTTTCTTTGTAAAATATCTCCTTAACCGTGTAGGTTAAGGAGATATTTCTTGGACCTACAGGTAAGCCTTAATCTAGGCTTACCTGTAGGTCAAAGCGGTCCAAGAGGGTTTACAACCACTTTAATGTTCAGCAATTTTATTAAATTTTGTAGGCTAGTTTCGGAGTCCTCCCATAATATCACATCATCTATATACCTCTTGTATAACTTGAAGCCACCCCACTGGTGTTTATAGATAAACTCTTGTTCCCATTTATTAGTACCAGGTTTGCCACACTGGGGGCATAACGAGCACCCATTGCAACACCTTTGATTTGGTTGTAGTGTGTTCCTTGGTACCAAAAATGGTTATTAGTCATAGCTAGTTCTAAGCCTTCCACCAGGTACTTGATTTGTGCTCATTTAAGCTGGGATTGCTTTTTCAAAGCCCATTTTACTGCTGTGAGCCCATATTGTTGTTTAATATTAGCATACAAGGATTCTACATCAACTGTTAATAGAATTGTATTTTCATTGGTGGTTATAGTTCTCTACTATCCTGTTTTTTTTGTTTTTATTTTTGTATCTTCTTTTAATAAACAGAATTATGCTATGATACTGCCTTTCCACTTTCTCCATACTATTATTCAGGTGGAATTTCTCTGGCTGATCCACCTGGCACCAACACAGATCCCAGACCATTGATAAACACAGCACTACCTGACCTATCTTTTTAACCACTTGCTTACTGGGAACTTAAACCCCCCTCCTATTCAGACCAATTTTCAGCTTTCAGCGCTGTCGCACTTTGAATGACAATTGCGCGGTCATACAACATTGTACCCAAATTACATTTTTATCATTTTTTTCCCCCAAATAGAGCTTTCTTTTGGTGGTATTTGATCACCACTGCAATTTTTATTTTGTGTTAAAAAAATGTAAAAAGACCGAATTAAAAAAAAAAATATAAATATATCTTTTTTTAATTTTGTTATAAAAATTTTAAATGGGTAATTTTTGTCCATCATTGATGTATGCTGATGAGGCGGCAGTGATGGGCACCGATAGGTGGCAGTGATTGGCACTGATGGGTGGCAGTGATGGGCAGTGATGGGTTACACACTTTACGCACTTTTAGGTGGCACTGATTGGCGGCACTGGTGGGCATTGATAGTTGGCACTTGTGGGCATTGATAGGTGGCACTTGTGGGCATTGATAGGTGGCACTTGTTGGCATTGACAGGTGGCATACATGAGGCATACTTGCCTCTTCCTTTTCGGGACCGATGTCCCTTTAAGATGAGCCAGTGATCGGCTTTTTTTTTTCTCCTCCGCTGTCAGCGTGAGGAAAAAAAAAAGATCACGAGCTTTTGTTTTGATCATGTGATCAGCTGCCATTGGCTGACAGCTGGTCACATGGTAAGGGCTGGGACCGGCCCCTTACACGGATCGCTGATCACCCTGTAGGGTGCGCGCAGGGAGCGTGCACAGGGGAGGCCATCATATGATGGCCTCCCAGGAATTCAGATCCGCGATGTGGCCATCATTCGGCCATAGCGTGGATGTCAAGTGGTTAATTAAAGGGGTCATGGTAGTCTGGTAAGTAGGTTACTTACCTATACTCACCGGGTGTTGCTGTTATCCAGAATAATTTTTATGGCAGTGGTGATGGTGTAAAAGTTCAGAACACTTCATATAACATATGGACACTATTTTTGTATATCTTTCAGCTGTTTAATGATGCACATTGCACTTTTTATTTGTCTAAGTGTTCACATATGTTGATGCATATGATGGGGTAACAGATCAGATAGTTTTACACTACTAGATAATGTGTGGTTTGACTAATTTTCAGACAGTTGTTTAAATACATCTGCTATGATCTTATCACTGGCTGTTCACTGATGCACAGTATATTCATTATATGTTGTTATATATTAAGATTTATTTTGTACAGTATTGCTCACAATGATTATAGATTATTGATCACTGGTAATTTACTGTTATAATATTAGTGCCCCCTTATTTCTATACACCCCTCACATTTAACCCATTACTGGAAAATATCTGCAATGTAGGTGCCACTAATAATTGGGGCACCTTTTTCATCTTATCATCTGGAAAGACAACACTATTGTTCACCTAAAGCATAATTACCAACTACAGAGAGTTTTCTGTTCCTTGAACACTGACTACAGTAGACTACAGCAGATTTTGCATCCAGACTTGATCCTTGAACCCCAATTTCCTCCACTGCTGCAAAGACGTCACCACGGACTCTGTCAACCCCTATCCAGGTCTAGACAGATCACCAGAATTACCACAGAGTGTTGACTGACACCAGATACTGTGGTGAGACCTGAACGTCAGAAATAGGGATGGTCCTGATGTTCGAGTCAAACATAAGTTCGACTCGAACATTGGGTGTTCGTTTGTCTGCAAACTAACCGAATATATTATTATTATTATACAGGATTTAATAGCGCCGACAGTTTGCGCAGCGCTTAACAAAAAACAGAATATATGGGGCGTCCTGGAAAATTCGAGCGCCGCTGAGGGTGCCTTTGGCCAATCAAGGCTCAGGGGGCTAAGTCCACACCCCACACTATATAAGGCTCCTTACACAGTGGCCATGTATAGTGTGCAGTAATGGAACGAGATTAAAAACTTGAGCTACATTAGGCAGGTTAGTTAGTGGCGTGCAGGCAGTTTAGTATATATACAGTATCTCACAAAAGTGAGTACACCCCTCACATTTTTGTATATGCTTTATTATATCTTTTCATGTGACAACATTGAAGAAATTACACTTTGCTACAATGTAAAGTAGTGAGTGTACAGCTTGTATAACAGTGTAAATTTGCTGTCCCCTCAAAATAACTCAACACACAGCCATTAATGTCTGCTGGCAACAAAAGTGAGTCATAATTGGCCCCAATTATCCATTTTCCCTCCCCGGTGTCATGTGACTCGTTAGTATTACAAGGTCTCAGGTGTGAAAGGGGAGCAGGTGTGTTAAATTTGGTGTTATCGTTCTCACTCTCTTATACTGGTCACTGGAAGTTCAGCATGGCACCTCATGGCAAAGAACTCTATGGGGAAATGAAAAAAAGAATTCTTGCTCTACATAAAGATGGCCTAGGCTAAAAGAAGATTGCCAAGACCCTGAAACTGAGCTGTAGCATGATGGCCAAGACCATAGAGTGGTTTAACAGGACAGGTTCCACTCAGAACAGGTCTCGCCATGGTCGACCAAAGAAGCTGAGTGCACGTGCTCAGCGTCATATCCAGAGGTTGTCTTTGGGAAATTGACGTATGAGTGCTGCCAGCATTGCTGCAGAGGTCGAAGGGGTGGGAGGTCAGCCTCAGACCATACGCCACACATTGTATCAAATTGGTCTGCATGGCTGTCGTCCCAGAAGGAAGCCTCTTCTAAAGAGGATGCACAAGAAAGCTTGCAAACAGTTTGTTGAAGACAAGCAGACTAAGGTCATGAATTACTGGAACCATGTCATAAGATAAACTTATTTGGTTCAGATGGTGTGAGGCATGTGTGGCGGCAACCAGGTGAGGAGTACAAAGACAAGTGTGTCTTGCCTAAAGTCAAGCACAGTGGTGGGAGTGTCATGGTCTGGGGCTGCCGACACTGGAGAGCTACGGTTCATTGAGGGAACCATGAATGCCAACATGTACTGTGACATACTAAAGCAGAGCATGAGCCCCTCCCTTTGGAGACTGGGCCACAGGGCAGTATTCCAACATGATAACAACCCCAAACACACCTCCAAGACGACCACTGCCTTGTTAAAGAAGCTGAGGGTAAAGGTGATGGACTGGCCAAGCATGTCTCCAGACCTAAGCCTATTGAGCATCTGTGTGGCATCCTCAAATGGAAAGTGGAGGACCGCAAGGTCTCTAACATACACCAGCTTTGTCTGTATTTGGCTAATAATTTAAAACAAGTAACAATATTATGCTGAATGGCAAGTTCCCCTTTTTTTTTCTTTATATTAATACATGGGCTTACGCATATCTCGACATTTTTAAATATCTACTGCGTTGAGACAAAAAGGTACTTTACCACAGGTGATCACCTTATCTCAGCAAGTGCCTCCATTTGAAGGGGTTTTAAGGGTACTCCAGGTACATGACAGACCAGCCAAGGGTTAATACTGACTACAGACTACCGAAAGACCTCCCCGGTACAGTGAGGCACTTCAAAGAACACAAGATACACAGAATAAGTTCAAAGAATATGCCTACTTTATTGGGCGTGTACACAGCATATATTTGGTTCAGCTTTGGAGTGGTTAGTAAAGAGATACAGTAATATCATTAATATCACGAATATAATTAAATGAAAAGTCAGCGATATATGGTTTATACAAGTCAGTGATCCTCTAAGATACGTCATCATGAGTTAACACGGGTCAACGGGCCATCTGGTTATGAATCATAAGTCATGCATTCTGTCCCAGACACACCAGCCCACAATGATATATATATATATATAGTATAGTACAGTGCTTATGCCAGCATCTTTCCAAACATTATTTGATAGCTGCAGATTTAAGCTATCTTGTATACTAAAATGGCCGAGCATGTTTTGGGCATAGTACAACAACCTGAACAAAGATGGTGTCAAACACTGAGCTCTGTGAGTGGTGATACATTAAAATGATGCCTTTTGCTAGGTTTACTTAAATATCCTAATAATGACTGTGGCTCATTCCCAAATAAAATATGAGGAAGCTTTATTCATGGTTATCTAAGAATTGTTTCCCTAAATTTCCACTAATTAAAGGTTAGCTATTTACTTCATTAACCACATAGTGTCCACACTATAGCTGAATGACAGCCACAGCGCGGACCTGAATTTCCGGGAGGCCGTCATATGACGTCCTCCCCTTTGCACACTCACTGAGACTCGGGTGATCACAGATCCGAGTAATTGGGCGGTCCCGGCCGCTTACCACTTGATCAGCTGAAAGCCAATGACAGCTGATGACATGATGTAAACAAAAGCTCGGTAATCGTTTTTTTCTCCTCACGCTGACAGCGAGAGGAAAAAAAAGCAGATCACTGGCTTATGTGCAAGGGACATAGGTCCTGAAGAGGAAGAGGCAATTCTGCCTCATCTGTGCCCACCAGTACCCCCTGCCAGTGCCACCTGCCATCTGCCAGTGCCCACCAGTGCCACCTATCAATGCCCATGAGTGCCACCTATCAATGCCTATGAGTGCCACCTATCAATGCCCACAAGTGCCACCTATAAATGCCCACCAGTGGTGCCAATCAGTGCCACCTAGCAGTGCTGCCTATCAATGTAACCTACCAGTGCCAATCAGTGCCCATTATTGCCACCCATCAGTGCCCATCACTGCCACCCATCAGTGCCCATCACTGCCACTTATTGGTACCTATTAGTGCAGCCTCATCAGCGTACATCAATGAAGGAGAAAAATTACCTTTTTGCAAAATTTTATAGCAAAATATAAAAAAAAAAAAAAAAAAAAGTAAAAGTAAAACATTTTTTAATAAAAAATAAAAACCACAGAGGTGATCAAATACCACCAAAAGAAAGCTCTAATTATGGGAAAAAATTATAAAAAATGTAATTTGGGTACAGTGTTGTATGACTGTACAATTGTCATTCAAAGTGCATCAGCGCTGAAAGCTGAAAATTGGTCTGGACAGGAGGGGGGTTTAAGTGCCCAGTAAGCAAGTGGTTAAACTGTGCTTGTAAAATTTGGTGAGTAATTAATGTTAAGAGTTAAAAGTTAATGTTCAGCCATTATTATGCCAGCCAAAAACCTTTGCAATAAGATTACCGTACTGAACAAGCCTAACAATATAATTACAGTTGTGTGTCGTCTAGGCATGCAAGATTAGCTTAAAATGTGTCTCAGCTAGATACATTCTACAAGACAAATTTGGAAAAAATGCTTAGGTAAGAAAATAAAAATGGTAGACTACGGTACTTATGTTTTTTTTTTACTGTAGGGGGGCGTGGCTTTGCGTCTGACATCACTGATCGGCGGAAAAGCCGATCAGTGTCAGTCGCGCTAGGAAGCACGGGGAGAGGTTT
Organism: Lithobates sylvaticus; assembly: GCA_028564925.1. Classification (NCBI taxonomy): domain Eukaryota; kingdom Metazoa; phylum Chordata; class Amphibia; order Anura; family Ranidae; genus Lithobates; species Lithobates sylvaticus. The sequence continues at coordinate 189,967,384 of CM053033.1, read as the reverse complement.
GTTTACACAGACCTCTCCCCGTTTTTCAGCTCTGTGACCAGGTCGCGGGACACCAGCGGCGATCGGGTCCGCTGGTCCCGCGGCCGCGGAGCTCAGGACCTGGTCGCGCGCGCGCCGCCGGCGTCGCGCGCGCGACTCACGGCTGGGCTCTCAAAGGGCCACGTACAGGTACGTGGTTGTGCCCAACCGCGCCATTCTGTCGACGTATATCTGCTTCCTTTTGGCCTGTCATACTGTATTGTTGAAAGCCTTTTGTTATATATGTTCTAAATGGCATTTTTTTTTTAAAGCAATCTACTGAGCTGGCCAGAACTAGTTCTTGAGGGAGTATATTCTATATTTTCACAGCTCTTAATGTGAAGTAGCCATTCCGTATTTGCAGATTAAATCTCTTTTCCTCCAGATGTAAAGGGTGCCCCCTTGTTTTCTGTGATGATCTTAAGGTAAATAACACAACAGTGTTATATGAACCACTTATGTAATTATTCATGTTGCAGCTCCCCCCTTAATCCCCTTTTCAAGAGAAAATACAGTTAGTTCAGCTAATCATTCCTCATAGCTAAGCTACTCCATGACTGTTCTGCCTCCAGCAAGATATTAATTTAAAAAATAAGTATTTTTTTTTTGCAGAATCACACTTACCTAGGTGGATGCAGCATCGGTCTGCTGCATCTGTCCCCCGATTGCTCTTAGACTGAAAACTGAGCGATCAAACAGTTTGCTCGGTTCTCAGGGCTCCCCAAGCAAAATGCTGGTGACTGTCAGTCACCGATGTCTGCTCTGCCCCCCCCCCCCCCCTCCTTGCTCACTGGAGCGCTGAGCTGTGGAGGGGCGGCTCGCTGAGAGGCTGAGCTGGGATGCCGGTCCAGGCATGTGGGCGGATCCCTACTTCATAGTTGCGATCTTGCCTGAGCCTGCACCAGCTCTGTGTCATCAGCAGACAGCAGGCTTTAATCACAGGAGTGCTGATCAAACTGCACTGCATTTTTTTCATCAAATGAGCTTTGGTTGTACTTCTCTTTTAAAGCGGAGTTCCACCCAAAAGTGGAACTTCAGCTCATTTGTCTCCTCTCCCCCTCCGATGCTACAATTGGCACCTTCCGGGGGGTGGACAGGATACCTGTCTTTCACAGGTAGCCTTTTCCCACGGCCTGCGATTCCACCGCGGGGCTCCCTCCTCCTCCCTCCTCTCCCTGTCGCCAGGCCAGTAGGAGAGAGGAGCGGGGCCTCGAGCATGCGCAATACGGTTCCCGGCGTGAAGCCGGTCCCTTTAGACCCAGTCTCTGCCCTTCAGGAGGCCAAAAAGCATCTATATTACAATTAGGACTGGGTTTTTGTCCAACCAAGTCAATTAATATATCAGAAACTATTAAGGATCTTTATCTTTTTGCTCAAAGACTGACTTATAGATTTATGTTTGATTCGGAACGAAACAACAAAAAATTGGAACAGGACCTTACTGAACAAGTTAAACATTTCACAATGGATGAATTTAGAGCCCTCAGGGACCTTATGCGCCTCTATGAATAAAGCAATCCTGATGACCCTGTGCCTCCATATGGTGTTGCGACTGACAGGGTTGCTACTTCTGTCAGTGACTATAAAAGTACTCCCTTTAAACCTAAGTCCCGCTGATCTATCTACCTCCCCCAAAATATGGGCTTTTATACATTTAACAATCAGATACTAGAAGTCTCGACGGTGGGATAGACCAGAGACTAACATTTCCAGTGAAAAACAAGAGGCTTTAAGATCTTTGCAATCGCATTATAATATTGTAATAAAACCCTCAGACAAGGGTGGGAACTTCGTTCTGATGTCCCACCCGCAATATCAAAAAATGTGTTTGAATATCTTAAAAAATCACGATTGGTATTGCAAAATTAATCTACAACAAATTCCTATATACATTGATGAACTATGTACATTATGTACCAATGCCTACCTTAAAGGGTTGATTGATCGAAAAACCTTAGAATATCTAATCCCCACATTTCCAAAATTGGCTACGTTCTATGCTCTCCCTAAGATTCACAAGAATCCAAGAAATCCCCCTGGTAGACCTATTATTTCCGGAAACGACTCATTAACTGAAAAGGCCAGTAGATATGTGGATTCATTTTTAATGCCAAATGTCACTTGCCTTCCATCTTACATTCGGGACATGCAGGACCTTTTGAGACATATTGACTCATGTTCCCCTGGATGCCCTGCTCGTGGCTGTGGATATAGAGGCTTTGTACTCAAGTATCCCGCACGAGCAGGGCATCCAGGTGATTGAGTCCTTCTTAAGAGAGCAGGATCATACTACCTGGTCTCACAATGTATTTATTTTGGATTTACTTAGGTTTATGCTTACCAGAAATCACTTTGTCTTTATGAATCTAGCCTATCTACAAAGGCAAGGAGTTGCAATAGGCACCTGCTGTGCCCCGGCTTATGCCAATTTATATTTGGGTGGATGGGAGAGGTGGTTATTCTCAGATGAAAGATTTGTTTCTTGGTTGACTAATGTACAATTCTGGTTTCAGTTCATTGACCCTCTTCTAAATGTGTGGACAGGGTCTACAAACGAACTTCTGGATTTCCTAAACGCCCTTAACACTAATGATTTCAATTTGAAATTTACACATTCCTTCAACACTGCAGAAATTGCATTTCTAGACTTATTAATCTGTATTGATGAACGTGGCTATATTTTAACTGATCTATACCGTAAGCCTAGTTTGGGTAATACTATCTTGCATGCCCACAGTTCTCACCCGGATCCACTTATCAGAAGCAAACCATATGCACAATACCTGCGTCTTCGCAGGAATTGTTCATCTGAAGAAGATTTTTTTCATCAATCTGATCTCTTACGATCAAGACTATCTGATAGGGGATATGTTAAGACTTTGTTGAGGAAAGCTTTCAGTAAAGCTAGAATAAGACCCAGAGCTGAACTCCTGTTTAAGAATACCTCAAAAACTGAGATGAATACAGTGAAATTCCTTACTCGTTTTTCTGCCCATGTACCCCTACGTACATTGATTTCTAACAATTGCCATCTTTTAGCCGAAGATCACACTTTGTCAAAATACATACGTTCTACTCCAGAACTGGTATTTAGAAGGGCAACTTCACTGCGAGACACATTGACCAGCAGCCACTATCAACCCAAGACAGTAAGGGAACTTACCGGTGTGGTAGATGTAGTTGTTGCCCATGGATTTGCGAGGGCAATGGCGTCCGTCTTCCAAATGGTCAGAGGCTCCAATTGAGACAATATGCTGATTGTACCACTCGTGGAGTCATTTATTTGATGACCTGTCAATGTCATGCATTCTATATAGGTAAAACTATTTGGGAACTCGGATTAAGAATGAGAGATCATCTTTATTACTCTGGCGGAGGTAACATTTTGGCACCTGTCACCAGACATATTGGCCTGCATCACAGATTTGATAATTCAGTAATTTAATTTTTTGTATTGGAAGTTGTCCCCCCCAATCCTAGGGGTGGCGACTGAGACAATGCAATTTTGTAAGCTGAAATGTACTGGATATAAAAGCTCTCTGCTCTTAATCCCCCAGGGATCAATGAGGTTTGTGTCCTATGCACACGCAGACGTTAGAATTTGTTTGGATGGGCCGATGGTCTGTATTTCTGTGTCTCACATTGACAGAACCTCATGCTATACCGCGCATGTTCACGCTATGCGTACGTGCAGTCATTCGCACGCGCGCACATGCGCGCTCTGAAATCGTATCCATTGATGTCAATTTGCGGCGCCTTGGTGCATGCTGCTGACATCAAAACGTATAGGAATCAGGTGTACCTTATGTTATATAATGTGAACTAATCCTTTAGACGTTCCCTATGGCAGAGTGCATGGCGGTGGAGATATCCTGTGGAGTGGACTGATTGGTATCTCTACCCTAGGAATTTTTCAAATACCAATTTTATTTAAATATATGTTTTTTTTCTTTATGAAACAGTTTTCTATGTCATTTCACCTTCCTGTACTCGCCCCCGGCATATTGTCTATTTTGGCCTTGAGACGCCCAGATTTCTGGTGCCGACTATGTGAGCGAGTTCATCTTTGCTCCTATTTCACCATTCTACTTGGGTTTAATTCGTAAATGTTGAGGGAGGTACCGAGGGTCTATATCAAACTTTATATCAAACTTTACCTCTATTTATAGAGATACATGACAGTATACCATGAAGGTTGGTTGTTATGTATGTATTTTGATGTTAATATTGTATATTTGATTAATATGCCCCTTTTTTTGTAGATCACTGTCTGACTTAATATACCCCTGAAGAAGGTGTTAACCCCGAAACATGTAGAGTGTGAAACTGGAAGAATAGTTTCTCTGTATAACAGTGCGGAACTTAATATACCCCTGAAGAAGGTGTTAACCCCGAAACATGTAGAGTGTGAAACTGGAAGAATAGTTTCTCTGTATAACAGTGCGGAACCATCATATACATCTAATTCTTTCCAATCTGTGTCAGATAAGTGGATGCCCCACTAATAGTAGCATCCAGTGCCTAGTATCTATTTATTCAAGGATTTTTATTATGTATATTTTTGTATAATACATTTTTATTTTTTGTAAACTGACTTGTGTAAGTTCATATCGTACCACAAAAGTCCATGCTGCCTCCACAATAGTTCAATTTTTCATCTAGTAATAGGACGAAGGTACATTAAATTTTTTTTATAACAAGTCGCTCTTTCAAACATCTCACTTTGCCAAGGATTGTAAGGTCAGTGTAAAATTCACAGAATGTCACAGCTCAGATCACAACACAGCTTTACACCCAGAGCCAGCCTGGCAAAAGAACTGGCAATTCTGCCCATATCCAGCATGGACGCCTATGGAGAACCTCTGTACTCACTGGTGCACGCATCGTGAACCGGCGTTTACATTGTGAACCTGGCAAACAGGCATATGTGCGTACGAATGGCGTGACAAATGCTCGCGCCAACTGGCCTATTTAAATCTGCTACTGAGAGCATAATGTTGCTGAATTATTGTCAGCTCTCCTGTGATCTCTGTGCCTCTGTATCCCTGATTCTTGGACTTCCTGTTACCGGCCCGGCTTGCCTTGACCTTGCTTCCTGATATCCTGGTTTAACCTCTGGCTTGTACTTTTGACTTTGCTCCTGCTTGCTTTTCAGTGTTTGACCCCGGCTTGGCTCATTGACTCCGCCTCTCCTGTCTCCCCTGTATAACCCCAGCTTGTTCCAGTTCCCGCTGCTTGACTGATCCACCATATATGACCTTTGGCCTGGCTCCAGGTTTCCTCTCTGCCAAGCACCTCAGCACACGTGCTCTTCAAGCGCTTCCAGTTTGCTAGAGCCATCTCCTGGTGATCAGCTCTCCTGACTACAGCAGCATCTGTCAAACCGTACTTCATTGGGCACCTCACTCCCTGTATCGTCTCTAGGGGTGCATTGCACTTAGTCACAAGGGGAGCCCTCAGAACCTCAGCCTCCAAACTGGTACGTGACACAGCCCCATGGACTTTACAATGCACCGACAGCACTAGTGAGCATGGCGGGGAGGAGGAACACACAGCTACAACTATACCAGAGAGATACAATGTACAAAAGTCTGCAAAGGAATCATAGGTAGCAGGTCCTGCTCCAAAATCTGTCTAGTCAGTTTACCCAACAGGCCAAAGGAACTTAAGAACTTGTGAATAGTTGAGATGGCGGGGAGGAGAGCATCTGGCTACCTAGTTGAGTCTAATGATGGAGAAAAATTCCTGTCCTTACCAACTCTTATTGAATGCAGTCAGATCCTTGATCACAGATTTAAAATTCACACACCATACACAGAAGATTATCACCCACATTTAAAACGCATAGCACACTTGATACCAGAACTTGATCCTCAGGCTTAGATAGTCCTACTCCTTGGGAGAGATATCTTGCAAGTGCAATGCTCCTTATGCCCAGAAGTTAGACTAGAAGGGGTCATTATAGGAGATGTTTGTCTGGGAAACATGCACAAACCTATCTCTGTTAACAGTATGCTTACAAGTACATTAGAGAACAGATGTCCCTCCCTTTTCCAGCCATGCCACAACCACTTCCTCATAAAGGAATTGCCATACACTACTCACTTGCCTTGTCCCTTCATAGTCCCCTATAGAGACAACCTTGCCTGTGACAGTGACCAAGACCATTTAGGGTGCAGTGTCTTACAAAGAACAGAAGAGGACAATCAGGTGGCAATGTCTATTGAGCAAAAACTCCTCACCGATTTCTGACTTCACACGGGTGGTACAGTCAGACAGCAGTTAGCCTTCATCGTAACCAGAGTTTTACTTAATCTTTTTTTGGGTCCAGCGTTTTTTATTTGATCATTTTTGACATTTTTATTTTTATTTTAATAAAGGAATTGTCAAAAACTGTATGTGTTTTTATTTCTTTTTTACACTTTTTTGGTGAATAGGTAGGGGTACCATTTACCGCATTTTCCTTTAGTACCATGTACTTCATACTCACTCACATAGGGGCAGAGGCTGAGATCTGGAGGCTCCCTTATTTAAGACCCCCACAACCACAGCCCAAGGTTGTTAGGAAGAGGCCCTTATTACCATTAACATGGAGACAAGGTGCTTTGGGGTGGGGGGGCAGAACCCCCATGTTGAGGGCATTGCTCAACATGGCTTGTCCCCCCTTTCCATACCTGCCAGGCTGCATACTCGGATAAGGGTCTGGTATGGATATTGGGGACCCCATGCCTTTTATTTATTTTTTAATGTGGGGTTCCCCTTTACACCCATTCTAGGCCCAAAGGGCCTGGTATGGATTGGAGGGACCCCCACACCATTTTTCTTTACATTTTTGTATGGCTGGCAATAGTATTTATTGCTGGGAAATTAAATGTATTTTTTTTCTTTATTTATGTCTGTTTTGCTGCAGCAGGTTCTCTACATGGTACAGATGCGCAACTTTACAGGTAGATTAAGGGGACCCCCCAGGCACTATATTTAACCACTTCCCGACCGCCCCCTGTATATATACGTCGGCAGAATGGCACGTACAGCAGAATCACGTACCTGTACGTGACATTCTTCCGGCGGTTGGGGGGTCCGATCGGACCCCCCTCCGCCGGCGGGGACGGTCGGGATCGCTTCAGGAGCGATCCGGGACGAGGGGACGGCCAGTGGTTTCTGGCCACCCCCTCGCGATCGCTCCTGGCCAATGAAAAGCTTCCCCTTCCTGTCTATTGTATAGACAGGAAGGCGGAAGTGATGTCACGCTCGGTGCGCCGGTCTATGTGACCGGAGACGCCGAGCGGCGAACATGTTAAGGTTAGTGCACAACACTACACTGACACCAGTACAGTTAGGCACATATTCCACCCCCCTGTCACCCCCTGATCACCCCCCAGATCACCCCCTCCCCCCCCAGTCACAGTGTCACTAATTGCAGTGATCATTTTTTTACTGATCACTGCATTTAGTGTCAGTGTGACTGTAATAACTGTCAGGGCAGTTAGTTTTAGGTCCAAGGTAGCCCCCTACCCCCCCCTAATAAAGGTTTAACCCCTTGATTGCCCCCCAGGTAACCCTTTCACCCCCTTTTGCCAGTGTCACTAAGCGATCGTTTTTCTGATCGCTGTATTAGTGTCACTGCTGTCGCTAGGTAACCATTTTTTTTTTTTAGGTAACCGCCATGTTTATATAGGTTCATAAATAGTTTTATAGGTCAGGTACCCCCATATTACAACCTAAATAAAGGTTTTAACCCCCTGATTGCCCCTAGAGTTAACCCTTTCACCAGTGATCACTGTATAACTGTCACTGGTGACGCTGGTTAGCCAGTTAGTTATTTCGTTATTTAGGTTCCCCGTCAGGTTTTTATATAGCGTCAGGTACCCCCATATATTACCTAATAAAGGTTTTAACCCCCTGATTGCCCCTAGTTAACCCTTTCACCCCCTTTTGCCAGTGTCACTAAGCGATCGTTTTTCTGATCGCTGCATTAGTGTCGCTAGGTAACCATTTTTTTTTTTTAGGTAACCGCCATGTTTATATAGGTTCATAAATAGGTTTATAGGTCAGGTACCCCCATATTACAACCTAAATAAAGGTTTTAACCCCCTGATTGCCCCTAGAGTTAACCCTTTCACCAGTGATCACTGTATAACTGTCACTGGTGACGCTGGTTAGCCAGTTAGTTATTTCGTTATTTAGGTTCCCCGTCAGGTTTTTATATAGCGTCAGGTACCCCCATATATTACCTAATAAAGGTTTAACCCCCTGATTGCCCCTAGTTAACCCTTTCACCCCCTTTTGCCAGTGTCACTAAGCGATCGTTTTTCTGATCGCTGCATTAGTGTCGCTAGGTAACCAGTTTTTTTTTTTGTATTACTGTTACGGGTGACGCTGGTTAGTTAGCTTGTTTTTATACTGTCAGGGCACCCGCCATTTATTACCCAATAACGGTTTAACCCCCTGATCGCCCGGCGGGTGATATCAATTAGGTTTTAGGGTCAAATAAGGTCTGCGTCGCCCCAGGTTAGTGCCAGTACCGCAAACACCCACGCACAAAGCATACACCTCCCTTAGTGGCACAGTATCTGAACAGATCAATATCTGATCTGATCAGATCTATACTAGCGTCCCAGCAGTTTAGGGTTCCAAAAAAAACCGCATTGTTAGCGGGATCAGCCCAGATACCTGCTAGCACCTGCGTTTTCCCCCTCCGCCCCCCCCCCCCCCCCCAAGTGCAGTATCGATCGATCACTGTCACTTACAAAAACACTAAGCACACATAACTGCAGCGTTCGCAGAGTCAGGCCTGATCCCTGCGATCGCTAACAGTTTTTTTGTGGTAGCGTTTTGATTCAGTCGCTTCAGTCAGGAGCTTTTTTACCTGTGAATCTCAAAAAAATAAAAAAAAATAAAATAGTTGTCGTTTTATTGTTCTCTCTCTCACTCTATTCTCTCTCTATTGTTGCTCTTTTTTTACTCCATTCTATTCTGCAATGTTTTATTATGTTTTATCATGTTTTATCATGCTTGCTTTTCAGGTATGTAATTTTGTTTACTGTGTTTTAGTGTTAAGCATTTTTTTGTTTTCAGGTGCGCCATTCAGTTGCAACGCGGATTTATTTATCTTGACAGCAACAGCGTTTGCTCCCACGATACATAAAGCCGCGACTCCAACGCTGTAGGAGGTGATTTCACCACCACAGTTAAAAAAAAGAGCATATGTGCTGAAGCATGGGGGCAGCAGGGGGGGGGAGGAGCGATTGGCTCCTAATGCCACGTACATACGGTCGAAATTCCGACCGTGTGTACACGGCATAACTTTTGCGGGAGGATGCCCCCATGCATCGGCATATATAAATGGTGCATGTATGCCCATCATTAGAAGTGGGTGGATGAAGGGAGGTATTCTAATGGTGGGCATACCCACCAATCAATCTCTTTTTTTCGTTCAGCCAAGAGGCTGCATGAAAAAAAAAAGATTACAATATATGTCCAGTATGTTGCTGGACTTTGAATGGTTATACCAGAATGATGCCTGCAGGTTTAGGTATCATCTTGGTATCATTCTTTTCAGCCAGTGATCGGCTTTCATGTAAAAGCAATTCTAGCGGGTAATTAGCCTCTAGACTGCTTTTACAAGCAGTGGGAGGGAATGTCCCCCCTCCCGGATATAAAACCGCGCCATTGGGAAATTGGGAAAGCATTTTATCACACCAATCTTGGTGTGGTCAGATGCTTTGAGGGCAGAGGAAAGATCTAGGGTCTAATAGACCCCAATTTTTTCAAAAAAAGAGTACCTGTCACTGCCTATTGCTATCATAGGGGATATTTACATTCCCTGAGATAACAATAAAAATCATAACAAAGAAAAAAAATGGAAGGAACAGTTTAAAAATAAAATAAAAAAGCTAAATAAATAAAAAAAAAAACAAAAAAAAAAAAAAAAAGCACCCCTGCCCCCCCTTCTCTTGCGCAAAGGCGTACACAAGCGTTGGTCTGGCGTCATATGTAAACAGCAATTGCACCATGCATGTGAGGTATCACCGCGAAGGTCAGATCGAGGGCAGTAATTTTAGCAGTAGACCTCCTCCGTGAATCTAATGTGGTATCATGTAAAGGCTTTTAAAGGCTTTTAAAAATGTATGTAGTTTGTCGCCACTGCGTGTTTGTGCGCAATTTTAAAGCATGTCGTGTTTGGTATCCATGTACTCGGCCTAAGATCATATTTTTTATTTCATCAAAAATTTGAGCAATATAGTGTGTTTTAGTGCATTAAAATAAAAAAAAGTGTATTTTTTCCACAAAAAATGCGTTTGAAAAATCGCTGCGCAAATACTGTGTGGAAAAAAAAAATGCAACACCCACCATTTTAATCTGTAGGGCCTTTGCTTTAACATTATATATAGTGTTTGGGGGTTCAACGTAATTTTCTTGCAAAAAAAAAATATGTTTTCATGTAAACAAAAAGTGTCAGAAAGGGCTTTGTCTACAAGTGGTTAGAAGAGTGGGTGACGTGTGACATAGGCTTCTAAATGTTGTGCATAAAATGCCAGGACAGTTCAAACCCCCCCCAAATGACCCCATTTTGGAAAGTAGACACCCCAAGCTATTTGATGAGAGCAATGTTGAGCCCATTAAATATTTTTTTTTTTTTGTCCCAAGAGATTGAATAATGAAAAAAAAAAAAATATATATATTTTTTTTACAAAAAGTTGTCACTAAATGATATATTGCTCAAACATGTCATGGGCATATGTAGAAATACACCCCAAAATACATTCTGTTGCTTCTCCTGAGTACGGGGATACCACATGTGTGGGACTTTTTGGGAGCCTAGCTGCGTACGGAACCCCAAAAACCAATCACCGCCTTCAGGCTTTCTAAGGGTGTAATTTTTTTATTTCACTTCTCACTGCCAATCACAGTTTCGGAGGCCATGGAATGCCCAGATGGCATAAAACCCCCCAAAAAGACCCCATTTTGGAAAGTAGACACCCCAAGCTATTTGCTGAGAGGTATTGTGAGTATTTTGCAGATGTCGCTTTTTGTCACAAAGTTTTGAAAATTTGAAAAAAAAAAAAAAACAAAAAAAATTTTTTTTTTTCTTTACTTTCTTCATTTTCAAAAACAAATGCGAGCTGTAAAATACTCACCATGCCTCTCAACAAATAGCTTGGGGTGTCTACTTTCCAAAATGGGGTCATTTGGGGGGGTTTTGTGCTATTTTGGCATTTTATGGCCTTCGAAACTGTGATAGGTAGTGAGGAGTGAAATCAAAAATTTGCACCCTTAGAAATCCTGAAGGCGGTGCTTGGGTTTCGGGGCCCCGTACGCGGCTAGGCTCCCAAAAAGTCCCACACATGTGGTATCCCCATACTCAGGAGAAGCAGCAAAATGTATTTTGGGGTGCAATTCCACATATAACTATGGCATGTGTGAGCAATATATCATTTAGTGACAACTTTTTGAAAAAAAAAAAAAATCTTTTTTATTTTTGTCTTTATTCAATCACTTGGGACTAAAAAAAAAAATATTCAATGGGCTCAACATGCCTCTCAGCAAATAGCTTGGGGTGTCTACTTTCCAAAATGGGGTCATTTGGGGGGGGTTTTGTACTTCTCTGCCATTTTAGCACCTCAAGAAATGAAATAGGCAGTCATAAATTAAAAGCGGTGTAAATTCCAGAAAATGTACTCTAGTTTGTAGACGCTATAACTTTTGCGCAAACCAATAAATATACGCTTATTGGCATTTTTTTTTACTAAAGACATGTGGCTGAATACATTTTGGCCCAAATGTTTGACTAAAATTGAGTTTATTAGATTTTTTTTATAACAAAAAGTAGAAAATCTCTTTTTTTTTCAAAATTTTCGCTCTTTTTCCGTTTATATCGCAAAAAAATAAAAATCACAGAGGCAATCAAATACCATCAAAAGAAAGCTCTATTTGTGGGAAGAAAAGGACGCAAATTTCGTTTGGTTACAAAATTGCATGACCGCGCAATTACCAGTTAAAGTAGTGCAGTGCGAAATTGAAAAAAGACCTCTGGTCCTTTGGCTGCCAAATGGTCCGGGGCTGAAGTGGTTAAAGGATTTTTGTTTTTATTGTTTCACTTTAAACATCATTAAAATCACTGCTCCTGTAAAAACAATCTTTAAAAAAAAGAAATTTGCATTGATACATGTCCCCCAGGGCAGTACCACCATACCCTTTGTATGGCCAATAACTTGCATATAAGCCTTCAGAATAGGGACATTTGATTTTCCAAGTTCTGGTCCTAATAGATTTCGTGGCTTGGGTACGAATTTTTGACATATTCAGGAGCTCTGGTGTGAACCGAACAGTGGGGTATTCGGCCCAACTCTAATGATTTGTACAAGAGCAGAATAATCCCCCCCTCTCTCTGGAGTCTATACAAGAAAGTAGTAGCTTTAAAAAAAACTGCAGCTTGGCATTGCATGCTATTATTAAAGAGGAAGTAAACTTCCATCTTTAAATTTTACCTATAGGTAGTGTAAATATCTCCTAAACGTGCAATGTTTTGGAGATATTTACTGTACATGCAGCCAGTGAAATCACTGGCGCATGCGCTCTGAAGGAACAGCCACCCGTGCCATTTCTTTAGAGCCCTGTGCCATGACCGGCAGTTCCCACGCGCATGTGCGAGAGTGACGTCATTGCGGCTCTGACCAGTCACAGAGCCGGAGTCTGCAAATCCCAGAAGCAAGATGGGTGAAGATGGAAGCTGTCTCCAGCAATGACATTGCATCGCTGGAAGGCTTCATTTTGGGGTAAGTGTCACATAATGTTTTAGTATGCGATGCATTCTAGCACAATATGCCTTTGACTTGCAGGTAAAGAAAAAAAAAACCTGCAGCGGTTTACACCCACTTTAAGTCTATGGTCTACCAGAACACCTAGATACTTTTCCAAAACTGACTTCCTTACTGTTTCTCCTCCTAGTGTGTATGATACATATATGTTTTTAGCACCTGAGTGCATAACTTTACATTTATCAACATGAACCACTTGTCGACCAGCCGCCGACATTATACTGCGGGAGGTCGGCTCGTTCCCGCAAATCTCCATATCCATTCTACACCTATAGCAGGCGCGCATGCGCCCACTGCACCGCGGGGGAGCTGATGCATGTTTTCGGTGGCCGCCACCCGCGATCGCTCCACAGAGAGCCAGAACGGGGATCTGTCACTGTAGACAAACAGATCCCCGTTCTGACATGGGACAAGAGTAAGTTCGTCTGTTCCTCGTGATCAGGAACAGCGACCTCTCTCCTCCTCCAGTCAGTCCCCTCCCTACACAGTTAAAAACAGCTCCCAGGGAACACATTTAACCCCTTGATCACCTCTAGTGTTAACCCCTTCCCTTACAGCGTCATTTCTACGGTAATCAGTGCATTTTTATAGCACGGATTGCAATGCAATGTCGCAATCCTGCTAAAAATCGCTGATCACAGCCATTACTAGTAAAAAAACAAAAGTTATAAGAAAAATGCCATAAATCTATCCTCAATTTTGTAGACGCTATAACTTTTGCGCAAACCAATCAATATCTGCTTATTGCATTTTTATTTTTTTTTAGCAAAAATATGTAGAAGAATACATATTGGCCTAAACTGATGAAGAATTTTTTTTTTGGGGGGGGGGGGATATTTATTATAGCAAAAAGAAAAAAAAATAGTTTTTTTTTTTTAAATTGTTGACCTTTTTTTGTTTATAACGCAAAAAATGGTGATCAAATACCACCAAAAGACAGCTATATTTGTGGGAAAAAAAGCCGACAATTTTGTTTGGCTACATCGTCACACGCAAAATTGTCAGTTAAAGAGACGCAATGCTGTATCGCAAAAAAAATGGCCTGGTCATTAAAGCGGAAGTAAACCCATCCATAAAACAGTTTAATTTCCAGCCGGAAATGTAACACTCCCATTGGTTGTGCTCTCATCCAAACTGTCAAACCCTGATCACATGTGAAGCATCATGGCAGTTGTAGATTAAACAGAGGCCAAGATGGGCAGCTTCCTTGGCTGAAAACTATAGGAGGGTTTACTTCCACTTTAAGGGGGAAAATATTCTGGTCCTTAAGTGGTTAAACATCATTTGCCACACTACTGCCCAATTAAATACTCGGCCTGTAAGTTGGAGACATCCTGTAAGGACATAATTTCATTACATAGCTTGGTGTCACCCGAAAAGACTGAAATGGTAATTTTACCCTATATCATTTGTAAATATGTCTTTTAGCCAGTTTTCTATCCATTTACAAACTGAATATTCTAAGCCTGCAGACTTTAATTTAGTTTAATTTATTAGCAACAGGTGGAGAACTTTGTCAAATGCTTGGGCCAAATCCAAGTACACTATGCTGCCAGCCACTCCTTTGTCTAAGTTTATGCTTACTTCCTCAAAAAAAAAAAATTGTCTGACAGCTTCTGTCTTTCATAAATCCATGCTGTCAATTGCTTCAAATATTATGAATATGAATAAATATGAATAAATCTTGCTGACTACAGAAGTTAAACTAATCGGTCTGTAGTTACTTGGTAAAGACATTGATCCCTATGTAAATATGGGCACCACATTGGCCATATGTCAATCCAGTGGTACCATGCCAGTCATTAAAGAGTCTCTAAAAATTAGAAACAATGGCTTGGATATTAGACATGTGCATGACGATAACATTTGTTTCATTTCGTTTTGTTTCAAATCGTTAATCTAGTATATTTAGTTTCATTAAATTCAGTTGATTCGTTCAATTCATATTCGTTGGAGAAAAAGGCAGGTGGGACTTTGAATGAGGCTATGGATTTGTGGGGTTGAAGTAATTTGAAAGTATATTTAATTGGAATATTGAGTCTGACAATACCTAACAATAATGCCTATAGTAAAAAAGGTTTAATATATATACACACACAAACATGGTGTTGACCTCATAAATACATTACATATACATAACAAATGGGTGGCATATAAAATTGACAAGAGATTTAGTATGGAAAGAATGAATTATTGCAAATTATTGCAAATTCATGTATGTTCACGTCATCTAAATGGCACTATGTAGTGTAATCATTTGGTTATAGATGACGAGTCTAAATAGGTTCCTATCAGTAGGCATGAGAATGCATCCTAAAGACTGACGCGTTTGTGAACCACTCTTCAGGTGCAGGTGCATGCAACTCTATAAAAAACAAAACATGAGTAGACCAGTATGATCAAACATTATACCCCTCAACAGGGGAGGATATGTACAAAAGAAAAGGGAGAGAATTAGTCATCCCACTGAGTACTTACATCATGATAGGTCTGGAAAATGGGGGATGAGGAATCAGAGGCTGTCCAAATTGTCTGTACCAGGAGCTGTGGAAGGGGCCCGCAGGAGAGGGACCGGGTGCACAAAACATCCCCAGGAAAATGAAAGTCAGAGATCCAGGTAGTGGTGTGAATGGACTTCATATCTAAAAATATATATATTGGGTGTACTATAAATACTCTATATTGTGGGAAGTAGCTAGAGCCAAATGCCAAGGTGCAGGTGGACAAGTGAATGTGAAAGATAAAAGTGTGTGAAGAGAGAAAAACAAATGAAAGATGAAAAAAGGAGAAAGAAAAAAAAAAGAAAGAAAAAAAAAGAGAGAAAAGGAAAAAGAAAAAAGATAAGGAAGAGAAAAGGAAGAAAAAAAAATAGGGAAAGAAAAAGAAAAAATGGGATACAAAGGAAAAGAGAGCAGAGAGAAAAAGTGAGAAAAAAAAGGAAAGAAAAAAGGGGGAAGATAAAGAGAAAAGGAAGAAAAAAGAAAAGGAAAGAAAAGAAGACCATGAAACAGGTATAAATGACAAAAATACGAGTGAGCATAAACAGGAAAAGAAAAACCATGTAGTTACCTTGTAGTGTGCACCAAGAGGTGCTGCCATGAGAAATGGCTAGTACAGAGTGAGGATATTAAATACACTCGGCATACCCCACGGACTCCTCCCAACATCACACAGGTGCATCAAGAGAGAAAGAGAGTGGTGTCCACGCCCGAGCAGCAGCCGCCGCCCATGGAGGCTGGAGACACCCTCCTCCATATGGTGACACCAGATGGAGAAATTCAAACATGCCAGCACCAGGAAGCCCTGTGGGGACATTGCGAGGAAGGCGTGGAAGTGTGATGCCGATTTGCAGTAAAGGCAGGCCCACCTGATCCCCCGCATCACCCGATGCACAAATGGGGGAGGGGGAAGGCACCAGCACCCCAAATCGCAGCTCCCGGACAAAAGACAAAAACAGGAACAGTGCATCAGATCCTGGTCCCGCAATAAACCAGATACACACAATTAGTACAATGCAGAGTGTGCCATGGAAATACATGTCAATGGTGCATCATGGCATGGGTGTATGGACCCTGTATTTGGTACATTAACACCCAGGACATAGGTGACCCCGCACATGGATGGCAGGGGAACACTGCCAATCCAATGATAAAAAAAGCCTCCATCACTGTTGCATATAGAATAATAGGGGGAAGTTTGGGACTTAAAATGGTATACTGACACCTAATTCTGCCTACACACGACCAGACTTTCTGTCAAAATAAACTCTGACGGTCTGCTTGACGGTTTAAATCTGTGTACTGTGTTTTGTAACAGCTGAGAAAGATAACTGTTTAAGAGGGTTAAAAAAAAATATATCCCCTATAGATTTGTAAAAAAACATTTTATTTTTTTTATATTTTCATTTTCCAGATGGCCCATGGCTGGTCACATGACACGCAATGTCATGATTCTGTTTGCCTTTTCTCCCTGAGGCATGTGGTCCTCAAAAATTCAGAGAGCAACACTGACATGGGGAGCACAGGGGGGCTATGGTGATGTTCCCTCTGGAGATACACTATCTTACCAAGTATTGGGACGTCTGACTTTACACACACATGAACTTTAAAGGCGTCCCAGTCTTAGTCCGTTGGGTTCAATATTGAGTTGGTCCACACTTTGCAGCTATAACAGCTTCAACTCTTCTGGGAAGGCTGCCCACAAGGTTTAGGAGTGTATCTATGGGAATGTTTGACCATTCTTCCAGAAGCAAATTTGTGAGGTCAGGCACTGATGTGGACAAGAAGGCCTGGCTCACAGTCTCCTCTCTAATTCATCCCAAAGGTGTTCTGTCAGGTTGAGGTCAGGACTTTGTGCAAGTTCCTACACCCAAAACTGACTCATTCATGTCTTTATGGACCTTGTTTGTGCACTGGTGTGCAGTCATGTTGGAACAGGAAGGGGCTATCCCCAAACTGTTCCCACAAAGTTGGAAGCATGACATTATCCAAAATGTCTTGGTATGCTGACACCTAATGCCGCGTACACATGACCGGACTTTCCATCAGAATAAACTCAGATGGTCTTCCTGACGGAGTTCCGACCGAACGGACTTGCCCACACACGATCGAACCAAAGTCCGTTCATTTTGAATGCTATGACGTACGACAGGACTAGAAAAGGAAGTTCAATAGCCAGTAGCCAATAGCTGCCCTTCCATCGTATTTTGTCCATCAGACCAGCATACAGACAAAACGGTTTTCCCAATAGAAATTGATTCCGTCGGGAAGATTTAAAGCATGTTCTGTTTCTAGGTTCGTCTGAATTTTTGAAGAAAAAAGTCAGATGAAGCTCACACACAATCGAAATATCCGACGGAATGATTTCGTCTTACCTTTTCTGACGGAAAGTCCGGTCGTGTGTACACGGCATAAGAATTCCCTTCACTGGAACTAAGGGGCCAAGCCCAACCCCTGAAAAACAACCCCACACCATAATCCCCTCTCCGCCAAATTATTTTGGACCAGTGCACAAAGCAAGTTCCATAAAGACATGGATGAGTGAGTTTGAGGAACTGACTGCCCTGACCTCAACCCAATAGAACACCATTGAGATGAATTAGAGCGGAGACTGCAAGCCAGGTCTTCTCGTCCACATCAGTGCTGACCTCACAAATGTGCTTCTAGAAGAATGGTCAAACATTAACATAGACACACTCCTAAACCTTGTGGACAGCCTTCCCAGATGAGATGAAGCTGTTATAGCTGCAAAGGGTGGGAAAATAGCAGGAGATACATGACATCAAACATACCATATCTAATGGAGGGGGAAAATTAGCTCAGGGTCTCTGGGGTCTGTAACCAATACCATCTATCCCAAATTTTGCCATATATTGAAGGACATCCCCTATGCGAATATATAAGTTTTTTGTATTTTAGGCTTTGATTCACTTCCACCATCCACATCTTAAACTCTGGGGGGGGGGGGGGGGGGGGGGGTGTCATCCAATGCCTTGCTATTGTTTTTCCTGGCCAAGAATAAAGTTTCATTCAAGAATACTTTTGTAAATGTATTCATATATGGTTCTGGATATATGCCCAGTAGGCATGGCTTAGGGTTCAAAGTGATAGGGGACCCCATGATGTCATGGAGAAATTGCACAATTTGTGTCCAGAATCCCTGCACTCTGGGACAGTCCCAAAAGAGGTAATAGAATGTTCCTGGCACCTGGTTGCACATGCCACAGTTGGCTGTTTGATATTGTTTATATCTTGACACCCTAAGTTGGGTGAGATATGCCCGGTGAATAATGTATATCTACGTGAGACGGTCAGCAGATAGTTTAGGGGATACCAGTTTGCAGTTATCCAAGGCCTCGCTCCATTTCTCATCCTCTATCCCCCCAGTATTCTCCTCCCATCTGGTTTTAAGTGCATATGCTGATCTGGACGCCGAGGGCATGAGCAACATGTTATAGAACGTGGATATCAATTTTTTGGGATCTAGACTACATATTACTGCCATAAGGGGATTCACTTAGTGTGGGAGGGCCAGTCGGGAATTGTGATCTAAAAGCATGTTGGAGTTGGAGGTATCTGAAGAATATTCGGGTTGAAAGTCCATATTCATCTCTCAGCCTGTCAAATCCCTTTATGTCGCCATCAGAGGTCATCATTTTATGCTTTTCAGTTCGTTTCTGAACGGCTGTTTGTCAACCAGCCATGTTGCGGAATCGGAGGAGATAACGTGTTAATTATTATTGGCCTTGGAGTTATTGCTTTGAAGTTTTTTTTTGGGTTGAATAATGATTTGATTTGTTATATTTTCTATATTATTGGATGCATCGAATGCACTTTTTGGTTAAGTTCTATTGGCAGATAGCATGTCTATTTTTTTTTAATGCACAATTAACAAATTGTGTAAAATAATACTTGGCTATGTGTTTTATTTCAAATGACAGTTTGGGAGTAGGCAGTTACATTTTAAAAAATACAATGTAAAATTGACAAGGGACACCAACATATCTTTGATCTTATAAACTACGGGATAATGGTGTTGTGGTAACTTGCACAAATAAAAATAAAAAAAAACATTAATATTATTCTTGATATCAATAGAAAAAAAAAAAGCCTTTGAAAATGTGTTTGCAATAACTCCATCAGTATCACCAGCAAAGCAGCATCATTATTATCCCAATAAAGAAAAAGAGAATTGTGCGCTGCATTTGGAGATTTCATAATTTGCCACGTCACGAATGTTCATTCTCCATTACAAACGCTAGTTTTACAAGACCGACCACTTCTGCTTCCGAGCATGCGTGTTTGTACTTTGGACTTTAGTCCAACGGACTTGTGTACACGCGATCGGAAAATCCGACAACACATATTTGTTGGCGGAAAATTTGAAGACATGCTAGCCAACATTTGTTTGTGGAAAGTCCGACAACAATTGTCCGATGGAGCGTATACACAGTCAGATTGTCCGCCAACAGCCTGTCATCCTACATTTCCAATCAGAAAATCGTTAATAGTTTATCTAAACATTTGACAGAGGGTTTAAACCTTTTTGACAGGGATCTGCTTACTCTGCGGCAGGTCACATGCGTTTGGCGTGATAACCTGCCGGTCTACAACAATGCTGAGCATCTGATAGAATGTTTAGTCTGGTGCTCATTTCTGCACAGTGCCTCAAATAGAACCCATAGTGTCCATACCTGCAAAGATTTGCCCTATCTAGTTGTAAGATGGGGGCACTGTGAGCTTGGCACAGACCAAGTCCCAAGAGGAGTATCCATAAAATAGGAAAAAAAGAGAGATATGAGGGAGAAAAACACAGGGGCTCTACAGGGATGATGGGACCTCACAGTCTAGGAACCTTTTATACAAGATAGAATTTATTATACAAAAAGAAGTTAATTAATGCGAATTCTGCCATATATATACAGTATACACTCACCGGTCACTTTATTAGGTACACCTTGCTAGTACCGGGTTGGACCCCCCTTCAGAACTGCCTAAGTTCTTTGTAGCATAAATTTAACAGGGTATTGTAAACATTCCTCGTCAGCTGCACATCCACGATACAAATCTCCCATTCCACCACATCCCAAAGGTGCTCTATTGGATTGATATCTGGTGATTGTGGAAGCCATTGGAATACAGTGAAACTATTGTATTCAAGAAACCAGTGGTGAGATGATTGGAGCTTTGTGACATGATGCATTATGCTGCTGGAAGGAGCCATCAGAAGATGGGTACACTATAGTCAAAAAGGGATGGACATGGTCAGCTACAATACTCAGGTAGTTTGTGATGTTTAAACAATGCTTAATTGGTACTAAGGGGCCCAAAGTGTGACAATAAAATATTCCCCACACCATTACACCACCACTAGACATGTGCACAATAGAAAAATTTGTTTATTTTCGTTTCGTTTCTTTCGTTTCCGTTGATTCGTAACGATTCATAAATTCGTAAGTCGTCGGTGTTCGTATTCGTAATGATTC
This sequence comes from Lithobates sylvaticus, assembly GCA_028564925.1. NCBI lineage: Eukaryota > Metazoa > Chordata > Amphibia > Anura > Ranidae > Lithobates > Lithobates sylvaticus. The sequence continues at coordinate 189,946,561 of CM053033.1, read as the reverse complement.
GTATTTTCGTAAGCGTTATTTTTTAGTTGATTCGTTTTTCCATTAGTTTAATTTTTGTTTATTCGAAATTCGTACGCATTCGTATTTTCGTAGATTTAGTTATATTCGTACTTTCGTTAGATTGATTTATTCGTACTTTCGTAACATTGTTTTTTCGTAGATTCGTAATCGGAGCATAATTCATAATTTTATGTAATGTGTATGCTATTATTACATTTTAAGAGACACGGAAAATTACGAATCGAAAAAAAAAGTTACGAATGTACAAATTTTTTCATTCAATCCATTCGAAGCACGTTAAGCAGCGCCATTGTAAGGGACACGGAAAAAATTACCAATTCAACAAAAAAAAAAGTTACGAATGTACAAATTTTTTCGTTCATTTTGATTTTTGTTGTTCCTGTTTTCGTTTTTTTTCGGATTTTATTCTTTCGTAGTTTCGTTGTTTCTAATTTGGTCAATTCGGATTTTCGTTGTTTTTCGGATTCGTTCGATTCGAACATTCGTTATCCGTTAAGATTTTTAGCAAATCGTTCGTTCATTCGTACGATAACGAATGAACGAATATAACAAATTTTAATGGAAAAAAAACGAAACGAATTGCACATGTCTAACCACCACCACTAGCCTGAACCATTGATATCAGGCAGGATGGATCCATGCTTCCATGTTGTTTACGCCAAATTGTGACGCTCCATCTGAATGTCACAGCTGAAATCGATATTAATCAAACCAGGCAGCGTTTGTCCAATCTTTTGTCTAATTTTGGTGAGCCTGTGCGAATTGCAGCCTCAGTTTCCTGTTCTTAGCTGACAGTAGCTGTACCTGGTGTGGGTAGCTCATCTGCTTCAAGGGTCGATGTGTTGTGTGTTCAGAGATGGTATTCTGCATACCTTGGTTGTAACGAGTGGTTATTTGAGTTACTGTTGCCTTTCTATCATCTCAAACCGGCCCATTTTCCTCTGACATCAACAAGGTATTTTTGTCCACACAACTGCCGCTCACTGGATATTTTCTCTTTTCAGACCATTCTCTGTAAACCCCAGAGATTGTTGTGTGTGAAAATCCCAGTAGATCAGCCGTTTTTGAAATACTCAGACCAGCTCGTTTGGCACCAACAACCATGCCACATTCAAAGTCACCTATTTATAGGTGGAGTCTACTGGTTTATTCAGCTGATGACTATGTATACGAGTATCTTGGGTACTACAATAGTGAGATGTTCTTGCTCTGATTCCTTACTTTCACCTGGTGTTTTCGGCATCTATGACAACCTTTGTGTGTTCCAGCTTTTCAAGCTTTATTAAAAAGCTCTCAAGATATAAGGAACAGTCAGGTGGTTTATTTTCCAGTATCTACCAAAAACCGAGACATTCGTTTAGGTGGACTAGCTCTTTAAAGTGCACATAAAGCCAGAACTTTTAATGACAGGTTGTTATTTGGACATTGGCATACCGCTGTCTGCAAAAGGAGCACTGGCAATACACAATACTGGTGAGATTTGTAAAAGTTCTATTATATTTAATGCAAGTGCTGACTGAAGAATCCTGCATTAGCACACTTCATTTGGAATTATTAGAGGAGCTATCTATTTCAGTACAGCTTTTGCTCTATCAGAACTCTGTATAGCAGAGAAAAAAGCTGTTCTTATGCCGCGTACACACGAGCGGAATGTCCGACAGAAAAAGTCAGACGGAATCTTTTCATCGTATATTCCGATTACGTGTGTGACTCATTTGACTTTTTTTTTTTCGAAAATTCTGACGGACCTAGAAATAGAACATGTTCTAAATATTTCCGACGGAACCAATTCCTATCGGGAAAACCGCTCGCCTGTATGCTGTTCCGACGGACCAAAAACTACGCATGCTCTGAAGCAAGTACGAGATGGCAGCTATTGGCTACTGGCTATTGAACTTCCTTTTTCTAATCCCGTCGTACATGCTGTATGTCACCGCGTTCTTGACGATCGGACTTTGGTGTGATTGTGTGTAGGCAAGACAGTTTCAGCAGAACTCTGTCGGAAAAACCTTCAGAGTTTATTCCGATGGGAAAACCGGTTGTGTGTGTGCGGCATAATCCTTCTCAACTCTATTGAAAAAAAAGGCTTGATGTACACTTTGCATTTAATTCAATAAAACCTTTAATTCAACAAACCTACTCATCACTGAAGTAGAGAAGTCTTGCCTTACAGGCAATAAAAGTTTTATAGAGCAATTTACAACTTGATACCATGCGGTTACAAATTTCTTTATGCTGCTGTCAGGAAATCATCTAGAGTCTTAAATACATTTTGAGGTGGATTCTGAAAGGATTAATAGGTGGGGCTTGTAGAGGACATGAGTGGAGACAATTCCAGAAGACTAAGCCTACCTTTAAAAGAAAAAGAATAAATGCACATATATTTGCAGAGGAAAAAAATGTGTAAAGCCCCATACACACGGTCGGATTTTCCGATGGATTCTGTCCTATCGGACAATGTTGTTGGAAATTCCGACCGCGTGTAGGCACCATCGGACATTTTCCATCGGATTGTCCGACGGACAAAGTTGTATCTCCTGCTCTAAAAATTTTCTGACAACAAAGTCCGATCACACCAATTCCGATCGTGTGTAGCGAATTCCGACGGACAAAGTGCCATGCATGCTCAGATCACATTACAAGACCAAAGCTATTGGCTACTAGCCTCTACGTAGTCCCGTCGTAGGCAACAAACGTCACCACGTTCAGAATGATCGGATTTTCCGACAACTTTGTCCGACCGTGTGTATGCAACACCAGTGTCGGACTAAATCCGTCCGACCAAATCCGATGGATTTGGTGGTCGGATTTTCAGACCGTGTGTATGGGGCTTAAAGGGAAGACACATACAGGAGAGGTACAACAGCTGCACACACCAAAACAAATTGTGTAACATGGGAAAATTCCCCCAGGTGGGCTTTAAAACAGCAATACAAGCAATTCAAAAAGGAATTATATAAAAGTATTTTATTTAGAAACATGTGAGGTCAATAGCATGTTGCTGTATCAAAAAATATGCTCTGGTTGGGGATAACAAAAACATTGCACATTTACAGAAAGCAAACACAAAGTTACAGCATCACATATCATTGGTCTGTTGTGATGATGCCCGACACATTTCGACCCATGTGGTCTTCTTCAGGGACTGGGTTTTCTATAAAGAGATATATTTAGTATCTAAGCCTACCTTTAAAAGAAAAACAATAAATGCACATATATTTGCAGAGGAAAAAATGTGCATTTATAATTTTTTTGCATATACTCCTGTAAATTCTTCCTCCAGCTTTATCTTCGTACCGAGGTACAGACTTTCAGGTGAAGAACTGAAGGAAGTGTTAATGAACTATGAATGCGGTGATTATCGCACTTGTGTTCCATTGAGAACTACAAGTCTGTGTGCTGCTGTGGCAGAAAGGACTTGAAGCTCCACACAGCCATGCAAATGTATTTGTTTGTTGTGTACAGCCTATATCATCTTATAAAATGTGATCTCCTCCTACTTAACCACTTCATGCCCATGCTATAGCCGAAAGACGGCTACAGCGAAGGCCTAAATTGCGGGGAGGGTGTCCATGTACATCCTCCCATGCTCACGCTCCCACATGCCCCCTGTGGGGAACGGTCGGCGTGCTGTGTGATCACTGAGTCCTTTGGGACTCGGCTGATTTCAGAACAGAGTGAAGGGCCAATCCCAGGCATTTACTACATGATCAGCTGTCAGCCAATGACAGCTGACCACATTATGTAAACAAGCCGGTAATCTGCTTTCTTTTTTCTCATGCTGCTAGTGCGAGGAGAAAAAGATAAAGCTGATTGCCAGCTTTTGTAACAGCAACATCAGTCCCACACACAGACAGCCACTGCTACAGCCAAGTAGCTGGAGTTGCAGACTCAGACTTACCCTGGTTCACATCCTTTCTAGAAAACCGATCTCAGAAAGTGAAACTAGGAATGTTCACTTCGGAAGCACGAAAAATTACATGCGGAGTCCCTCAGGATCACCCCTGTCACCCGTGCTCTTTAACATCTATCTCCGCCCACTCCTCAAAATCATCAGCAAGCAGGATCTACTTTATCACTCCTACGCGGATGACATCCAACTCTACCTAGGCATCACCAACAATAAAGACCAATACCAGGCACTGGAATACGGTCTCTCATTGATCGACGATTGGATGACGGAGAGCTCCCTTAAACTCAAAGGATCCAAAACTCCTCTTCCTTTACGCAAACCAAAACGAAAACCCTGGCATGATGTCCACACCACTCACCATCCTCGGACAACCCATCACCCCAGCACTAAAGCCAAAAGCCTCGGAGTCATCTTTTACTCAAACATGACGATGGATGCACAAATAGGATCAGTAGTCAGCGGATCCCACTACCTTCTTTGCCTACTGCGTAGATGCATCCCCTTTATCCCGGAAAGAGATACAGCAGCAGTAGTTGGAACAATCATCAATTCCCGACTCGACTACGCATTCCCTCTACCTAGGACTTCCAAAATACCAAATTTCACGTCTACAAACCATCCAGAACACAGCAGCCAGCAGCCAGGAAAAAAAACATGGGAATCAATCACCCCGTCCCTGAGGACCCTCCATTGGCTAGCTGTGAAGAATCGAGTTACATTCAAGACCCTCTGCCTCACTCACAAATGTGCACAAGGAAAAGCCCTGTAATACCTCTGAGACAAAATAAAGCTCTACACCCCAGGTCGCACTCTCTGGTCAACTAACCAGAACCTCCTGCTCATCCCCAAGACCCTTTACAAATTAAAAGGCGAACAAAGTTTTGCAGTACAAGGACCATGGCTATGGAATGCTCTACCCGCAAACATCCGATTGGAGGAAAACTATCTGGCCTTCAGGAAGAAGTTCAAGACCCATCTCTTCTGAAAACCCAGACGGACACTGGCAGAAAAAGCACCCCGAGGCGATTTAGTTGACATATGTAGTGCTATACAAGTTATTCATTCATTCATTATTAGTGCCCATCAGTGCCACCTATCAGTGCAGCCTCATTAGTGTATGTGTGTCCCTCGCGCTACTTGGAGTATGTGAATGGTCAAATGTAAATAATAATATAAATAATCGTGCTCTGCTGCGAAATGTGGTGTGTTCACAAATACACAAAATAGTTTATATATAAAAGAGAATCTCGCGCAATAAATAGCTAAAACTTAAAATAGTGCAATATTACCAGTGGAAAATATATAATAAAATACAATAATAATAAGATACGATTATTATAAAGTGCAATTATTAAAATAAAGTGACTAATGTATAAGGTGAAAAATAGATGTGCATCCAAGTGCTAAATGTTACACCATACATTAAAATAATGTGCTATATGATGCGCAATAAATAAAGCATAACATACATGTGCATCAAAGTGCTAATGAATACACGAAAGAATTATTAAAGTGCTGTGCATAAATAATGACTTGTATAAAAAACAATAATAAATGGGTGTTTAAATGCTCCAGGGAGGCGGATGAATGGTTAAAAATATTCAAAATAGTTCAAAATAGTTCACGTAGTCCCAGACTGGGTATATGTATAAATAAATAAAACAGTCTTCAAGTTAATCCATCCAATCTTGATACTATAGATGCATATGATCAGGTGCCGTGACAACCCAAATCATGCAGTGGTGGGTTAATGGTTTTTTCAAATCCAATTGGGTACCTGGTCCTGTTTATATAGATACAATCCCATCACCAGTCTCCCAGAACTCTCACCTTTAATGTGTAGTATTAAAGCTTTTCGGGCTTATCCTGTAGCCCCACACGATGTAGATACAAATTGGTCGGCAGACCCTGGTAAGAGTGAAGCCCTTCTCCTTTAGCAGCGTCTTGGTGTTTGAATCCTGTAGTGCTTAGTGTCACGGTGTGACACAGTGCCAAACAGAAAGGAAAAAGGGGGAAGCCTCCACTAGTGTAGTATTTCGTTAAATAGAAACAATTTATTTAGAATAAACATGTGGTTGGACTCTTACATTAAAAACAAAGTAAACCGGCATATAGATACAAAGTAATAGCTTAGGCGTTCTCAGCGCCTTCTCACGTCTCTGTCTCTGTCTACGGCCACTCCCTGCGCGTTACGACACGTCACGCGTCTTCATCTGGGGACTCATTCATCTGCAGCCTCATTAGTGCCCACCAGTGCAGCCTCATCAGTGCCCATCAGTGCAGCCTATCAGTGCTCACCAGTGTCACTTTATCAGTTCCCATCAGTGCAGCCTATCAGTGCCCACCAGTGCAACCTATCAGTGTCCATCTGTGGCCTCTCATCAGCGCTCATCAGTGAAGGAGAAAAACTACCTGTTTGCAAAAAAATTTAACAAACTAAGAAACTGTTTTTCTTTTTTTTTTTAATTGTCAGCCTTTTATTTGTTTAGCAAAAAAATAAAAACCCCAGCAGTGATTAAATACCACCAAAAGAAAGCCCTATTTGTGTGAAAAAATGATAAAAAATGTCATATGGGTACAGTGTTGCATGACCATGCAATTGTCTTTCAAAGTTGACAGCGCTGAAAGCTGAAAATTGGCCTGGGCAGGAATGAGGTATAAGTGCCCAGTAAGCAAGTGGTTAAGGACAATAAATAATTACTGGCCATTGTGGTACTTTTATGTGTCAGTGGATCATAGAAAGGGTGGGCATTGTTGTGATTATGATGATTGACCATTGTGGTTGAGATTGTTGAACATCAGAAAAAGGTGGGGCGCTCCCCTGTGGTAATAAAATGTCACTGTGGTACTCTCTTGGCTTAGTGGACAGCAGGGAGTGCTGCAAGGTCAGCTACTTGTTGGTGCAAGGAAGCCACTAGAATGAACAAGGGTATCATTATAGCTATAACCGATTGTGCAACCACTGTCAGGTTTAAAAAACAAAGAGACTCTGAGCTTCTGGATTACATAATAATTTTTGAAGAGCGAAAATGTGTCTAATACATTTTAAAGAAATTGATATAGATCATGTATGGGAATCTCCATATGATTGCCATAGTACAGTTGGTATAATGTGCATCTTAGGTGCATTGCCTTCTAGATGGAGGCTTTGAGAGACAAAAGGGTCCTTTAATGACTTGCTTTCTAGATGGAGTCCAAGAGAAAAAAAATGTTTTTTTAAAACCTGTGTTCTAGATGGAGATCAGAGAGACAAGCGGTTCCTTTAAAGTGGTAGTAAACTTTTAACTTGTACCTACAATCAATCAAAGTCAGCCAATCAGGGGAGAGAGGGGGTGGGGCCAGGTCGGGCTCCATGTCTGAATGAATACACAGAGCTCTGACTTGGCTCAGGTGCCCCCTGTAGCAAGCTGCTGGCTGAGGGGCACTCAAAGGAGGGAGGGGTTAGGAGCAGCGAAGAGGGACCCGAGAAGAGGAGGATCCAGGATGCTCTGTGCAAAACTAACTGCATAGAGCAAATAAGAATACAAAAAAAAAAAAACAAGCCTTTACAATCACTTTAACCGCTTCCCGACCGCCCACTGCATATATACGTCAGCAGAATGGCACGGGCAGGCAAAAACACGTACCTGTACGTGGCCCTTTAAATGCCTGCCAGCGGCGCGCTCGCGACCCGGCCGGGAGCTCCGTGACCCCGGCCGCGGGACCAGCGGACCCGATCGCCGCTGGTGTCCCGCGATCGGGTTACGGAGCTGAAGAACGGGGAGAGGTTTGTGTAATCAGTGTTTGTGTAAACAAACCTCTCCCCGCGCTTCCTACTCTGCCTGTCATTGATTGGCTGTTCCCGGTCATCGGGGAAAGCCGATCAATGACATCAGACGTCAGCCCCGCCCCCTAATGTAAAAAAAAAACACACACACGTCAGAGCCCATAAACCCCTCCCCTCCCCCTAGTGGCTAACTCTTTCACTACAACTGTCATTTATACAGGAATCAATGCATTTAAATAGCATTGATTGCTGTATAATTGACAATGGTCCCAAAAATGTGTCAAAAATGTCCGATGTGTCCCCCTTAATGTCGCAGTCACAATAAAAATCGCTGATCGCCGCCATTACTAGTAAAAAAAAATATATTAATAAAAATGCTATAAAACTATCCCCTATTTTGTAAACGCTATAACTTTTGCGCAAACCAATCAATAATCGCTAATTGCGATTTTTTTTTACCAAAAATATGTAGAAGAATACGTATCGGCCTAAACTGAGGAAAAAAAAAAGTTTTTTTATATATTTTTTTGGGATATTTATTATAGCAAAAAGCAAAAAATATTGCATTTTTTTTTAAAATTGTCGCTCTATTTTTGTTTTTATAGCGCAAAAAAAAAAAAAAAAACGCAGGGGCGATCAAATACCAACAAAAGAAAGCTCTATTTGTGGGAAAAAAAGGACGCCAATTTTGTTTTGGAGCCACGTCGCACAGCCGCGCAATTGTCAGTTAAAGCGACGCAGTGCCGAATCGCAAAAAGGGGCCTGGTCCTTTGGCTGCCAATTGGTCCGGGGCTGAAGTGGTTAAAGTGTATTGTAATTGTACTGTCTACCCTCATGTTGTAAAGTGCTGCGTAAACTGTCAGTGCTATATAAATCCTGTATAATAATAATAATAATAATAATAATAATAATAAAGGTAAAAGGTTTTTTACCTTAATGCATTCTATGCATTAAGGTAAAAAAAATTTAAGTGCAGATCCCCCCACAGCCCCCCCCCCCCCCCCCCAAATACTCACATGAGCCTGGTCTAGCGATGTGCACTCTGCAGCCCCTCTCCTGGCTCTCATAGGCTTGACTGAGAGCACAGCGAGCCATTGGCTCCTGCTGCTGCCAGTCAAAACCTGTGACCATAGAGTGGGGGGTGGGCCCGAGCTGGGCTGTGTGTCTAAATAGACCTTAACAGCCTGGAACGGGAGCTAGCACGCAAGAGTGCTTCCATGGGAAGCGGCTATGGGGGCACTTGGCGGTGGGGAAGAGCCAGGAGCACAGGCAAGATGAGGATCAAGACTGCTCTATGCAAAACTATTGCACAGAGCAGGTAAATATGACATGTTTTTTATTTTAGGTTTGATCGTGCAAGCATAAACCAAAATACATTCAAAGTGATAGCATAACAATCAATTTTTATTCTTTAAATTGCAGGATATTAGATATTACAATTTGGAATACATGTCAAACTGGTAGAAATGACCTGGCAAATTCTGTAACCCTTTTCTATGTGGCTAAAAAAGACTAATGCTAAGAATCAAAAGCTAACATATGTTTCTCTTTACAGGTTCAATATTTTCTCCAGTGTTGGTGACGGCCCAATGTACGTAAGATGAAGTGCAATCGAACCTTTTCTTTGTACACTTTCTGACATCTTATTATTTTCCATAAAGAAAAAAATTCCAGGCGCTGATGACGGGCGATTCCCCCAGGTGTAATGTAAGCGCAGCTGAACCGTGCTTCTGTCTAATAGCATGGGATTGGATGCTACTAAAGATAGTGTGGGTTGGACAGCGCTCAGAAGCTGCACTCAAGTATTGGATGGTGGCTGCAATAAACCACATATGCTCTCAAAGAATTGCTGGTACTTTAATTGTAAAAAAGGTAATAAAAACAGTACAATCGTTGCATGGTTATGTTAAAGCTACCACACCGGCTGTGAAGCTGACTGGGGCACTGATGAGTTGAAGTGTCAGACCAGGAGGATCCAATGGTGGAATGCCGACCTAGAATGCCAAGCTGATGGCCGGATCAGTGTGTGGGTTGCTGGGCCCGCCGGTAAACAAGGATGATGTTACTGACGCTGGCAATGTGGATGCTCCCAAGGAAGAGATGCCATGGTGAACAGCAAGGAGGAAGGCGTCACAGAGCTGGAAGTGACGTGTCCAAGGAAGCAGACGCGGCCAGTTTCTTATGTGTCATGGATAACTTACTGGGGGTAAGATGTTTTTCAATGTGCGAGCCCTCCTAAATGTGACTTGGGGGGCCAAAGTTAGTATGAGAGCCAATCTCTGATCCAATTTTAAACCACTTGCCGACCAGCCGCCGTACTTATATGGCAGCAGGTTGGATCTCCTGCGTGAACCGACATACCCGTACGTTGGTCCGTACATGTGAGATTGCGGGCCCTCAGGTGAGGCGGACTCGATGTCCACTGGCCGTCCGCGATCGCTGTACACAGATTCAGAACGGAGATCTGCCTTTGTAAACAAGGCAGATCCCCGTTCTGACAGAGGACATCTCACAGATCTGCTGTTCCCAGTGATCGGGAACAGTGATCTCTATCATGTCCCAAGCAGCCCATCCCCCCTACAGTTAGAAAACGCTGAGGGAATATATTTAACCCCTTGATCGCCCCCTAGTGTTAACCCCTTACCTGACAGTGTCATATATACACTGATCAGTGCATTTTTATATCACTGATCAATGTAATAATGTCACTGGTCCCCAAAAAGTGTAATTTAGGGTCAGATTTGTCGGTCGCAATGTCACAGTCCTGCTAAAAATCACAGATCACCACCATTACCAGTAAAAAACAATAAAAAATAAATAAAAGTCCCTAAATCTATCCCATAGTTTGTAGACGCGATAACTTTTGTGCAAACCAATCAATATACGCCTATTGCGATATTTTTTTACCAAAAATATGTAAAAGAATACATATTGGCCTAAACTGATGAATAAATTCGTTTTTTATATATTTTTTTATATTTTTATATATATATATATATATATATATATATATATATATATATATATATATTTTATATATTTTTTATTATTATAGCAGAAAGGAAAAACCTTTTTAGAAATGTCATTTTGTGCAGGGACTGTTGTAAACACGGGAAACATGCGCCACTTTACAGTCATACTATAGACACCCCCCAGGTACAAAATTTTAAGGAATATTTCACTTTTATTGTTTCATTTTAAGCATTATTAAAATCACTGCTCCCGAAAAAACGTCAGTTTTTAAAACTTTTTTTTTGCATTGATACATGTCCCCTGGGGCAGAAACTGGGTCCTCAAACACTTTATATGACAATAACTTGCATATAAGCCTTTAAAATTAGCACTTTTGATTTCTCCCATAGACTTTTGGGTGTTCCGCGGCTTTCGAATTTCTCGCGAACACCCCAAATTGTTCGCTATTCGGCGAACAGGAGAACACCCAATGTTTGAGTCGAATGTCGGGCTCATCCCTACCTGCCAGTGACATTTATACAGTAATCAGTGGGTATTTTTAGCTCTGATCGTTGTATAAATGTCAATGGTCCCAAAAAAAGTGTCAAAAGTGTCCGATTTGTCCCCTGCAATGTCGCAGTCCTGCTAAAAATCGCTGATCACCGTCAGTGCCGATCCTGACCTCCCTGGGGCCCTAAGCAAAATTCTGCTAAGGGGCCCTCTACTTGACCCGTGATGCCGTGAGCTATGTAAACCATTTGCCATTGCCACACAGTCACACCTGACACTTCAGTGCTCCCAAAACAATCCTCCCTCCTTTAAACAAAACAGTCAAAGAATAAGTACAACAATATAGAACTGAATGAGGTCCCCAGAGAGCCCCCCTTACATCAGGGTCCTCAGAGAGCCCCCCTTACATCAGGGTCCTCAGAGAGCCCCCCTTACATCAGTGTCCTCAAAAACCCCCCCCTTTACATCAGGGTCCTCAGAGACCCCCCCTTACATCAGGGTCCTCAGAGAGCCCCCTTACATCAGGGTCCTCAGAGAGCCCCCCTTACATCAGGGTCCTCAGAAAGCCCCCCTTACACAAGGGTCCCCAGACAGCCCCCTTTAAATCAGTGTCCTCAGAGAGTCTCCCCCTACATCAGGGTCCCTAGAGAGCCTCCCCCTACATTAGGGTCCCCAGAGAGCACCCCCCTTACATCAGGGTCCCCAGAGAGCCCCCCCTTACCTCAGGGTCCCCAGAGAGCCTCCCCCTACATTAGGGCCCCCAGAGAGCCCCCCTTACCTCAGGGTCCCTAGAGAGCCTCCCCCTACATTAGGGTCCCCAGAGAGCCTCCCCTTACATCAGGGTCCCCAGAGCCCCCCCCCCTTACATCAGGGTTCCAGAGAGCCCCCCCTTACATCAGGGTCCCCAGAGAGCCTCCCCTTACATCAGGATCCCCAGAGAGCCTCCCCTTACATCAGGATCACCAGAGAGCCTCCCCTTACATCAGGGTCCCCAGAGAGCCCCCCTTAAATCAGTGCCCTCAGAGAGTCTCACCCTACATCAGGGTCCCCAGAGAGCCTCCCCCTACATTAGGTTTCCCAGAGAGTCTCCCCTTACATCAGAGTCCCCAGAGAGCCTCCCCTTACATCAGGGTCCCCAGAAAGCCCATCCTTACATCAGGGTCCCCAGAGAGCCCCCCTTACATCAGTGTACTCAGAGAGCCCCTCCTTACATCAGGGTCCCCAGTGAGCCTCCCTACTTACATCAGGGTCCCCAGAGAGCCCCCCTTACATCAGGGTCCTCAGAGAGCCCCCACTTACACCAGGGTCCCCAGAGAGCCCCCCCTCTGACATTAGTGTCCCCAGGGGGCCCCCTCTTACATCAGTGTCCCCAGGGGGACCCCTCTTACATCAGTGTCCCCAGAGGGCCCCGTCCTTACATCAGTGTCCCCAGAGGGCCCCGTCCTTACATCAGTGTCCCCAGAGGGCCCCCCTATTACATTAGTGTCCCCAGAGGCCCCCTTCCTTACATTAGTGACCCCAGAAAGCCCCCCCTCTTACATTTGGGCCCCCAAACAGCTGACCCCCCCCCCTTGCAGAGGTTTCCCTGTACCTGGCTGGTGGAGGTGGGAGGCGGCGATCGGCAGCTATATGGTGTCCACAGGCAGGGGGATCTTCCTGGGGCTAGTAGTTCTATCTCTGAATGCATACAGCGGAGAGGGGAGGGGCCTCTGACCCGGGCATCAGCAACAGTGTTCAAGCAGAGTGAAAGTGAAACTGATACCTGCCTGGGTCAGAGGCCCCTCCCTTCTCCTCTCCACTGTATACACTGAGAGTACTATACCAGGGAGAGTACTATACCAGGGAGATCCTGCTGCCCACTCAGGCACCATAGAGCTGCCGATCGCCGCCTTCCACCTCCTCCCACCTCTCCTCACTGCACTCTAAACGGACAGCCAGAGGTGCAGGGGGGATGCTGGGTCTTGGGGGCCCCCCCACAGCGGCGGGGCCCTAAGCAGCTTGCATAGTGTGCCTATAGGGCCGATCGGCTCAGATCACCGTCATTAAAAAAAAAATTATAATAAAAATGCAATAAACTTGTAGACGCTATAAATTTTGCTCAAACCAAACAGTATACGCTTATTGCAATTTTTTTCCAAAAATATCTAGAAGAATACATATTGGCCTAAACTGATGAAGAAATTTTTTTTTTTTATTTGTTTTTAGGATATTTATTATAGCAAAAAGTAAAAAATATATATATTTTTTTTTAAATAGCTACTATTTTTTTGTTTATAGTGCCAAAAAATAAAAGTCGGCCCCTCCCTGCCAGCAATCTTCTGGGACACGTGACAGGTCCCAGAACATTGCCTGTTCCCTAGCAGAGCGCAAAGCCTAAAGCTGTCACGACCGGGTGCCCACAATGGCTATAACGGCACCGGCGGAGAGGAGGGGGAGAGGAGCGAGGCTTCGGGCGGCCGCATCGATGGACCGTGGGAGGTGAATGTCTGTTTATTAAAAGTCAGCAGCTACACTTTTTGTAGCTGCTGACTTTTAATAAACTAAACAATGTGTGTAACTCTGCTTTAAAGTGGTTGTAAACCCTTACAAACCACTTTGGCCTACAGGTAAGCCTAGATTAAGGTCCAATAAATATCTCCTAAACCGGCATGGTTCAGGAGATATTTAGAAAAAAAAAGAGGCATCGCTGTCTACGGCGCATGCGCCGTAGACAGCGGCGCGCAGGCACACTGCGCATGCCGAGATCACGGCGATATGCTGCTTTCGTGCGCATGTGCGGGAGTGACGTCATCACCGATCCAGCGAATGACAGCGCTGGAGCGGCGAGACTTCCTTGGATACAGTCAGCCGTGGGAGCATCCACATTGCCAGCATCAGTGACACCTCTTTTGCCTGCGGGCCTGGCACCCCACACTCTGATCCAGTTAAAGCAGGCTGGTGCAGTCCAGCCAGCACCGTGGCATTCTAGGTTGGCATCCCACCATTGGATCCTCCCGTTCTGACACTTCAACTCATCAGTGCCCCAGTCAGCTCTGCAGCCGGTGTGGTAACGTTAACATAACCAGGCAACAATTGTACTGTTTTTTTTTACCTTTTTTACAATTAAAGTAGGCAGCAATTCTTTGAGAACATATGTGGTTTACTGCAGCCACCATCCAATACTTATTATTTTCCATGTCTCATATACCGTAAGATATAAAATGCACTAATCCCCAGTGGTGAGACATAGAGATGTGTGAGGCCTTATGGGAGCATGGTCATCACTGCCACCCAATCCATTTCTTTTAACCTCCCTGGCAGTATGATTATGTCTGGAATTTTGTACCAAAAGCGGTACAATTATTTTGCATGGAAATTTGGCGTTTTATATTGTAGGCATGCAATTCTTATGAATAACTCACTTAAATCTGTCCGAACCAGAGTCTAGTAGACATCCCGGGTATGATAAAGTTTGAAACACAAAATCATAAATTATAATATAATAAATAACTATAAAAATTATTGAATAATGTAATCAAAAACACTGAAATTTGCTCAGTTGCAGAATTGTCGCTGTCATTAGATTTAGTGTTTGATTATGAATTGTGATTCTAATTTATTATCGGTGTTTTCTAGCTGGTCTAAAACCACTTTTGACATAAAGGGACACTTTTTCGTTGCTATGGACAATCTCCAGTTTCCAGGCAGAATTTTTTTAATTTATTATATAAAACGACATGCAGGGCACTGGACAAACCACTAGGGACAAAGGGGATGTGTATTTTTTTTTATACAGTACTGTAATCTATAAGATTACAGTACTGTATGTGTTTTGTGTGTTTTAACTTTTTTGAATTTGGCGCCGATCTCCGCTCCCGTGTGTCGTAACGTCGCAGGGAACGGAGATCAGCGGCACTCGGGCACTGTGTGAATCGAGCGAGGAGACAGCTCGCACACAAAGCGGGAGGACATCACAGGATCCAGGGGACAAGGTAAGAAACTTCCCCCGGTATCCTGCGATGCGATCCCGAGTCTGGCTCAGGGTTACCGCTTATGGTACTAAAATTCCACCCCGAGCCAGACTCGGGAATACCGCCAGGGGGGTTAAATAGTGCTGCAGGGAGACTCCATGATTGGAGGAAGGGCCTGTCACTTGACTTTGGTGAGTCCCGTGACCAGGCTTAGTACACATTTTTAAAGCACACTTTTGTGCTTTATAAATAAGCAGTGCTATTTATCTTTTTTTTACAGTAGGGGTATAGCTGCAGTAAAGGCATTCAACATCAATATACATGGGCCCTTTAAAGAATATAGTACATTATCACTCATGTTAAATACCCAACCATGTGCAAAATTTAAATAAGAGGGAAAAGAATTTGTGCTTGCACCTGATTGAAGAGAATACTGGATCACTTTATTCACAAAGTGAGAATTAATTTCCTAAATTAAAAGTCTCTACCTCTTTATAATAGAAAGCCTGTCTGTATGATTTAGCAGACACACCTCTATTTACATAACATTAAATAGGACATTCAGGAAACATTTACTTTATCTTTCTGGTGCAGTAAATGTTTTGGGAATGTCACATATGGAGATTTATAAATGCTCTGCCGAGTGTGCGAGATATCAACTACAGTGGTGTGAAAAAGTGTTTGCCCCCTTCCTCATTTCCTGTTCCTTTGCATGTTTGTCACACTTAAGTGTTTCGGAACATCAAACCAATTTAAACAATAGTCAAGGACAACACAAGTAAACACAAAATGCAATTTGTAAATGAAGGTGTTTATTATTAAAGGTGAAAAAAAATTCAAACCATCATGGCCCTGTGTAAAAAAGTGATTGCCCCCCTTGTTAAAACATACTATAACTGTGGTTGTCCACACCTGAGTTCAATTTCTCTAGCCACACCCAGGCCTGATTATTGCCACACCTGTTCACAATCAAGGCATCACTTAAATAGGAACTGCTTGACACAGTAAGGTCCACCAGAAGATCCTTAAAAGCTACACATCATGCCGAGACCCAAAGAAATTCAGGAACAATTGAGAAAGAAAGTAATTGAGATCTATCAGTCTGGAAAGGGTTATAAAGCCATTTCCAAAGCTTTGGGAATCCAGAGAACCACAGTGAGAGCCATTATCCACAAATGGCGAAGACATGGAACAGTGGTGAACCTTCCCAGGAGTGGCCGGCCGCCCAAAATTACCCCAAAAGCGCAGCGACGACTCATCCAAGAGGTCACAAAAGACCCCACAACAATGTCCAAGGAACTGCAGGCCTCACTTGCCTCAGTTAAGGTCAGCGTTCATGCCTCCACCATCAGGAAAAGACTGGGCAAAAATGGCCTGCATGGCAGAGTTCCAAGGAGAAAACCACTGCTGAGCAAAAAGAACATCAAAGCTCGTCTCAATTTCTCCACAACACATCTTGATGATCCCCAAGACTTTTGGGACAACATTCTGTGGACCGATGAGACAAAAGTGGAACTCTTTGGAAGGTGTGTGTCCAAGTATATCTGGCGTAGAAGGAACACTGCATTTCAGAAAAAGAACATTATACCAACAGTAAAATATGGTGGTGGTAGTGTGATGGTCTGGGGCTGTTTTGCTGCTTCAGGACCTGGAAGACTTGCCGTGATAAAAGGAACTATGAATTCTGCTGTCTACCAAGAGATCCTGAAGGAGAATGTCCGACCATCTGTTCGTGTACTCAAGCTGAAACGAACTTGGGTTCTGCAGCAGGACAACGATCCTAAACACACCAGCAAGTCCACCACCGAATGGCTGAAGAAAAACAAAATGAAGACTTTGGAGTGGCCTAGCCAAAGTCCTGACCTGAATCCTATTGAGATGTTGTGGTATGACCTTAAAAAGGCCGTTCATGCTCGAAAACCCTCTAATGTAACTGAATTAGGACAATTCTGCAAAGATGAGTGGGCCAAAATTCCTCCAGGACGCTGTAAAAGCCTCATTGCACGTTATCGCAAACGCTTGGTTGCAGTTGTTGCTGCTAAGGGTGGCCCAACCAGTTATTAGGTTTAGGGGGCAATCACTTTTTCACACAGGGCCATGATGGTTTGGATTTTTTTACACCTTTAATAATAAACACCTTCATTTACAAATTGCATTTTGTGTTTACTTGTGTTGTCCTTGACTATTGTTTAAATTGGTTTGATGTTCCGAAACACTTAAGTGTGACAAACATGCAAAGGAACAGGAAATGAGGAAGGGGGCAAACACTTTTTCACACCACTGTAACTAAATGTTTGCTTATTACCTTATGTTGTAATGTGGAGAAAAAAATAAATATAATATATAGAGTATATATTATATATATATAGATATATAGATAGATAGATAGATAGATAGATAGATAGATAGATAGATAGATATAGCTATAAATATAAAATATATATATATTAGTTAGGATGAGAGGGAGATTTTTGTTTGAGGATCCAAAACATATTAAACACCTATAACTAAGATTTCATTTTTGATGGGACTGACCATTTCAAGTAATATACACAGAGTATTATTCTTACATTCTTAAATAAGATTATGGATTTACATTATGTGATTATTTTTTTCATTTGAATGCATTGCAGCTTCAACAACTACAGCAGCACCAATTCCAACTGCAACTCCAACTACTACAGCAGCACCAACTACTACAGCAGCACTCACTACTACTGCAGCACCAACTACTGCAGAGGCACCAACTACTACTGCAGCACTAACTACTACTGCAGCCCCAACAACTACAGAAGCACTAACTACTACTGCAGCACCAACTACAACTGCAGCCCCAACAACTACAGAAGCACCAACTACTACTGCAGCTCCAACAACTGAAGCCCTAACTACAACTGCAGCACCAACTACTACAGAAACACAAACTACCACTGCAGCCCCAACCACTACAGCAGCACCAACAACTACAGCAGCTCCAACTACAACTGCAGCCCCAACAACTACAGAAGCTCCAACTACTACAGCAGCTCTAACTACAACTGCAGCCCCAACTACAACAGAAGCACCAACTAACACTGCAGCCCTAACCACTACAGAAACTACAACTACAACTGCAGCCCCAACTACTACAGAAGCACAAACTACTACAGCAGCACTCACTACTACAGCAGCACTCACTACTACAGAAACACAAACTACCACTGCAGCCCCAATAACTACAGCAGCCCCAACTACTACAGCAGCTCCAACTACAACTGCAGCCCCAACAACTACAGAAGCTCCAACTACTACAGCAGCTCCAACTACAACTGCAGCCCCAACTACAACAGAAGCACCAACTACCACTGCAGCCCCAACCACTACAGAAACTACAACTGCAGCCCCAACTACTACAGAAGCAAAAACTACTACAGCAGCAATCACTACTACAGCAGCACCGACTACTATAAAAGCACCAACTACCACTGCAGCCCCAATAACTACAGCAGCCCCAACCACTACAGCAGCACCAACTACTACAGCAGCACCAACTACCTCTGCAGCCCCAACCACTACAGCAACTACAACTGCAGGCCCAACTACTACAGAAGCACAAACTACTACAGCAGCACTCACTACTACTGCAGCACGAACAACTACAGAGTCACCAACTACTACAGAAGCACCAACTACGACTGCAGCACTCACTACTACTGCAGCACCAACTACCACTGCAGCCCCAACCACTACAGAAGCACCAACTACTACAGCAGCTCCAACTACTACAGAAGTACCAACTACTACTGCAGCCCCAACAACTACAGCAGCACCAACTACTAATGCAGCGCCAACTACTACAGAGGCACCAACTACTACAGAAGCACCAACTACTACTGCAGCACTCACTACTACTGCAGCACCAACTACCACTGCAGCCCCAACCACTACAGCAGTTCCAACTACAACTGCACCCCCAACAACTACAGAAGCACCAACTACTACTGCAGCTCCAACTACTACAGAAGCTCCAACAACTGCAGCCCCCATTACGACTGAAGCACCAACTACTACAGCAGCTCCAACCACAACTGCAGCCCCAACAACTATAGAAGCACCAACTACTACTGCAGCTCCAACTACTACAGAAGCACCAACTACTACAGCAGCACCAACTACCTCTGCAGCCCCAACCACTACAGCAACCACAACTGCAGGCCCAACTACTACAGAAGGACAAACTACTACAGCAGCACTCACTAATACTGCAGCACCAACAACTACAGAGTCACCAACTACTACAGAAGCACCAACTACGACTGCAGCACTCACTACTACTGCAGCACCAACTACCACTGCAGCCCCAACCACTACAGAAGCACCAACTACTACAGCAGCTCCAACTACTACAGAAGTACAAACTACTACTGCAGCCCCAACAACTACAGCAGCACCAACTACTAATGCAGCGCCAACTACTACAGAGGCACCAACTACTACTGCAGCACTCACTACTACTGCAGCACCAACTACCACTGCAGCCCCAACCACTACAGCAGCTCAAAATACAACTGCACCCCCAACAACTACAGAAGCACCAACTACTACTGCAGCTCCAACTACTACAGAAGCTCCAACAACTGCAGCCCCCACTACGACTGAAGCACCAACTACTACAGCAGCACTCACTACTACTGCAGCACCAACTACCACTGCAGCTCCAACCACTACAGCAGCTCCAACCACAACTGCAGCCCCAACAACTACAGAAGCACAAACTACTACTGCAGCTCCAACTACTACAGCAGCTCCAACTACTACAGCAGCTCCAACAACTGCAGCCCCCACTACGACAGAAGCACCAACTACTACAGCAGCACTCACTACTACTGCAGCACCAACTACTACTGCAGCTCCAACTACTACAGAAACACCAACTACCACTGCAGCCCCAACCACTACAGAAGTACCAACTACTACTGCAGCCCCAACAACTACAGCAGCACCAACTACTACTGCAGCTCCAACTACTACAGCAGCTCCAACTACTACAGCAGCTCCAACAACTGCAGCCCCCACTACGACAGAAGCACCAACTACTACAGCAGCACTCACTACTACTGCAGCACAAACTACTACTGCAGCTCCAACTACTACAGAAACACCAACTACCACTGCAGCCCCAACCACTACAGAAGCACCAACTACTACAGCAGCTCCAACTACTACAGAAGTACCAACTACTACTGCAGCCCCAACAACTACAGCAGCACCAACTACTAATGCAGCGCCAACTACTACAGAGGCACCAACTACTACAGAAGCACCAACTACTACAGCAACACTCACTACTACTGCAGCACAAACTACTACTGCAGCTCCACCTACTACAGAAACACCAACTACCACTGCAGCCCCAACCACTGCAGCAGCACCAACTACTACTGCAGCCCCAACTAATACAGAAGCACCAACTACCACTGCAGCCCCAACCACTACAGCAGCCCCAACCACTACAGCAGCACCAACTACTACTGCAGCACCAACTACTAATGCAGCTCTAACTACTACAGCAACTCCAACAACAACTGCAGCCCCAACAACTACAGAAGCACCAACCACTTCACCAGCTCCAACTACAACTGCAGCCTCAACTACGACAGAAGCAATCACTACTACTGCAGCACCAACTACCTCTGCAGCCCCAACCACTACAGAAACTCCAACTAAAACTGCAGCCCCAACTACTACAGAAGCACCAAATACCACTGCAGCTCCAACTACTACAGGAGCTCCAACTACAACTGCAGCCCCAACAACTACAGAAGCACCAACTACTTCTGCAGCTCCAACTACTACAGCAGCTCCAACAACTGCAGCCCCAACTACGACAGAAGCACCAACTACTACAGCAGCACTCACTACTACTGCAGCACCAACTACTACTGCAGCTCCAACTACTACTGCAGCTCCAACTACTACAGCAGCACTCACTACTACTGCAGCACCAGTTACTACTGCAGCTCCAACTACTACAGAAGCACCAACTACTACTGTAGCACCAACAACTACAGCAGCACAAACTACTACTGCAGCCCCAACAAATTCATCAGCAACAACTACTTCTGCAGCACCAACTACTACTGCAGCACAAACTACTACTGCAGCACCAACTACTACTGCAGCACTCACTACTACTGCAGCACCAACTACCACTGCAGCCTCAACCACTACAGAAGCACCAACTACTACAGCAGCTCCAACTACTACAGAAGTACCAACTACTACTGCAGCCCCAACAACTACAGCAGCACCAACTACTACAGAGGCACCAACTACTACAGAAGCACCAACTACTACTGCAGCACCAACTACTTCTTCAGCCCCAACCACTACAGCAACTACCACTGCAGCCCCAACTACTACAGAAGCACTAACTACTACAGCAGCATTCACTACTACTGCAGCACAAACTACTACTGCAGCTCCAACTACTACAGAAACAACAACAACCACTGAAGCCTCAACCACTACAGCAGCACCAACTACTACTGCAGCTCAAACTACTACAGCAGCTCCAACTACAACTGCAGCCCCAACTACGACAGAAGCACCAACTACCACTGCAGCCCCAACCACTACAGAAGCACGAACAACTGCAGAGTCACCAACAACTACAGAGTCACCAACTACTACAGAAGCACCAACTACGACTGCAGCACTCACTAATACTGCAGCACCAACTACTACTGCAGCACCAACTACTACTGCAGCACCAACAACTACTGCAGCACCAACAACTACAGAAGCACCAACTACGACTGCAGCACTCACTACTACTGCAGCACCAACTACCACTGCAGCCCCAACCACTACAGAAGCACCAACTACTACGGCAGCTCCAACTACTACAGAAGTACCAACTACTACTGCAGCTCCAACAACTACAGCAGCACCAACTACTACTGCTGAGCCAACTACTACAGAGGCACCAACTACTACAGAAGCACCAACTACTACTGCAGCACTCACTACTACTGCAGCACCAACTACCACTGCAGCCCCAACCACTACAGCAGCTCCAACTACAACTGCACCCCCAACAACTACAGAAGCACCAACTACTACTGCAGCTCCAACTACTACAGAAGCTCCAACAACTGCAGCCCCCACTACAACAGAAGCACCAACTACTACATCAGCACTCACTACTACTGCAGCACCAACTACCACTGCAGCCCCAACCACTACAGCACCTCCAAACACAACTGCAGCCCCAACAACTAAAGAAGCACCAACTACTACTGCAGCTCCAACTACTACAGCAGCTCCAACTACTACAGCAGCTCCAACAATTTCAGCCCCCACTACGACAGAAGCACCAACTAATACAGCAGCACTCACTACTACTGCAGCACCAACTACTACTGCAGCTCCAACTACTACAGAAACACAAACTACCACTGCAGCCCTAACCACTACAGAAGCACCAACTACTACTGCAGCTCAAACTACTACAGAAGCACCAACTACTACTGCAGCTCAAACTACTACAGAAGCACCAACTACCACTGCAGCCCCAACCACTATAGCAGCCCCAACCACAACAGCAGCACCAACTACTACTGCAGCTTCAACTACTACAGCAACTCCAACTACAACTGTAGCCCCGACAACTACAGAAGCACCAACTACTACTGCAGCTTCAACTACTACAGCAGCTCCAACTACAACTGCAGTCCCAACTACAACAGAAGCACCAACTACTACTGCAGCCCCAACCACTACAGCAACTCCAACTGCAGCCCCAACTACTACAGAAGCACCAACTACTACAGCAGCACTCACTACTACTGCAGCTCCAACTACTACAGAAACACCAGCTACCTCTGCAGCCCCAACCACTACAGAAGCACCAACTACTACTGCAGCACCAATTACCTCTGCATCCCCAACCACTACAGCAACTCCAACTGCAGCCCCAACTACTACAGAAGCACCAACTACTACAGCAGCACTCACTACTACTGCAGCACAAACTACTACTTCAGCTCCAACTACTACAGAAACACCAACTACCACTGCAGCCCCAACCACTACAGCAGCACTAACTACAACTGCAGCTCCAACTACTACAGAAACACCAACTACTACTGCAGCCCCAACCACTACAGCAGCCCCAACCACTACAGCAGCACCAACTACTACTGCAGCACCAATTACTACTGCAGCACCAACTACTACTGCAGCTCCAACTACTACAGCAACTCCAAAAACAACTGCAGCCCCAACAACTACAGAAGCACCAACTACTACTGCAGCTCCAACCACTACACCAGCTCCAACTACAACTGCAGCCCCAACTATGACAGAAGCAATCACTACTACTGCAGCACCAACTACCACTGCAGCCCCAACCACTACAGCAGCTCCAACTACAACTGCACCCCCAACAACTACAGAAGCACCAACTACTACTGCAGCTCCAACTACTACAGAAGCTCCAACAACTGCAGCCCCCACTACAACAGAAGCACCAACTACTACATCAGCACTCACTACTACTGCAGCACCAACTACCACTGCAGCCCCAACCACTACAGCACCTCCAAACACAACTGCAGCCCCAACAACTAAAGAAGCACCAACTACTACTGCAGCTCCAACTACTACAGCAGCTCCAACTACTACAGCAGCTCCAACAATTTCAGCCCCCACTACGACAGAAGCACCAACTAATACAGCAGCACTCACTACTACTGCAGCACCAACTACTACTGCAGCTCCAACTACTACAGAAACACAAACTACCACTGCAGCCCTAACCACTACAGAAGCACCAACTACTACTGCAGCTCAAACTACTACAGAAGCACCAACTACTACTGCAGCTCAAACTACTACAGAAGCACCAACTACCACTGCAGCCCCAACCACTATAGCAGCCCCAACCACAACAGCAGCACCAACTACTACTGCAGCTTCAACTACTACAGCAACTCCAACTACAACTGTAGCCCCGACAACTACAGAAGCACCAACTACTACTGCAGCTTCAACTACTACAGCAGCTCCAACTACAACTGCAGTCCCAACTACAACAGAAGCACCAACTACTACTGCAGCCCCAACCACTACAGCAACTCCAACTGCAGCCCCAACCACTACAGCAACTCCAACTGCAGCCCCAACTACTACAGAAGCACCAACTACTACAGCAGCACTCACTACTACTGCAGCTCCAACTACTACAGAAACACCAGCTACCTCTGCAGCCCCAACCACTACAGAAGCACCAACTACTACTGCAGCACCAATTACCTCTGCATCCCCAACCACTACAGCAACTCCAACTGCAGCCCCAACTACTACAGAAGCACCAACTACTACAGCAGCACTCACTACTACTGCAGCACAAACTACTACTTCAGCTCCAACTACTACAGAAACACCAACTATCACTGCAGCCCCAACCACTACAGCAGCACTAACTACAACTGCAGCTCCAACTACTACAGAAACACCAACTACTACTGCAACCCCAACCACTACAGCAGCCCCAACCACTACAGCAGCACCAACTACTACTGCAGCACCAATTACTACTGCAGCACCAACTACTACTGCAGCTCCAACTACTACAGCAACTCCAACTACTACAGCAACTCCAACAACAACTGCAGCCCCAACAACTACAGAAGCACCAACTACTACTGCAGCTCCAACCACTACACCAGCTCCAACTACAACTGCAGCCCCAACTATGACAGAAGCAATCACTACTACTGCAGCACCAACTACCTCTGCAGCCCCAACCACTACAGAAACTCCAACTACAACTGCAGCCCCAACTACTACAGAAGCACAAACTACCACTGCAGCACCAACTACTACAGCAGCTCCAACTACAACTGCAGCCCCAACTACTACAGAAGCACAAACTACCACTGCAGCACCAACTACTACAGCAGCTCCAACAACTGCAGCCCCAACTACGACAGAAGCACCAACTACTTCTGCAGCTCCAACTACTACTGTAGCTCCAACTACTACTGCAGCACTCACTACTACTGCAGCACCAGTTACTACTGCAGCTCCAACTACTACAGAAGCACCAACTACTACTGTAGCACCAACAAGTACAGCAGCACAAACTACTTCTGCAGCACCAACAACTACTGCAGCACTCACTACTACTGCAGCACTAACTACCACTGCAGCCCCAACCACTACAGCAGCACCAACTACCACTGCAGCCTCAACCACTACAGAGGCACCAACTACTACAGCAGCTCCAACTACTACAGAAGTACCAACTACTACTGCAGCCCCAACAACTACAGCAGCACCAACTACTACTGCAGCGCCAACTACTACAGAGGCACCAACTACTACAGAAGCACCAACTACTACTGCAGCACTCACTACTACTGCAGCACCAACTACCACTGCAGCCCCAACCACTACAG
Source organism: Lithobates sylvaticus (assembly GCA_028564925.1). Lineage (NCBI taxonomy): Eukaryota > Metazoa > Chordata > Amphibia > Anura > Ranidae > Lithobates > Lithobates sylvaticus. The sequence goes on along the minus strand of CM053033.1, from coordinate 189,921,004 downwards.
AAGCTCCAACTACAACTGCACCCCCAACAACTACAGAAGCACCAACTACTACTGCAGCTCCAACTACTACAGCAGCTCCAACAACTGCAGCCCCCACTAAGACAGAAGCACCAACTACTACAGCAGCACTCACTACTACTGCAGCACCAACTACTAATGCAGCTCCAACTACTACAGAAACACCAACTACCACTGCAGCCCCAACCACTACAGCAGCAACAACTACTACTGCAGCTCCAACTACTACAGAAGCACCAACTACCACTGCAGCCCCAACCACTATAGCAGCCCCAACAACTACAGCAGCACCAACTACTACTGCAGCTCCAACTGCTAGAGCAAGTCTAACTACAACTACAGCCCCGACAACTACAGAAGCACCAACTACTTCTGCAGCTCCAACTATGACAGCAGCTCCAACTACAACTGCAGTCCCAACTACGACAGAAGCACCAACTACTACAGCAGTACTCAGTACTACTGCAGCACCAACTACCACTGCAGCCCCAACCACTACAGAAGCACCAACTACTACTGCAGCACCAACTACCTCTGCATCCCCAACCACTACAGCAACTCCAACTGCAGTCCCAGCTACTACAGCAGCACCGACTACTACAGCAGCACTCACTACTCCTGCAGCACAGACTACTACTGCAGTTCCAACTACTACAGAAACACCAACTACCACTGCAGCCCCAACCACTACAGCAACACCAACTACTACAGAAGCACCAACTACCACTGCAGCCCCAACCACTACAGCGGCCCCAACCACTACAGCAGCACCAACTACTACTGCAGCACCAACTACTAATGCAGCTCCAACTACTACAGCAACTCCAACAACAACTGCAGCCCCAACAACTACAGAAGCACCAACTACTACTGCAGCTCCAACCACTACACCAGGTCCAACTACAACTGCAGCCCCCACTATGACAGAAGCACCAACTACTACAGCAGCACTCACTACTACTGCAGCACCAACTAACACTGCAGCCCCAACTACTACAGCAGCTCCAACCACAACTGCAGCCCCAACAACTACAGAAGCACCAACTACTACTGCAGCTCCAACTACTGCAGCAGCTCCAACAACTGCAGCCCCCACTAAGACAGAAGCACCAACTACTACAGCAGCACTCACTACTACTGCAGCACCAACTACTAATGCAGCTCCAACTACTACAGAAACACCAACTACCACTGCAGCCCAAACCACTACAGCAGCAACAACTACTACTGCAGCTCCAACTACTACAGAAGCACCAACTACCACTGCAGCCCCAACCACTATAGCAGCCCCAACAACTACAGCAGCACCAACTACTACTGCAGCTCCAACTGCTAGAGCAACTCCAACTACAACTACAGCCCCAACAACTACAGAAGCACCAACTACTTCTGCAGCTCCAACTACTACAGCAGCTCCAACTACAACTGCAGTCCCAACTACGACAGAAGCACCAACTACTACAGCAGTACTCAGTACTACTGCAGCACCAACTACCACTGCAGCCCCAACCACTACAGAAGCACCAACTACTACTGCAGCACCAACTACCTCTGTATCCCCAACCACTACAGCAACTCCAACTGCAGTCCCAGCTACTACAGCAGCACCAACTACTACAGCAGCACTCACTACTACTGCAGCAAAGACTACTACTGCAGTTCCAACTACTACAGAAACACCAACTACCACTGCAGCCCCAACCACTACAGCAACACCAACTACTACAGAAGCACCAACTACCACTGCAGCCCCAACCACTACAGCAACGCCAACTACTACAGAAGCACCAACTACCACTGCAGCCCCAACCACTACAGCGGCCCCAACCACTACAGCAGCACCAACTACTACTGCAGCACCAACTACTAATGCAGCTCCAACTACTACAGCAACTCCAACAACAACTGCAGCCCCAACAACTACAGAAGCACCAACTACTACTGCAGCTCCAACCACTACACCAGGTCCAACTACAACTGCAGCCCCAACTACGACAGAAGCAATCACTACTACTGCAGCACCAACTACCTCTGCAGCCCCAACCACTACAGAAACTCCAACTACAACTGGGGCCCCAACTACTACAGAAGCACCAACTACCACTGCAGCTCCAACTACTACAGCAGCTCCAACTACAACTGCAGCCCCAACAACTACAGAAGCACCAACTACTTCTGCAGCCCCAACTACGACAGAAGCACCAACTACTACAGCAGCACTCACTACTACTGCAGCATCAACTACTACTGCAGCTCCAACTACTACTGCAGCTCCAACTACTACTGCAGCACCAGTTACTACTGCAGCACCAGTTACTACTGCAGCTCCAACTTCTACAGAAGCACCAACTACTACTGCAGCACCAACAACTACAGCAGCACAAACTACTACTGCAGCCCCAACAAATACAGCAGCAACAACTACTTCTGCAGCACCAACTACTACTGCAACACCAACTACTACTGCAGCACCAACTACTACTGCAGCACTCACTACTACTGCAGCACCAACTACCACTGCAGCCCCAACCACTACAGCAGCACCAACTACCACTGCAGCCTCAACCACTACAGAAGCACCAACTACTACAGCAGCTACAACTACTACAGAAGTACCAACTACTACTGCAGCCCCAACAACTACAGCAGCACCAACTACTACTGCAGCGCCAACTACTACAGAGGCACCAACTACTACAGAAGCATCGACTACTACTGCAGCACCAACTACTTCTTCAGCCCCAACCACTACAGCAACTACAACTACAACTGCAGCCCCAACTACTACAGAAGCACCAACTACTACAGCAGCACTCACTACTACTGCAGCACCAACTACTTCTTCAGCCCCAACCACTACAGCAACTACAACTACAACTGCAGCCCCAACTACTACAGAAGCACCAACTACTACAGCAGCACTCACTACTACTGCAGCTCCAACTACTACACAAACACCAACAACCACTGAAGCCCCAACCACTACATCAGCCCCAACCACTACAGCAGCACCAACTACTACTGCAGCTCAAACTACTACAGCAACTCCAACTACAACTGCAGCCCCAACAACTACAAAAGCACCAACTACTACTGCAGCTCCAACTACTACAGCAGCTCCAACTACAACTGCAGAGTCACCAACTACTACAGAAGCACCAACTACTACAGAAGCAACAACTACTACTGCAGCACGAACTACTTCTGCAGCACCAACTACTACTGCAGCCCCATCCACTACAGCAGCACCAACTACCACTGCAGCCCCAACCACTACAGAAGCACCAACTACTACAGCAGCCCCAACTACTACAGAAGTACCAACTACTACTGCAGCCCCAACAACTACAGCAGCACCAACTACTACTGCAGCTTCAACTACTACAGAAGCACCAACTACTACTGCAGTCCCAACTACCACAGCAGCCCCAACAACTACAGCTGCAACAACTACTACTGCGGCACCAATTACCACTGCAGCCCCAACCACTACAGCAGCTCCAACTGCAACTACAGCTCCAACTACAACTACAGCAGCTCCAACTACAACTGCATCTCCATCTACTACAGCAGCACCAACTACTATTGCAGCTCCAACTACTATTGCAGCTCCAACTACTATGGAAGCAACAGCTACCACTGCAGCCCCAACCACTACAGCAGCACCAATTATTATGGAAGTACCAACTACTACAGCAGCCCCGACAACCACAGCAGCACTCACTACTACTGCAGCACCAACTACCAATGCAGCCCCAACCACTATAGCATCTCCAACTACAACTACAGCTCCAACTACTACAGCAGCACCAACTACTACTGCAGCTCCAACTACTATAGAAGCACCAACTACCACTGCAGCCCCAACCACTACAGCAGCGCCAACTACTACTGCAGTCCCAACTACCACAGCAGCCCCAACTACAGCTGCACCAACCATTACTGCAGTTCCAACTACTACAGGAGCCCCAACCAATCCAGCAGCACTAACTACTATTGCAGCTGCAACTAATATAGAAGCACAAACTAACACTGCAGCCCAAACCACTACAGCAGCACCAACTAGTAAAGCAACTCCAACTACTACAGAAGCACTGACTACTACTGCAGCCTCAACAACTACAGCAGCACTCACTACTACTGCAGCACCAACTACCACTGCAGGCCCAGCCACTACAGAAGCTCCAACTACTATAGAAGCACCAACTACTACTGCAGTCCCAACAACTACAGCAGCACCAACTACCACTGCAGCACCAACTACTACTGTAGCGCCAACTACTACAGAAGCACCAACTACTACTGCACCCCTGACAACTACATCACCAACTACAACTGGGACTTCACATACTACGATAGCACCCACTAGTACTGCAGCCCCAACTACTACAGCAGCACAAACTACCATAGCAGCCCTAACTATTACAGAACCACCAACTACCACTGCAGTCCCAACTACTACAGGAACACTAACTACCACAGTATCCCTAACTACCAGAGAATCCTTACCCACCACAGAATCCTTAACTACCACAGCTGCACCAACCACCACTGCAGTCTCAACTACTAAAGCAGAATTACCTACAACTGCAGTCCCAACTACTACAGCAGCTGCAACTACTACTACTACTAAAGTAGCACCCACTACCACAGCAGCCCTAACTACTACAGTTTCACCAACTACTACAGCAGAATCAACTACCACTGCAATTCCAACAACCGCAGCAGCATTAACTACCACAGCAGCCATAACTACTACAGCAGCACCAACTACTACTGCAGTCTCAACAACTGAACGATCTGCAACTGCAGGTCCAACATCCACAGCAGTACCAACTATCACTGCAGTCCAAACAACTACAGCAACACCAACTACCACAGCAACCCCAACAACTACAGTAGCACCTACTACTACAGCAGCCCCAACAACTACAGCAGAAAAAACAACCATAGCAGCCCTAACTAATACAGTAGCACCCACAACAACTACAGCACCAACAAGTACAGGATCACCAAATACCTCAGCAGCCCCAACAACTATAACTGTGGCTTCAACTACTACAGTATTACCCACCACTACTGCAGCCTCAACTACTCCAGAAGCACCAACTACCACAGCAGCCCCAACAGCAACCAAACTAACTAACACTGCTGTCCCAACAACTACAGCAACACCAAGTACTACTGCAGTCCTAACATCTACAGCAGCACCAACTACCCCTGCAGCCCTAACTACTAGAGCAGAATCAACTACTGCTGTACTCCCTACAAATACTGCAAAAACAACCGCAGGTCCAACATTCACAACAGTACCAACTGCCACTGCAGTCCCAACTACTACAGCAGCTGCAACTATAATTGTGGCTCCAACATTTACAGCAATACCAACTACCACTGTATTTCTACCAACTGCAGCTTCAACATCCACAGCAGTACCATCTACCGCTGCAGTCCAAACAACTAAGACAGCATCAACTACCACAGCATCCCTAACTTCTACAGCAGCACTAAGTAGCACTGCAGCCCCAACATCTACAGCAGTATCACCCACCACAGAAACTCTAACTACTACAGTGGCATCTACAACAACTGTAGCCCCAACAACTACTTCAGCACTGACTACCACAGCAGCTTCATCAACTGTGGTCTCAAGTACATCTACAGCTTCCTTAACTTCTATAGCACCTACTACTACTATAGCAAGATCTACAACTATAGCATCAACTATTACTGCAGCAACAACTATTACAGCTGCCCTGTCTACAACTGCAACTGCCGCAGGTACTTATCTACATCTTTTAATCTTTTAATCCTCAAATTGTTAGTGCAGGAAACTGTGCTAGAAAATCTGCAGTTACTACCACCACTTGTGCAGCAATAACCACTATTTACTACTTACTTATCATGATGACTATCACATAAAAAAAAAAAAAAACAAGCAGAAATGCAGCCAGCGCAAGTACTTGAATCTATTTCAAGTACTTGCGTAGGCTTCATTTCTGCTTGTTTTTTTAATTAATACCTGCTCTATGTAATTTTGCTTCACTAGTTACTATTGCAGGAAGTGTTAGGACTCTTTTAAGGGATTTATTCCACTCTGGCCAGAGTAGGCACCTGACAGACTCTTGTCTGAAAGATCAAGCGTAAACAATTACAGCTTATACAGTGTATATATGATTTCAGTATTTTCAGTATAGTTGCGTCACAAGCCAACAGGCAGTATATTTTGCATTGCATTAACCTTTTAACAGTCAATCTTTTAACTTTTTGATGCAAGACAAATTCAGCAAAAAAATATACTTTAACCACTCGCCGCTCACCATATAGCAGAATGACGGCAGCAAAGTGGTTTCAAAATAATGACCGGACGTCATATGACGTGATCAGGATATTGAGTCTGACACACCGCAACTACGATCTCGGTAAAGAGTCTCCGACGGAGACTCTTTACCATGTGATCAGCCGTGTCCAATCACAGCTGATCACAGTGTCAATAGGAAATGCCGTTGATTGGCTTTCCTCACTCGTGTCGAGTAGAGGAAAGCCGATCGGCTGCTCCTCTGACAGGGGGGGTCTGTGCTGATCGATTATCAGCGCAGCCCCCCCCCCCGAGGATGCCCACACTGGACCACCAGGGACGCCACTAGACCACCAGGGATGCCCAGCACCAGGTATGCCACCCTAGACCACCAGGGATGCCAGTCAGTGCCCACAATGGATGCCAATCAGTGCCCACAATAGATGCCAGTGCCCACAATGGGCATCACTAATTGGCATGCATTATTGTTTGGCGCTGATTGGCATCCATCAGTACAATTTCATTACACTACAATGCGCCTATCAGTGCCCATCCGTGCCGCCTATCACTGCCCATCCGTGCCGCCTATCAGTGCCCATCAGTGCTGCCTATCAGTTCCCATCTATGCCCATCCGTGCCACCTATACATGCCCATCCGTGCTGCCTATCCATGCCAATCCATGCCGCCTATCCTTGCCAATCCGTGCCATCTATCAGTGCCAATTTGTGCCACCTATCAGTGCCCATCCATGTCGCCCATCAGTGCCACCTATCAGTGCCCATCAGTGCCGCCTATAAGTGCCCATCAATGTTACCTCATCAGTGCCACCTCATCGGTGCCAATCAGTGCCGCCTTATCAGTGCCCATCAGTGCAGCCCCATTAGTGCTCATCAGTGAAGGAGAAAACTTACTTATTTACAAAGTTTTGAAACTGAAACAAAAAAAAAAAACATATTTTTTTTCAAAATTTTTGGTCTTTTTTTATTTGTTTAGCAGAAAATAAAAATCCCAGAGGTGATCAAATACCACCAAAAGAAATCTCTATTTGTGGGAACAAAATGATAAAAATTTAGTTTGGGTACAGTGTTGTATGACTGCGCAATTGTCATTAAAAGTGCGACAGTGCTGAAAGCTGAAAATTGGTCTGGGCAGGAAGGCGTTTAAGTGCCCAGTATTGAAGTGGTTAAACCTTATGCAAAATTTCAGTTTCCTTATCTGTCTCCCTAATCTGGCAAGCAAGCTATAGCTCAAGACGTGACAGGTGTCTGCGATGGGAGGGGGTGGTAAGTGAGTGAGTTTCTAACCGCAGCCTGTCACCAGTAATCTCAACATGAAGTGTAGAGAAAATTATTCTTAGCTGAAATTCTAAATGAGTCTTTCTACGCACATAACTATGGCCACATAAGCTGACCCTCGTTGCCATTTCATTACCTTCTTTGCCCAGCTCTGCTGTGTGGTCACATGTCCTCCCTCTGCTAGCTTGCATATGTCAGAAGGGAATCTCAGCCCCTCCCACTGTACTCCTTAGATCGAGAAGGAGAGCAGAGGGAGGACATGTGACCACACAACAGAGCTGGGCAAAGAAGGTATTTAGCATTTTAATTTAAAAACACACACACACACACACACACACTGTATTTAAAATGTTCCTAAAGAGAGAGGATAAAAGAATCGAATAGATGTGATTTTACAACCACTTTAGTGTCTGATAGGAATTAAAATGAGACAGGATGGGGCAAACAAGCTTCAAAACTTCCAGGAAGTGCCAGAACTTTATATTATAAAAAACAGCCAAGCATTTTGGTATAGTAGAGAAAAAAACTGAAGGCTAATGCAGATATTGGTCCTTGAAATTTATACCTGATGATTTTTTTTTTTTACATTTGAAAATACAGTGTCTTCTTACCTATTTCATGGATTACTACTAAAGCCACAATTTTACTGCCTCAACATTTACTTCATCATCATTATTAAAGTTCCTTATACCACTGCAGCCCCAACTAGACATGTGCAATTCGTTTCGTTTCTTTTCGGGTTTTTTTCGTGCGTTCGTTTTCGTACGAATGAACGAATCGTTCGAATCGAACGAATCCGAATAACGAATCGTTCGAATCGTACGAATCCGAAAAACAACGAAAATCCGAAAAACCAAATTAGAAACAACGAATGTACGAATGAAGAAAATCCGAAAAAAGGAACAACGAAAATGAACGAAAAAATTCGTACATTCGTAACTTTTTTTTTGTTGAATTGGTAATTTTCCGTGTCCCTTACAATGGTGCTGCTTAACGTGCTTCGAATAGATTGAAGGAAAAAATTCGTACATTCCTAACTTTTTTTTTTTTTGATTTATAACTTTTTTTTTTCGATTCGTAAATTATTAAAATGTAATAATAGCACACATTACATAAAATTATGAATTATGCTCCGATTCCGAATGTTACGAATGTACGAATAAATACGAATGCGTCCGAATTTCGAATAAACGAAAATTAAACTAACGAAAAAACTAATCAACGAAAAAATAACTCTTACGAATGTACGAATCGTTACGATACGAACACAGACGACTTACGAATGTACGAATCCGAACACAGACGACTTACGAATGTACGAATCCGAACACCGACGACTTACCAATGTACGAATCGTTACGAAAACGAAAAAAACAAAACGAAAAAAAACAATTTTTTTTTCGGAAACGAAAAAAACGAAACGAAAATAAACAAATTTTTTGGTTGTGCACATGTCTAGCCCCAACTACTACTACAGAAGTGCACAATTGTCACAGCCGGAAGAATAAATTAATCACTTGCAGGCCATCCACTGTAGATATACTGCGGCAGGGCGGCCGCTCTGCGCCAGATCATATACCTAGTATGTCCACCGGTACCCACCGATTACACAGGACACAGGCAGAATGACAATCTGCCTATGTAAGCAAGACAGATTGTCATTCTGTCTGAAGTGAAGGCATTGATCCTGTGCTTCTGCTAAGCAGGAACACGGATCTTTGCCTTCCCCTAGTAAAAGCACCTCCCCTACAATGAGTAAGCACAACCCAGGGTAACCCAGTCATACATTTAACCCTTTGATCGCCCATCCTTCCCAGTTAGTGTCATTAGTACAGTGACAGTGCATATTTTTTTTAGCACTGATCACTTTATTAGTGTCACTGGTCTCCAAAAAGTGTCAGTTAGGTGTCCAATTTGTCCGCCGCAATATTGCAGTCCCGTTATAAGTCGCTGATCGCTACCATTACTAGTAAAAAAAATAAACACATAAAAATATCCCATAGATTGTAGATGCTTTTTATTTTATTTTTTTATCAAAATTATGTAGCAAAATACATATTGGCCTAAATTGATGAAGGAACATTGTTTTTTTTTTGTTCAAAATTGTCGCTCTTTCTTGTTTACAGCGCAAAAAAAAAAAGCAGAGGTGATCAAATACCATTAAAAGAAAGCTCTATTTGTGGAAAAAAAAGCACAAAAATTTTATTTGGGTACAGTGTTGCACGACCGCACAATTGGCAGTAAAAATAATGCAGTGCTGTATCGCAAAAAATGGCCTGCTCAGGAAGGGGGTAAAACATTCCGGAGCTTAAGTGGTTAAAGGTCTTTTATGCTTGTTAGTGCAACTGAGAAAAGTTTCTTTATCATACATTATTCATTTATTCATCCTTCAAATAGCCCTGAAATACCCCCTTCATTTAAACCAGTGTTTATTACGGAGGAGTTCAGGCATGTTTCTGATCCTAGTTCAAACCCATCTAAGTGATCCCGCCAGGAAGCTGTCATCTGTACTGTGCCAATCATAAACCACGGAGGCATTCCCTATCCTGCAGCCATACGTATACAAGAGGCATATATATGTGCTGCTGTGGGGTGGCAAATGCCACTGCCGTTTATGATTGTCCTAGTACAGTGACAACTTACTGGTGGGATTGCTCAGGTGGGTTTGAACTAGGATCCATGCCTGACCTCATCCCTAGTTTTTATAGGAGGTAACTTATTCTTGCACTGTAATGCCCCGTACACGCGGTCGGAAATTCCGACCACAAAATCCGTCTGACTTTTTCCGACGGATTTTGTCCGACACTGGTGTTGCATACACACGGTCGGACAAAGTTGTCGGAAAATCCGATCATTCTGAACGTGGTGACATTCGTTGCGTACGACGGAACTACGTAGAGGCAATTAGCCAATAGGTTTGGTCTCCTAATGTGATCTGAGCATGCGTGGCACTTTGTCCGTCGGAATTCTCTACACACGATCGGAAAAAGTCCGATCGGAAAAAGTCCGATCGTATTTTGTTGTCGGAAAATTTGAGAGCAGGATCTCAAATTTTTTCCGTTTGAAATTCCGATGGAAAAAGTCCGATGGAGCCCACACAAGGTCGTATTTTCCGACAACATGGTCCGATAGGACATTTTCCGTCGGAATTTCAGACCGTGTGTACGGGGCATAACACTCTACGGGGCTGAGCTGTTACCAAGAAGTTCTCGAAATGCCTCAGACCTTTTTTATATCATAGGGAGACAATACCAAACTGCCATCAGTTTATATAATGGGTGAGATTGCACCAAAAATGGATTCTATTTATGTTTCAGCTGCAGGAGTCGGTGCAGCTGCAGGAGCTGGTGGCGGAGGACTTACGTACTACAGCAGACTTTTCATTGCTTTAGGTAGCGCTGGAGGGGCAATCCTAGTTGTACTGAGTATATTTGGGGTAAGTTGCAACCTAATTATATATTCATTATTTAATTATTATATGCAGAGTGCTCTAATCCTATCCCTTCCTTCTCTCCTTCTCTCTCTGTCTCCTTCTCTATGGTTCTGTCTGACATTTTGTGAGGCAGATTGAATGGAAATAATGCAACTGCTGCTGTAATGTCTCTTCAGAAAACCCATAGCTCTCTGGGAATTCTTTTTATTTATTTGTAAAATAAAAAATATGAATTTATTTTTAAAAAAGAACAGATTCAAAATAAATAAATTCATAAAAGACTTATGCCGCGTACACACGAGCGGATTTTCCGTCAGAAAAATCTTGGGTGTTTTCTCCGACAGAATTTTGCTCAAGCTTGGCCTGCATACACGTGGTCACACACAAGTTCGCTGAACTTTGGACTGCCAAGAACGCGGTGATGTACAACACTACGACGAGCCGAGAAAATGAAGTTCCGAGCATGCGTCAAATTGTTTCCGAGCATGCGCAGGAATTTTGCGCTTCGGAATTGCTACAGACGATCGGAATTTCCGATCGGAACTTTTTCCGACCGAAAAATTGAGAACATGCTCTCAATCTTTTGCTGGCTGGAATTCGGCCAGCAAAAGTCTGATGGAGCATACACACAGTTGCATTTTCCGACCAAAAGCTCTCATCGGTCTTTTGCTGGCCGAATTTCCAATCGTGTGTAGCAGAAAATCATTATAGAGTCTCCTAAACATGGGAAATTCGAATGAATTGAAATTTCCATTATTTGTTCTTATTGAAAGACTTTCTACCCATACATACTTTAATGGCTCTAGATTTTTTGATTTGACTCAGCATGGATTTTAACCCACTCCAAACAGTTCTAAGTCTTTATTTGCAATATTAAAAGAACCCTTTTTTAATTTGTTTACCAGCGAACAGGATGCCCCTAATTTTGAATCAAAGTTGTTTTTTTTTTAAAAAGGAACTGAATTCTAGAAACTGTGGCCAAAAAGAAAGGCAATTCCAGTTCCAGTATTGCCTATGGTCCCTGAAGCTGATATTTCCCCTTTACTGACTTACCATGTCTTCTTCTGAAGTGTGTTTTTTTTGTGGAGGTGCCATCTTGGTGGAGGCAGGCATTTGCTTCTTTATATTAAAACCTGCAGTAAAGATGTAAGTGAGCAGCACATTAGTGGCATCACCAGATCGCACTCCAATTCTCCGGAAATTAGCAGTCAGAGATGCCTTACATCTCAAAATGAAGACATACAGCTATTAGGGTTTTGGTACAGTGCCTCGGCACACCTGCATAGCAGGAAGTGCATTTTTATTTTTCAGGAGACATTTAAGACAAATAGAAAATTTCAGGGCACTGCTTAGGACAGTGATGGCGAACCTTGGCACCCCAGATGTTTTGGAACTACATTTCCCATGATGCTTATGCACTCTGCATTGTAGTTGAGCATCATGGGACATGAGGCAATACTGGAACCTGGTCCTTTTCCTTTTTGCCTTTCTTTTTGGCCACAGTTTCTAGAATTCAGTTCCTTTTTTAAAAAAAAATCAACTTTTATTCAAAATTAGGGGCATCTTGTTCGCTGGTAAACAAATTAAAAAAGGGTTCTTTTAATATTGCAAATAAAGGCTTAGGACTGTTTGGAGTGGGTTAAAATCCATGCTGAGTAGTTTGAAAAAAATCAAAAAATCTAGAGCCATTAAAGTATGTATGGGTAGAAAGTCTTTCAATTCATTCGAATTTTCCCATGTTTAGGAGACTCTATAATGATTTTCTGCTAATGCCGCAAACACACGATTGGAAATTCGGCCAGCAAAAGACCGATGAAAGCTTTTGGTCGGAAAATGCGACCATGTGTATGCTCCATCGGACTTTTGCTGGCTGAATTCCAGCCATGCTCGGAAACAATTTGACGCATGCTCGGAGCTTAATTTTCTCGGCTCGTTGTAGTGTTGTATGTCACTGCGTTCTTGGCGGTCCAAAGTTCAGTGAACTTGTGTGTGACCGCGTGTATGCAGGCCAAGCTTGAGCGGAATTCCGTCGGAAAAAACATCCAAGATTTTTCTGACGGAAAATCCGCTCATGTATTATGAATTTATTTATTTTGAATCTGTTCTTTTTTAAGAATAAATTCATATTTTTTATTTTACAAATAAACCTTTTATATTCACTAAAGAATGTCCCATGATGCTCAACTACAATGCAGAGTGCATGGGCATCATGGGAAATGTAGTTCCAAAACATCTGGGGTGCCAAGGTTCGCCATCACTGGCTTAGGATATCTTTACTTTTTGAGGTAATTCTACTTTAACTATGCTCTGTTGCTGTGGATTTATCACATATAGCAATTTGAGAATCAGCAGCTTGAGATTTTTTTTCCTTTCTTTTTTTTCAATTTGCTCAAACGTATCTATGAAGAATTGTCCAATTTATGAAAGAATAGATAACTGATGTATCAAGACAGTTCAGAATTCTGAAGTGCATGAGTCTCTGGCAATCTAAAGGATTTGCTTGAAAATAGTTAATTCAAAGAGATCCCACGCATCCTTTAGTGATTGTATTACTATTAGAACATTAATATTATTGATTGTGTAGACTTTGAGGTGACTCGTGCCTAGATGTGATCCTGTTACCTAGATGACACAATTAAAAATTATTGAGACATGACTCAGAATGTGGCACCACATCCAAATGTAGATAAAGAAGAAAAAACAAAGAATAATAATGGACTTTAAATTGGTAGCCACCAGTTGACCCAAATGAAAGAGAGAGCACTCTTTTTATTCAATTGAGTGATCTCTCTTTCATTTGGGTCTACTGGTGGCTACCAATTTAAAAAAAAAATCTTCTGTCCCCTAGATAATAAAACAAATCCTAGATACTATAGAGACAGTTGTATTTTATTTCACAGGAATGTTTCTGAAAATGATGTTGTCTAGAGGAAATACATCTTCAGTATAATATATTATTATTTAAATGTGCTTTTATAGCACTGTCAATTACATATACATTAGTCCCTACCCTCAAGGAGCTTACAATCTAACTCACATTCATATACTAGGGCCAATTTACCTACCAGCATGTCTTTGGAGTGTGGGAGGAAACCACAGTACCCAGAGGAAACCCATGCAGGCACAGGGAAAACATGCAAACTCTAGGCAGGTAGTGTTGTGGTTGGGATTTGAACCAGTGACTCTTTTTACTGCTAGGCAAGAGTGCTACCCACTACACCACTGTGCTGCCCTTTTATATCTTATATAAATATAAATATATAAATATATATATTTATATATATGTTGTGAATATATATGTTATATAAATAATATAAATGGTAATAGTTGTCCTTCATTTTTTCAGGTTCTGGCATTGCTAAACTCATTAGGATTTCTGAGCTTTGGAGCTGCTGCTGCACCTGTTGCCGTGACTGCTGTCCCTAGTGCCGTGGTAGCCACCACAGGTGTTCCAGCTGCTGCTAATGTTTTACACACCACAAGCTATTCAGTATACTATCCTCACAATGTAATGTACAATATCCCACGTGCTACTTTGGTACCACAGGAACTACCAGTTCACGCAGTAAGACATCCAGAAATTCAGCCACCAAGACAGCCACTACATGAACCACTTCATCATCCACATGAAGAATTGTGCCAAACACCGCGTCAACCACCGCATCAACCACTGCGTCAAACACCACGTCAACCACCACCTAACCCTACAGCTCTCAACCCCCCAAACTTTAACAGAATAAGAGGAGACTATGGAGTGTAAGCTTCAGTGTGGGTTTCGAAGGCTATTTTGCTTAATTTTTTGTTTTAATGATTGGATGAAAATGAACTATGGCTAACTTTTCCAATCAACAACCAAACCGAGCAAAGTTATTCATATCCAGTGCCAGGGAGCCAACATTTTCTCTTTCACCTGAACTGATTAAATTGCTGGTTAGCCCAAAGGTCATCTTGGTGCTTCCCTTGACAGAATTCTTCTCTGTAACAATATAACCTAATATATTTTCTTCTAATGTGTCAAACGATCAAACAAATAAGCTTGTTAATGGCCTTGCTCTATGGAATAGAGCATCAGACATGCAGTTTTTTCTTATTTATTTTTTTGTGTCTTGTTTTAGTTAAATTGGGCAAGGGTTAAAACCTCTGTCAAGTTTTTATTGCATATTTATTACCCTTTGAATAGATTTACCTTCATTTCCTCTCCCAATGACACATTTTTTTACAGTGAAAGGATTCTACGGTCATCTACAGTCAGCTACAGATCAGAATTACTGAGCAAAGCTGGACATCAACATTCAGAGACTGTCCTACCACTGTGCTCCAGTTATGAGGCTGGTGGGTGATTCAGTTTAACGTGATGCACACCACACCTTGAACTGACCTGTCATTGCTTAAACAGATATAAATACCTCTTTTTAAGCCAGCTGTGTGTTTAATAAAATATCCTTAAAAGTGATTTCAGATAGTACCTTAGCCTCTTGTAGTTACTTGTACAGCCCGATAAAGAGTGGGAGAGAAAGAAACAGCACTCTAAGCACATAAAGGTGGCTAATAGGCAAGTAAGACAGCTCGCAATTGCATAATGTCCACTAGACATGTGCATTCTTTTTCTTCCAAATGCATTTTCGTCCAAATTTTGGGGTATTTTCGTTATCATTTTAACAAACGATAACGAACGTGCAGAATCTGAAAACCGAAAGATCCGACATAAACAAATGCTTTATTTTCGTTTTCTTTGCAACAGTTCGATATAGATAGGAGATTCGACATGACGCTGACAATAGCGATCTGTGTCCATCAAACCTGTGGTCGAATGTGCCTAACCTTAGCTATATTAGTCCAAGATTATTCTACATAGAGAGAAAAGATTCGACATTATAGAGACACTAGCAAAAAAGGTCGAATGTGCTTAACCTAACTCTATTAGTCCAAGATTATTCAACATAGAGAGAAAAGATTTGACATGAAGATTTGACGAAGCAGTCGCTTCGAGTGGACATTTATGGTCAAATGCTCTGCCCATAGGCTATAGAAGAATTCTAATGTTGGTTGACTAGTAATAATAATTAATAAATATAATTATTACTAGTGTCATACAACATTAGAATTCTACTATAGCTTGTAAGCGAAACATTCGACCGGAAATGTACGATTGCGGCATCGTACAGTTTAGCTGCTCCGTCGAATCTTCTTAGAACCTTCGACAGACACCATAAGCCTTCAATGACAGATTCGACCTTAATTATTCCGGATTTTCGGACGAATGCATTTTTTTAACGAAACAAAATAAATAAAAACGAATTTCGGGAGTAACTAAATAAAGTTATTTTTCGGACGAAAACAAAATTCCGAAACTAAATATTTCAGTGTGCACATGTCTAATGTCCACTCTATTGTTTGATGTCCCTTCTTCTTTAAAATGTTAGTTTCCATTCCTCCATTAATATGCTCCAAAATGTACTTTGCTATCCAGCAGTGCTGCTGGCCTATGCTTATGTGACCATCTACACAAAGTATTGTGTAATTATTTTTAAGTTCTGTTTAATTTTCTTTTAAACCAAACTGGAACACTTTTATAATTTTTTTCACTGGCAGTGAAAAATCTATTTTTTTTAAAAGTACTGCATAGTAGACCCAAATTGTATCTTATTATGTTATGGTTAAAAAAATTTAAACTAGAGAAAATTATGTTCTAAAAATGTATATTTATAAACTAAAATGGGTGAAATAAAGGTGTAACTTAACTGAAATAAACACAACATTAAATTAATAAATGATTGGCCTTAAAAGATACGTGCATGAGGAGAGTAGGTGGGAGGATGTGTTGGGACGTGCTGACGTAGCGTCCGCACGGAGGGAGGAGTCTGAGCCCGAGGGCCGAGGAGAGCTGGCGAACAGCCGGGGAGGACGTGGGAGCGGACCGCTCCGTGTGAGAGAAGTCACGGACGCCCGCACGACCCCCCGGGCTAAGGAAAGCAGGACGCATGGATCCTCCCGGAAAACAACTTGGCCGGTGAAGCAGCGACCCTGACCGGGATCGCAAGCATTGGCACCCCCACCTCACCTTACCTCCGCCAACCCACCACCTCCTATACAGCGGGACGGGACCTCATGAAGCCTCAGTGAAGGCACGGCGAGCCAGCGTGAGAAGCGCTGTTTGTGAGTATACTATGTAACCACCTGAAGCTCTTCTTTTTGCGGAGGTAAGACCACAGCAATTCTTGATATACTGGGAAGCCTGTTTTTATGTGTCAGGATGCCATTAGCTCTGGGAAAGCAGCACTGGACACAGGTGCCCCACCGCATAGGGAAAACCAATACAACTGGCAGACCCAGCAGTGTTAATCCTGACGTATAGCTCCGGCTCTCCCCCTCACCACCCCGCCTCAGCAAATGCAGCGTAAATAAACGCGGCCAGTGCCGTTAGGAAAACCCAGACCGTGAGTATACATCACCTCTTTATCGAAACCTGGCCCACTTGGAGGTAAGAACTAATCACCTGTTGATGTACCGCGCTGAAGATACGCTTAGGACTATACTAATGTGCTAGGATAATGTGCAAATGTCATTCCTTCTTTTTTTTTTTTTTTTTTTTTTCTCCCTGTTTTCCTCATGTGAGTGATGGTCAGATCTGGCCCCCTGTTTTTTTGATCTTTCTGGGCGCCCTGTCTCTTCCCCTCCCCCCTATTCGCGCTGGGGCATGATCCCCCTCCCCTTCTGTAAGAGGGGATAGGCAGACTATAGTTCAAACCAACCCCATATCAAGAGGGGAGTAGCAACTGGCGCCTAGTGTGCCCCCTGGTCACTCCGTGCATATACAGCAGTGTAAAAAATTTTACCGGCCTGCGTATCCAAATCGCATCAGTCAGACTTGGGTGGGCACTGAGCCCCAGAGCGGACAATCTATGCAATAGGGTGGTTTGGCTTCCTTTCCTTTAAATGCAGCTTGGACATAATTGGAGTCCTAAAGTATTTGTCTGAAGTATCATATATCCACAAGGGCGTATAATGGTTTTAAAACCCATGATTATGGGAAGATTATGGACATCATAGTCCCCAGTGGTGGAAAATTGTATGAAATGAAAACTTTTTGATCCTGCCGCACAGACATTACACATATTAAAAGCCGCACTAGGGATTGTAAGTGTGACGCCGATTGGTGCCTGTGAAGTTCTATTTTTCTCATTTTAAAAGCTGCACTATTGAAGGAAAGTATGATTCTGACCGGTGCCTAGGAAGATTGATTATTACACACTAAAAGTTGCACTATGGAATGAAAGTGAGACTTTGATGGGTGTTTATGAAGATATACTACCATATACCAAATGTTGCACTATGGAATGAAAGTAGGACTCTGATGGGTACCTACGAAAACTTACTGACCATTGTGGCCTAGCCTGACGACAGATGTCTGATTAGGATCGTTACCTCAGATTGTGTATGTCTTATCTAAACCCCAGGTTTTTCTTAAATATGAAACTATGGTTAAAACGTAAAATCACATGTTTGTATGTTGCCCATGTCATCAAGATCAGTGACCCCCTGTAACATACTGTAATACCTATGGATTCTACCAGTAGAGCTATTTGGTAGGACACTGAAAAGGCGTAAACTACTTATTGAGGAAGTTAACTAGCAGGAAGGGCAAACAAACCCCCCTATTGAAATATAACAGCTCCAGCTATTGCGTAAGTGTCTTGTGCCCCACCTAAAGATCCTACAGACGGAAAAGGTCCCCCCCAGTCCTTTGCAAACACGACTATAAAAGACTAGAGGGACACCCAGAAGGAAGCCCCGGGCCCTGAAGCTCAGGGGGACATAAGTAACAAACAATACCCCCAAGAAGCCCGGACAGGACTCTGAGAGACGGATAAAGTAAGGACCCCATTAAAAGGTAGGAGGAGGAAAAGGGCCCAGGAGGCCCAGGTTTACAATAAGACTGGGGAAGAGAATCAGACCCATTAAGAAGGCCAACATGAGTAAAGACCCACCCAAACAGCCTAAGAAAGCAACCACCAAAGGCAGCAAAGGGGAGACAAGCACAATTAAACACTATTTAAGACAGGGTGCAAGCCCAAAAACATCGGGAAAAGAAGCCCGGGCCGGAGTTTCCCCGGAGAGCAGAGGCGGGGCGGAAAGAGAAATTATCGATTCCAGAGCGGACCTCACAATGGAGACTGAGATTGAGCCTAGTAGGGGGGAGGATCAACAATCAGGAACCCACATCCCCAATAAACATGAAATGGAGGCGATGCTATTACGCCTGGAAAATGTAATTAAACTGGAAATTAACGCCTTACGGGAGGATATGGGCCATCTGCTGTCTAGGGTTGAAGCGGTGGAGGGGAGAGCGGACTCTATAGATTTGGAAATCGCGAAGCTTAAAACGCAATTAAAAGGCGCCTACCTCACTCAGAGAGATACCCTCTACAAGATAGAGGACCAAGAAAATAGGGATAGGAGGCAAAATCTGAGGCTGCGTGCCGTCCCGGAACAAAGAGGGGAAGACTTAGAAAGAAAACTATGGGAAATTTTGGGCCCCATAAGCAGCAAGGACTCAGATCATTTTCCCCACATAGAAAGGATACACCGAGTAGGAAGACCCGAAAGGGGGGGCGTAGAGCGGCCCCGGGACATAATCGTCAGATTCAGCTACTTTAAAGAAAAAGAGGACCTATGGGCTAAAATAAAAAATAAGTCCCCTATATTGCATGAGGAAACTGAAATTCAAGTATACGCAGACCTATCGGCCCGAACCCTCGAAAGACGGAGACACCAGAAACCCCTGCTGGAAATATTGAAAAGGGAAAACATAAGATATAACTGGGGTTTCCCCTCATATTTAATAGGGTTAAAAGAGGGGCGCACGGCCAGGTTGAGGTACCCGGAAGAAGTGCAGGGATTTTGTACAAAACTCGGGATTTCAGTCCCGAACTTGCAGGGCTGGATCGAAATGGAGGGTCTGGGGGACCCAGGGGGGGGGAGGCAGGGGGGGAGGGAGGAGGGGTGAATGCCCACATGTAGCTGCAAAAGAATTCTGCTCAAATCGGCCCTGCCCCCTCCTCCCTCTGCGCCCCGAGCTCGGGCCGCGGAGGGGGAGGGGAGGGCTAAACAAACTCCACCTCACCAGGAATCCGGAGTCTAAGGGAAGCCACAAAGGATGGCCCCCAAGGACCCGGGGACCCCAGTTGGGGCAAGAGAGGGGGGGGGAGGGTGAGGGGGGGGGGGAGAGGAGGGGTGGGAGAGGGAGGGGGGAGGAAGGGAGGGGAGGGGATGGGAGAAAGGGGGAGGGAAACCCCGTCCGCTGCGGGGCCGGTATCACCACCAATACCCCAGAAGGAAAAAGGAAAGAAAAAGAAAGAAAACCCCAAAAGATTAAATGAAGGACATCGAAATTAAATTTTTATCTTACAATGTGAAAGGCTTAAACTCGCGTGGCAAGCGCGCTAAAATCTTGGAGGAAGTAGAGAGATGTGGGGCAGGTATAGTGTTCTTGCAGGAGACTCACCTGACCCATACCTCAAATATTAGACTGTTTTCCCCTGCCCTCCCAAATTGGTTTTACGGAGATACTGTCTCAAGCAGGGCAAGAGGAGTGGCTATTGGGATAGTGAGGGAGATTGACTTCACGGTGGAGGAGAGAATGACGGACCCCGAGGGGAGGTACCTGTTTCTTAGGGGCTCCCTTCTTGGGGTAGAACTCACACTGGCCAATGTTTACGCCCCCAACGTCAAACCTATCTCATTCCTCGAAGCAATTCTGCGTAAGCTGAGGGCCTTCAGGAAAGGATACTTGATCCTGATGGGGGATCTCAATTTTGGAATGGACCCCGCGTGGGATAGTACGTCTGGTGGAACTGGGAGGGGTAACGCACAACTGAAACAGATTAAAAAAAAACTATCGGAGGATCAACTGTTGGATGTATGGAGGATCCAGCACCCGCGGTTAAGAGACTATTCGTTCTTCTCCCCCGTCCACCAGACGTACTCCCGTTTAGACTATATCTTAATAGATCACGGTATATTGGAAAGGGTCAAAGAATCAGATATTGGAATAACCTCCCTCTCGGACCATGCGCCGGTATCCATGAGGCTAAGGTTCCCCGAATATAAACAACCCTCTAGCGGATGGAAACTTAACCCAGAATTGCTTCATGACAAAGAAATCAGGGAGTATATCAAAAAGGAGTTAGAATGGTTCTTTCAAATTAATGACAACGGGGAGGTCTCAGAGGCCCAACTGTGGGACGCCCATAAAGCGTTCATTAGGGGGCTCCTGATAGCTAAAGCCTCATGGAAAAAAAAGGAGGGGCTGAGAAAAACGCAGGCTTTGACGGTCGAGATTAAAACCCTGGAGCAAAAGCACAAATCTGGGGGGGCACATAGCCAGAGTACATACATAGAGCTTATGGATAAGAGAGAGGAATTAAAAGACCTAGCTGAACAGGAAGTCAGACAGAAGTTTAATAAATTGGCCAGGGAACAATATATATGGGGCAAAAAGCCAGGGAAATTTTTAGCAAGGAAATTGCAAAAAAAGAAAACCAGAAATTTTATTGAAAAAATCCAAACAAGAAACGGGGAGATGAAGTTTACCCCTAGTGAAATAGCCTCTACATTCAGAGACTACTACAAAGAACTTTACGAGGTGAAAACCCAGGGAAACAACGACAGCATGGGAAATAGCCAGAAAACCTCCGAGTTCCTAGGGAGGGCAGGGCTAACGGTTCTAGGCGGGGAGGAGAGAGATGAGCTTGAGAGGCCAATAACTGAGGAGGAGATCTTAGCAGCCATTAATAACTCTCCAACAGGGAAGAGCCCGGGCCCGGATGGCTTTACGGCCTCATATTATAAAACGTACAAAGAGATTCTGATACCGAGATTGCTGCGATATATGAATGGACTAGGGATAGACTATGATATGAGCGAAGAGGCCCTAAAAGCTACGATCACCCTACTGAGGAAGGATGGGAAGGATGGATCAGTGTGCTCGAATTACAGACCCATTTCCTTATTAAATTTCGACACAAAACTATACGCCAAGATATTGGCGGATCGAATAAAGGGGCATTTGGGCACACTGATCCACCCGGACCAGGTCGGGTTTGTCCCGGGCAGAGAGGGGAGGGACAATGGCATCCGGACATTGCTAGCCATACAGAGGATGGGAGATTTGAGAACCCCCAGTCTGCTTCTCTCAATAGACGCTGAAAAAGCGTTTGACAGGGTAGACTGGGGGTTCATGTTCAACACTCTACAGAGAATGGGCTTCGGACCCAGAATTATCCAAAAAATTAAAACCTTATACAATCACCCGAAAACAAACATTAAGGTCAACGCAACGACCTCCGCTGAGTTCGAATTGTTTAATGGAACCAGGCAGGGCTGCCCACTCTCCCCTCTCCTTTTTATCCTATCTCTGGAACCGTTGCTAGCCGCAATTCGCGGTAACCCAGAGGTGGAAGGCTGTAAAGTCGGCAGCGAAGAGCACAAACTTGCGGCCTTCGCGGACGACGTCCTCTTTTATGTAAGTTCACCCCAGAAGTCAGTCCCGACGCTGCTTAAAACCTTAAAGGAATATGGTGAACTAACAAACTTTAGAATCAATGCCTCAAAAACATTTATTCTTAATATGAACCTCAACAAAATTGAGAAACAGAACTTACAGAAAATAGTTAGTTTCACATGGAAAAAAAGAATAAAATACTTAGGAATAGAACTGGCTAACAACCCGAGGAAACTATACAAAATAAATTATATCCCGCTCCTAGAAGACATAAAAAATAAATGCCAAGAGCTGAGGGGAAAAATTCTATCCTGGACAGGCAGGATCAATTCGGTAAAAATGATGATCTTGCCAATCATCACATACAAATTTCAGATGCTCCCTCTCCCTCTCCCAAAACAGTACCTCGGTAAATTAAGAGCTATTATAATGAATTTTATTTGGAACTACAAAAAACATAGAATCTCCCTTCAAGTTTTAAAACAAGACAAAAGTCAGGGTGGCCTCGCGGTCCCAGACATAGAAAGCTACTACCACGCTATAGCCTTATTGAGAATCGCAGAATGGGGTAAAACAGGTAACACTAAAAGATGGGTTAGTTTGGAAGAAGCACTGAGTGAAGCTAGGCTGGGGAGGATTGTGTGGAACCCTCCGAAAAGCCGGACACTGGGAGAAAAAACACATATAATCACTATCACGACACTAAAAATCTGGGACAAAATTTATAAAATATTCAACAAAAAATATAACTCGCCACTTATAGCACTTAAAGAAAATCCTATTTTCCCGCCAGGGTTAAAGGAAATAGGAGGTGATTGGATTAGAAAGGACTGCACGAGACTAGGGGAAGTTATTAGTAAGGGGAAGGTTATGACATTGCACGAGTTACAGAACAATGAGGCTTTCTCCATAGATGGATGGCGGCATCGCCAGTTAACCCACTTTGTGGGTTCCCTCCCTGGTCCATTAAGGGAGGCTAAGGACCTAACAAAATTAGAAAAAATTTTCACGGCAGATTGCTCCAAAAAAAGAATATCTAGAATCTACAAACTGTTATTAGAAAGAGATAGACCTGAGATGCCACCATACCTTATTAAATGGGAAAGCGAATTAGGAACACAAGTAGAAATAGGCACTAGTAGGAAAATTTTAAAATTAGCACATGGGTCAGCTGTTGATGCGAAAACTGCGGAAACAAATTATAAGTGCATGGCCAGGTGGTATAGAACCCTGGATAGGATCAGTAGTTTCCAGGCGGATACATCCGCAAACTGCTGGAGGGGGTGTGACCAAAGGGGCACAATGGGCCATTTATGGTGGGAGTGTGCTAAAATTAAAAAATTCTGGGAGACCATCTTAAAATTCATAAAAGAAATAACAACGATCGAGGTAAAAAATGACCCTTGGGTGGTACTGATGCATGCCACATCGACGGAAATCAGGCAATATAAAGGCTCCTTGATCCCCCATTTGCTCAATGCGGCTAAAAAGGTAATTCCAAGAAGGTGGAAGGACAAGGAAAGCTCACCCTTATGGGAATGGGTTGACGCGGTGGAATCCACATACATGATGGAATGTGTGCTGTACACCGGGGAGGAGGACAGAGAGGCCACGAGGACCAGATGGGAGAGCTGGAGAAAATTTAAGAGGTCTTGGAGTTATAGGGAGGCTCTGCGAGTATAGCCGTGATAACTGATGACCCCTAGGGGGAGAAAATGGAAGGAGATTCAGCCGTGGAAAGACAGAAGTTAAGGGTAGGAGAAGACACGGGTGGTGGCAATGCAGCGGACGGGGCCGGGGAGGGCGGGGGCATGGGGGGAACAGGAGGGAGGGGGAAAAAAAAAAAAAAAAAACCCCTAGGGGAGTAAACTGGATCGGAGAAGGAATAGGATTCAGGACAAAGGAAGCGGAGGGGTAGTGGAGGCTAGGCGGGATTCCAGATGTATGTTTGAATGCTAGGTTTGTAAACTTTTTGGACGTCCGACTCAGGACCCCCTCCCCCCCAACCCTAGGGGAAGGGGGGAAAAAAAAAAAAGGGGAAAATGAAACAATCCACTAATGATGCTAAGACAAATAAAGGGATGGAGATGCGGGCATAGCTGACACTCACCCACGTACATTCTTTCTGAAGTGGAAAAAAAAAAAAAAAAAAGATACGTGCATGAGATAACACTGTATGTAAGCAAAAAAAAAACCAAAAAACATTTGTGCACTACTGAAAACACATCAGCATTGAAGAGGCAGAATGCATTTCTTCTACCACCTCTATAGGGAATTCCACAGTCAATGTTGTTGGCAGCACAATGCCGATACCTAAAGTGCCGATACCAATGCCGATAAGTTAAAACATACATTTCTGAGCATATTTTGTTTACATAAAGTGGAATGCTTCAATTCACTTTAAAAAGTTTGCTTGAGCCAAACTGGCCCAAACAAATGAGTTTAATTATTAAAAGGTGTGGCCGCAGTGTGTGCTGTAATGAATTGTAGTAGCAGTAGCTACATACAGTAAGCAGTGCTATGTTCCAGAGGCAGCACAGGTGAATTCCCAATCGCTGCCAAAATTAAAGATAGTAGGACTGAGTTTGCCACAATTCAAGAGAAGCATTGTATTTTTATCAATGAATACAAGACTTTCTCTGATTGGCTGAGCTGGAATTCATGACATCACCTGCCCAACTTTCTACCGTGGCCAATCAGAGGAAGCCTTGTACTTATTGATAAAAATACATGGCTTCTCCTGAATTGTGGACAAACATTAAACCCAACTTTCTTTAAACTCTTGCTGACCGCCCCACATACATTTACTGCGAGGCAGCAGCTCTTGTGCGCAGAATCACTTACAGGTGCGTGATCCTGCACTTCCGGGTCTGCGGGTGCACGTGCACCAAAAGCGACTCGCTCCTCCTTTGATTGGACACAGCAGGAGCCAATAAGCGACAAAGGCAGACTGGCGATCTGCCTATGTAAACAAGGCAGATCACCGTTCTGTTAGTAGGGAAGACAGAGATCCTCTGTTTATGCCAAGCAGAAAACATGGATCTCTATCTTCCCACAGTTAAAGCACCTCCCCCACACAGTTAGCAAGCACTCCCAAGGAACACATTTAACCATTTGATCGCCCTGATGTTAACCCTTTCCCTGACAGTGTCATTAGTACAGAGACAGTGCATATTTTTTAGCACTGATCCCTATATTGGTGTCACCGGTCCCCAAAAAAGTATCAAAAGTGTCACTTAGTGTCCGAAGTCGCTGATCGCCGCCATTACTAGTAAAAAAAAATAAGTAAATAAAAATTCCATAAAAATATCCCATAGTTTGTAGATGCTATAACTTTTGCTTAAACCAATCAATATACGCTTATTGTAATTTTTTTACCAAAAATATGTAGCAGAATACATATTGACCTAAATTGATGAAGAAATTTGATTTTTTAAATTTTTTTTATCGGATATGTTTTATAGCAGAAAGTAAATATTGTTTTTTTTCTCAAAATGTTCGGTAATTTTTTTGTTTTTTAGCGCAAAAAATAGAAAAAAGGTGAGGTGATGAAATACCACTAAAAGAAAGCTCTATTTTTGGGAAAAAAGGACATCAATTTTATTTGCGCACAAAGTTAAATTAGAGCAGTGCCGTATCACAAAAAATGGCCTGTACATGAGGGGGGTTTATCTTCCGGAGCTGAACAGTTTAATCCCAGCAGCAGACAGGAAGTATTTTTTTCTTGTATGTGGAGGCCCCCATATTAACATCTATATCAGACCCTCATCTAGGATAAGGGTCTAGTATAGATGAAGAAAGTCCCTAGCTGTTTTCTACAAATAGAAGTAAAGCAGCCAAAGCTGTCACTTGCCAGTAATTGAATGCATGTTTTTTCCTTGTAAATTCCAGTTTTGCTGTGGTCAAGTCTGACAAATGCAAAATGTAAGTTACCCGGGTGTTAGGCTTTGTTGAAGAAAAAAAGTTCTGGTATCTAGGAAGCAATCAGCACCCAAACCCTATGTACTAAACATAACAAGCATATAGACCAGTGATGGCAAACCTTTTTGAGCCTGAGTGCCCAAACTGGAATAAATATGTTGATTTTGTGTTGCAAAGTGCCAACACTGCAATTCACGAGAGAGGGGGGGCTGAGCAAAAAGAGAGGGGTTGTGTGTGAGAGAGAGAGAGAGAGAGAGAGGGGGGGGGGGACAGAGAGAGTGAGGGGTGTGAGAGAGATGCTGAGAGGGAGGGGGGCTGAGAGGGGGGCAGAGAGAGAGGGGTGTGAGAAATATGCTGAGAGAGTGGGGGGACAGAGAGAGGGAGGGGGCTAAGAGAGATGGGGGGGGGCAGAGAGAGAGGGGTGTGAGAAATATGCTGAGAGAGTGGGGGGACAGAGAGAGGGAGGGGGCTAAGAGAGATGGGGGGGGCAGAGAGAGAGGGTGTGAGAGAGATGCTGAGAGAGAGGGGGAACAGAGAGAGGGAGGTGGGCTTAGAGAGAGAGAGAGAGAGGGGTGTGAGAGAAATGCTGAGAGAGAGGTGAGCTGAGAGAGAGGGGGAACAGAGAGAGGGAGGGGGGGGGGACAGAGAGAGGGAGGGGGAGAGAGACAGAGAGATGGGGACAGAGAGAGGGTGTGACAGAGGGGGAACATAGAAAGAGAAGGGGGACGGAGAGAGAGAGAAGAGGGACAGAGAGAGAAGAGGGACAGAGAGAGAAGAGGGACAGAGAGAGAAGAGGGACAGAGAGAGAAGAGGGACAGAGAGAGAGAGAAGAGGGACAGAGAGAGAGAGAAGAGGGACAGAGAGAGAGAAGAGGGACAGAGAGAAAGGAATGCAAGAGAGATGCTGAGAGAGGGGTGAGCTGAGAGAGAGGGGGAACAGAGAGAGGGAGGGGTGGGGGCTGAGAGAGAGGGGGGGCAGAGAGAAAGGGGTGTGAGAGTGAGGAAAGGGTACAGAGAGAGGGGGACACTGAAGGGGGGCGGAAAATGAGGTGGGCTGAAAGAGAGGGGGGCTGAGAGGAGAGAGAGACCTCTAGCTCTGTCCTGTACCCTCTCGCGTGCCCACAGAGATGGCTCTGCGTGCCAGCTGTGGCACGCGTGCCATAGGTTCGCCATCACTGATATAGACTTTGACAATTGCTTCAGGTTTCTGGCATTTGGGACTCACCACAATATCCATTGTCAGTCAACCGTCTGTGATAATTCTGGTTATTTGCCTAAACCCCTGGCTAGGAGTTGCAAGGTATGTGATGAGGTCTTTGCAGCAGTGGAGGGATTTGGGTTTCAAGGGTCCAATCTGGCTGTGAAATCTGGTCAGTATTCAAGAATCAGAAAGCTTTCTGTAGCTGGGAATGATGCTGTAGGCAGAAAACAGCAACGTCTTTCCAAATAATAAGATAAAATGGGTGTCCCCATTGATAAGTCGCACCTGCATTGCAGATCTTTTCCAGTAATGAGTGAAGTGGTCCATGCATTACTAGGGTGCATCCAGAGAAATCTTATAAATGATTTATCATGAATTCTTCTAAATCTAGGTTCCCTTTCTCCAGGCTTTTCGCATAACCTCTAGTGTACCTATGAAAATGGCATTGCGCTTCACATGGTCCTGTTGTATCACGTTGTGGAGGTCCTAGAGTCCTATGTACTCTGTCCAGCTCAATCTCCATCATGGGTGACTGGTCTTGGTAGATGTTCAGGATCTTGGTGACCTTGCAACATACTGATTCTGGAATGCCCCTGAAGGGTGTTAGCTTGAATAGTCATCTTGTGATTCCTCACCAGAGTGATTTTCGACATGAGATAATGATCGGTAGTTGCGATCAGGCTGATGATGCCCAGCACAAATGATGAGATGATGCTACTAAAATCCAGAGCTCTGTGCAGAGCTGTCTGCGCTCCTGCACCCAGTACTTGAAGAAGTCACATATTTGTCAGATGGAGTGACCACTGCTGCATTAGTGGCCAGTGGCAGTGTTAATTGATGCATGATACATTACAAAGGGGTTAATTAACACTGCCACTGGTCACTAATGCAGCATGAAGGAGTTTATTAACACTATCACTGGTCACTACTGAATTGGCGACCAGTGGCAGTGTTATTTGACCCCCATCCTGATGCATTAGTGGCAGTGGTAATTAACCCCTTCATGCTGCATTATGAAGTGGCTTAATTAACACCACCACTGATCACCAATGAGGAGGAATGTGTTAAATAGCAGTGCCACTGACCATCAATAGGGGGGGGGGGGGGAAGGTTAAGGGGCTAGCAATGAAAGGGGTTTTAAATAGCATAACACCACTGACCACTAGGGATGAGCCCAATGTTCGAGTCGAACTTAAGTTCAACTCGAACATCGGGTGTTCTCCTGTTCGCCGAATAGCGAACAATTTGGGGTGTTCGCTGCAAATTCGAACGCCGCGGAACACCCTTTAAAAGTCTATGGGAGAAATCAAAAGTGCTAGTTTTAAAGGCTTATATGCATGGTATTGTCAGAAAAAGTGTTTGGGGACCTGGGTCCT
Source organism: Lithobates sylvaticus (assembly GCA_028564925.1). Classification (NCBI taxonomy): domain Eukaryota; kingdom Metazoa; phylum Chordata; class Amphibia; order Anura; family Ranidae; genus Lithobates; species Lithobates sylvaticus. The sequence goes on along the minus strand of CM053033.1, from coordinate 189,891,959 downwards.
GCCCCAGGGGACATGTATCAATGCAAAAAAAAGTTTTAAAAACTGAAATTTTTTCGGGAGCAGTCATTTTAATAATGCTTAAAGTGAAAAAATAAAAGTGAAATATTCCTTTAAATTTCGTACCTGGGGGGTGTCTATAGTATGCCATGGCGCATGTTTCCCGTGTTTACAACAGTCCCTGCACAAAATGACGACATATAAAGGAATAAAAATCATTTAAAAGTACTCGCGGCTATAATGAATTGTCGGCCCCAGCAATACACATAAAAGTCATTGAAAAAAACTGCATGGGATTCACCCACAGTCCATTACCAGGCCCTTTGGGTCTGGTATGAATATTAAGGGGAACCCCAAACCAAAATTTAAAAAAAAAAAAAATTTGTGGGAGTCCACCCAAAATTCCATACCAGGCCCTGAAGGGCCTGGTATGAATATTAAGGGGAACCCTGTGTCAAAATGAAAAAAAAATGGCGTGGGGGTCCCCCCAAAAATCCATACCAGACCCTTATCCGAGCACGCAACCTGGCAGGCTGCAGGAAAAGAGGGGGACAAGAGAGCACCCCCCCCTACTGAACCATACCAGGCCACATGCCCTCAACATGGGGAGGGTGTTTTGGGGTAGCCCCCCAAAGCACCTTGTCCCCATTTTGATGGGGACAAGGGCCTCATCCCCACAACCCTTGCCCAGGGGTTGTGGGGGTCTGCGGGTGGGGGGCTTATTGGAATCTGGAAGCCCCCTTTAACAAGGGGACCCCCAGATCCCGGCCTCCCCCCTGTGAGAAATTGTAACGGGGTACAAATGTACCCCAACCATTTCACAAAGAAAGTGTCAAAATGGTAAAAATGACATGACACGGCTTGGGACAAGTCCTTTATTAAAAAGATAAAAAATGTCCCACAAATTCTTCTTCTCCTTCTCTTGCTCCACACGCTGCTACCATTCTGCCTCCATGGGAGGCACCCGCCGTAATTACCGTTCTTTCAGGTGACAGTTCTTTTTTTTTTTAACTGACGGCGGGGCCACACGGTGATGTAACCGGGTGACCCCGCCCCCTCTGACACTACGGGGGAGCCATAGGGATGTCCCTGTGCATCAGATGGGGCGGAGTCACCCAGGGGCATCACTGTGTGGCCCCACCCTCAGCTATAAAAGAACTGTCACCCGCAAAGACGTTGCAGCTTTTTGGTCCGTCGGAGCGAGAGAAGAAGAAGATGAATGGACTTCGTGGGACATTTTTATTTTTTAATAAAGGACTGTAATTTTTACCATTTTGACACATTTGTACCCTGTTACCATTTCACACAGGGGGAGGCTGGGATCTGGGGGTCCCCTTGTTAAAGGTGGCTTCCAGATTCCAACAAGCCCCCCGCATGCAGACCCCCACAACCACCGGGCAAGGGTTGTGGGGATGAGGCCTTTGTCCCCAAGTGCGACTGCAGTCGCACTCTCATCTAGCTGCCACTACCCTTGTATTTTCCTTTCCCCTATTAATTTTCTGTTTAAATTACCCGTGTTCAGTCCACTACATCGCCCTCAAACAGGATCCGTCCCTCATCAGAGAAGATATATATGTTCCAGGGTGTCCATGTTTTGGTATATTGTTCCTTTTGGTGTCGTTTCGTGAGGATTAATTCCTCCATTTTCTTAATTTCCTCCACTTTTTTAAACCACATACCAATAGTGGGTGCCTGTGTGGATTTCCAACATATGGGGATGCATGATTTGCCAGCATTAAGAAGGTGACAAAGAACTAGCCTTTTATAAGTTTTTCTAGGTATATTTGATACATGAAGCAAGAAAAGCGCCGGGTCATATGGAATTGGAGTTTACATAAGATTTTGGGCAATTTGATGTATCGTCTTCCAAAAGTATTCTAGTTTTGGACATGTCCAGAATACGTGAAGGATTGTTCCCTGGTCTTCTTGACATCTCCAACACTGATCCGTCAGTGATGGGTAAATTCTATGTAATTTTACCGGAGTTTGGTACCATCTGGTCGCCATTTTATAATTGGTCTCTTGTGTATTAGTGCTTATAGAGGTTCCATGTATAAGGCTCATTATATTTTGCTGCTGTGACTCCGTAAACTTATGTCCTATGTCTACCTCCCAGTCCGTAAGGCATTGTAACCGATGGTCCTCAGGTGGCCTAATCAATAATTTGTAAACCGCCGATAGGGTGTGTCGCAATGTCCCCCCTTTCGAGCAAAGAGTCTCGTATCTGGTAAGATTTGGACTGAGAGTATCCAGTGCCGGTAGCGATCGTAGAAAGTCTGTTAATTGAAGAGCTCTCCAGTAGTCTAAACCGAATGTATTTGTTCTGTCCATGAGTTCACTCATGGACAGCCAATTATTATTTAACATAAAATGAGAAAGCTGGAAATATCCATTTTGTCTCATTGTCTGAAAGACTGGGTCTTGGATTCCTGGAGGGAATAAAGGGTTCCCCAAAATTGGGTACACTAAAGAGTAAGCTGACGTAAGGGAATATTTTCAAAATAATAACTTACATATCTGCAGCGTCACTCCCACTAATGGATGTTTTTTTATGTAATTTGACATTGCCGAATTGCACCAAGGTGCCCTGGCAAGTAGAATATTGCTCTGAGCCTGTTCCAATCTTGGCCAAAGTTTAATTCCTTGATGGCGATTCCAGTCGATAAGCCTTGTTAAATGTATCGCCTGTTGATATCTCCTTATATCAGGCACCGCCAGACCTCCATGTATTTTTTGGAGCACCAATTGTTGTCTGTTCAATCTTGGGCGTTTATGAGCCCAGATAAAGTCAAAAAACATTTTGGCCACCTGATCTAAAAATTTAGAAGGAATAAAAATCGGAAGAGCCTGCAGTAGGTATAAAAATTTAGGGAGTATACACATCTTGATAATGTTACACCTTCCTAGCCATGAGTGTAATCCAGTCTTCCATTTGTCAAGTAGCGCCCTCGTTTCTCTTAGCAAAAGTGGGAAATTTAACTCAAATATTTTAGATATTTTTGAGGATATATATGTCCCCAAATATCTTAGGGCTGTTGCTGTCCACTTGAATTTAAAGCTGGTCTGGAAATTTACCTACTCCCATTGCCTCCGATTTATTAAAATTGATCTTCAAATTAGATAAAGTACCATACTTATTAAATTCGCTAAGAAGTATCGGTAAGGAAATTATAGGATTTTTGAGTGAGAACATCATATCATCCGCATATGCAGATATCTTCTGTTGGGTGTCCCCTATCGGCACTCCCCCTATGTCCGGATTTAACCGGACCGTACATAAGAATGGCTCCAATGCCAGGGCAAATAGGAGAGGCGATAGGGGACAGCCTTGTCTTGTACCATTCTTAATCCTAATAGGCTCTGACAGAACCCCATTGGCTCTGACTCGAGCTGTAAGTATATGCGGGCCATCATGACGTCCTTCATTCCCACATATCTTAACACTGCCATCATATATTGCCAATCGACCCTGTCAAAGGCCTTTTCTGCATCTGTTCCTAGGAAGACACATGGGATTTGTTTCCTATTTACCACATGTAAAAGGTTTATCACCTTGATTATATTATCTCTAGCCTCACGGGTGGGTACAAATCCCACCTGGTCCAGATGGATTAAGGTTGGGATATACTCTTGAATTCTAACAGCTATCATTTTAGTAAGTATTTTCAAGTCGGTATTTAACAGCGAAATTGGCCTGTAGCTGCCACATGCTGTAGAGTCCTTCCCCTCTTTGTGTATCACTGCAATATACAGTGCCTTGCAAAAGTATTCGGCCCCCTTGAACTTTTGAACCTTTTGCCACATTTCAGGCTTCAAACATAAAGATCAAAAATTTTTTTTTTTTGTGAAGAATCACCAACAAGTGGGACACAATTGTGAAGTGGAACGAAATCTATTGTATTTTTGAAACTTTTTTAACTAATAAAAAATGAAAAGTGGGGCGTGCAAAATTATTCGGCCCCCTTGCGTTAATACTTTGTAGAGCCACCTTTTGCTGCGATTACAGCTGCAAGTCGCTTGGGGTATGTCTCTATCAGTTTTGCACATCGAGAGACAGAAATTCTTGCCCATTCTTCCTTGCAAAACAGCTCAAGCTCAGTGAGGTTGGATGGAGAGCGTTTGTGAACAGCAGTTTTCAGCTCTTTCCACAGATTCTCGATTGGATTCAGGTCTGGACTTTGACTTGGCCATTTTAACACCTGGATACGTTTATTTGTGAACCATTCCTTTGTATATTTTGCTGTATGTTTGGGATCATTGTCTTGTTGGAAGATAAATCTCCGTCCCAGTTTCAGGTCTTTTGCAGACTCCAACAGGTTTTCATCCAGAATGGTCCTGTATTGGCTGCATCCATCTTCCCCTCAATTTTAACCATCTTCCCTGTCCCTGCTGAAGAAAAGCAGGCCCAAACCATGATGCTGCCACCACCATGTTTGACAGTGGGGATGGTGTGTTGAGGGTGATGAGCTGTGTTGCTTTTACGCCAAACATATCGTTTTGCATTGTGGCCAAAAAGTTCGATTTTGGTTTCATCGGACCAGAGCACCTTCTTCCACATGTTTGGTGTGTCTCCCAGGTGGCTTGTGGCAAACTTTAGACAAGACTTTTTATGGATATCTTTGAGAAATGGCTTTCTTCTTGCCACTCTTCCATAAAGGCCAGATTTGTGCAGTGTACGACTGATTGTTGTCCTATGGACAGACTCTCCCACCTCAGCTGAAGTTCTCTGCAGTTCATCCAGAGTGATCATGGGCCTCTTGGCTGCATCTCTGATCAGTCTTCTCCTTGTCTGAGCTGAAAGTTTAGAGGGACAGCCAGGTCTTGGTAGATTTGCAGTGGTCTGATACTCCTTACATTTCAAAATGATCGCTTGCACAGTGCTCCTTGGGATGTTTAAAGCTTGGGAAATCTTTTTGTATCCAAATCCCGCTTTAAACTTCTCCACAACAGTATTACGGACCTGCCTGGTGTGTTCCTTGGTCTTCATGGTGCTCTCTGCGATTTCAACAGAACCCTGAGACTATCACAGAGCAGGTGCATTTATACAGAGACTTGATTACACACAGGTGGAATCTATTTATCACCATCAGTCATTTAGGACAACATTGGATCATTCAGAGATCCTCGCTGAACTTCTGGAGTGAGTTTGCTGCACTGAAAGTAAAGGGGCCGAATAATTTTGCACGCACCACTTTTCAGTTTTCTGCTAAAAAAGTTTAAAATATCCAATAGATTTCGTTCCACTTCACAATTGTGTCACACTTGTTGGTGATTCTTCACAAAAAATAAAAATTTTATATCTTTATGTTTGAAGCCTGAAATGTGGCAAAAGGTTGAAAAGTTCAAGGGGGCCGAATACTTTCGCAAGCCACTGTAAGCCATAAGGGTGTCTTGGGGAAGCCTCGTGTCCGGACCTAAATTGTTAAAAAACTTCACCATAAATTTACCAAGAGACGCTAACAAGGTTTTATAATAAACAATGGTGTAGCCATCTGGGCCTGGAGCCTTTCCCTGTTTGATATACCCGATCGCTTTTTGGATCTCCTCTAGTGTGAACGGTTCATCCAGTAATTTACTGACCTCGGATGTTAGTTTAGGCATTTGGGATTTCGCTAAGTATTCTTCTGTCTGAGTCAATGGAGGGGGATCTTTCTGTAAATTATATAAGGCTGAGTAATATCTTTGAAACTCTTCCACAATGTCTTTCGGGAGGGAGCATTTCTGTCCATTTACCTTCACTATATGTGGTATATAGTTCCCGAGGACCTGTTCTCTTAAAATCCTAGCTAGTACCTTTCCACATTTATTACCCGACTCATATGATACCCTCCGACAGATCTGTATTTGCGCTTTTGCCCTAAATAACATTAGGTCTACGATTTTTTTACGTAGAATTAATAATTCAGTCTCTAACGTGGCTGTTTGAGCGTGCTTATATTGTGCTTCCACTAACTTTAATTCATTCAAGAGAAAGGTCAATTGTTTAGTGTGCCGCAAGTACTTTTAAATTACTTTTTTTTCCTTTAGAAATGTCCTTTTGTGCCGGGACTGTTGTAAACACGGGAAACATGTGCCACTTTACAGGTATACTATAGACACTCCCCAGGTACGAAATTTAAAGGAATATTTCACTTTTATTGTTTCACTTTAAGCATTATTAAAATCACTGCTCCTGAATAAACGGCCGTTTTTAAAACTTTTTTTTGCATTGATACAGGTCTCCAAACACTTTTTATGACAATACCTTGCATATAAGCCTTTAAAATTAGCACTTTTGATTTCTCCCATAGACTTTTAAAGGGTGTTCCAAGGCTTTTGAATTTGCCGCGAACACCCCAAATTGTTCATCGGGCTCATCCCTACCTGCCAGTGACATTTATACAGTAATCAGTAGGTATTTTTATTTCTGATCGCTGTATAAATGTCAATGGTCCCAAAAAAGTGTCAAAAGTGTCCGCTCTGTCCCCTGCTATGTCGCGGTCCTGCAGAGAGCTCCTGTTGGAGAGGATGCGGAGAGAAGGGAACTCACCTCCATATATGGTGGACCTGCCCTGAGATAAAGAAATATTGGTGTGAAATAGCCCCATGGATCAGGAAAATGGAAAAAGGGAGGAATGAGATGAAACCAGAAAACGACCTGTTCCATGGGGCTATGAACACCAAGGCAGTATATAAAGAAAATATGATACAGCATTTACTGAACGCAGCCAAGAAACTAATACCAAGAAGTTGGAAACAGATCAAGGTCCCAACACTGGAGGACTGGAAAAGAGAGGTGGATAAAATGCAAGAGGCAGAAAGATGGGTATATAAAACAAGAAATGAACAAGAGAAATATGACGCAATCTGGGAGGGATGGGAAGAACAGGCCACGGTAATAGAAATTGAAATACAAGCTAGGAAAAACGAAGGGGACTGAAGTAAAAAGACGGGGAGGAGACCACAGCCTGGGCAACCTATTCGGGGAATGTATAAGCTTGTCTTTTTTGCTATGTGTTTTTAAAAATAGTAATGTACAAGGAAAAGCTGAATACAAATTTGATGGATGCTTGTTGTTGGGGGAGAGGGGCGCTATCGGCGGCCATGGACCATTGGGATGTGGAGCAGATTAAAACTTTTTAAAGGTTTCCCTCGTTTTTTCTTTTCTTTTTTTTTCTTTTTCTTTTTTTTCTTTTTTTTTTTATCTCACAAATATAAGACAAATCACACGTGACAAGGTAGGCACAAGGAAGGGGTATAAGGAGAAAATAAAATAACACATAGATGGAGTGGTGTGCAGGGGAAGGAGGGGTGGGAGGAGAGGAGAAGTAACGGGGGGTGGTTGAGAAGGGAAACTTGAGATAGGAACACGGACGGTGGAAATTGGGACATGCACTTTTTTATAAAAAACACTTAGGGAGGAATGAGTCCTCTCCCCCTAATTAAACAAACACATATGGATATACGTAGGTATGTGTATATATATGCATGTATGTGCAGGCGTATATGTATGTATATATATATATATATATATATACTCATCAAGAATTTTTTTTATTTCACTACAAATTCAAGAAAACCACATTTGAGTAAGAAAGCACAAGGACGGAGTACTGAGAGAAAACAACACAACACATAAATTGAGAAGAGCACAGAGGGTGGGAGGAGGGGGAAGGTTGAGGGGGAAGATGGGAGATTTAGAATCTGTTGGGGAAGACTGTAGGACATACACACTTTCATAAGGAATTATTTTAGACACCTTTATTCGGCAGGGGGATGACACTAAGGACACGCAGTAAAAAACCAACTCCCAACATTTAGTGGAGAGGTATTATAACACCTGAATTAAAGAACTTGAACTCTTTCAGTTTTTTTTTTTTTTTTTATTTTATTTTTTTCCCTCTCCCTGTTAGCACATCCCTCCGGGGACGGGGGCCGCCGGAAGGGCCAATCTCCAGACCAACGGGGGTATTAAATGACGGGACAGACTAATGAAATGTAATCAGCAAAATGTAAATGGCATAAATAAAATTATTAATAAAGATTTAATTATAAAAAAAAAATGACTTTTTTTCCTTTAGAAATGTCCTTTTGTGCTGGGACTGTTGTAAACACGGGAAACATGTGCCACTTTACAGGTATACTATAGACACTCCCCAGGTACGAAATTTAAAGGAATATTTCACTTTTATTGTTTCACTTTAAGCATTATTAAAATCACTGCTCCTGAATAAACGGCCGTTTTTAAAACTTTTTTTTGCATTGATACAGGTCTCCAAACACTTTTTATGACAATACCTTGCATATAAGCCTTTAAAATTAGCACTTTTGATTTCTCCCATAGACTTTTAAAGGGTGTTCCAAGGCTTTTGAATTTGCCGCGAACACCCCAAATTGTTCATCGGGCTCATCCCTACCTGCCAGTGACATTTATACAGTAATCAGTAGGTATTTTTAGCTCTGATCGCTGTATAAATGTCAATGGTGCAAAAAAAGTGTCAAAAGTGTCCGTTCTGTCCCATGCAATGTCGCGGTCCTGCTAAAAATCGCTGATCACCGTCATTACTAGTAAAAAAAAAAAATTTAATAAAAATGCCATAAATTTGTAGACGCTATACATTTTGCTCAAACCAAACATTATACGCTTATTGCAATTTTTTTCCAAAAATATCTAGAAGAATACATATTGACCTAAACTGATGAAGAAATTCGTTTTTTTTTATTTGTTTTTAGGATATTTATTATAGCAAAAAGTAAAAAATATTGGGGTATTTTTAAAATAGCTGGTATTTTTAAAATAGCTGCTATTTTTCTGTTTATAGCACAAAAAATAAAAAAACACAGAGGTGATAAAATACCACCAAAAGAAAGCTCTATTTGTGGGGGAAAAAGGACATAAATTTTGTTTGTGTATAACGTTGCAGTACCGAGCAACTGTCAGTTAAAGTGACGCAGTGCCGTATCGCAAAAATGGCCTGGTCATTAAGGGATAAATCCTTCCGGGGCTGAAGTGGTTAATTAAGATCACTCGCATACTCCTCAGTGAGGTTCTAATCATTGGCACACAGTCTGAAACACCAGATTCTAATGGATTTGATGCGGTTTCAAACTAGGTGTGTACCTAGGATTTCCATATGACAAAATGGCATTTTGTTAATTTAGATCATAAAAATGAACACACCACATCAATTTTGTATATGGCATTTCTTCACGAATATCAACTTTATCTGTAGGCATGAAATAGCTGAAAATATATATATACTGTATATTTATCTTTCTCCCCATTTAGGTCCAGACGAAGCAGTACAGTAGAAGTGTTTAGTTAAAAAAAAGATGATTTATGTGTTTGAATAATAGGTGACTGCTGTGAGCACCCCTGTCAGTGTTATCATTTTCCCCAACCACTGTGACTGTCAGTTTGGCTGGACAGCTTGGTCAATATGGAACAGTAGAAAAAATATAATTAATGGCAGTGAAATAACAAAAGAAATGTATCAAATCAGAATACAGTTATCAGAATACAATACTTTCTGCAATATTGGTCCTGCATACAAAATGCTGAAACTATGTACCACTCTGGAATAGGTATGTAAGAAGAAAAAAAAAAAACACGCTACTAGACCTGGAAAGCTGGTGGCATCTTGTGGCGGAGAGTAAGAACTGCATTTATGCTCAGAAGTGCAGCTAGAGCTGTTTTATTTCCCTGCTGGGTCCTAAATGTTTACCTGCTAACCATTAACTTTTGTTTAAAGTGCCAAAAAAAAAAAAAGGACAAAGTGTTAAATCAACCCTAAATGCAAATTTTTTAAAATGTTTTCAGTAAGCCCTACTTAAGACTGAATGAGATATGAGATCCGGGGGGGGGGGGGGGGGGGGTTCTAGATCAATATTTTACAGCATATACATTCAACAACCAGTGCTTAGAAAATGTCTATTGTCCTTAAAAGTTCATCAAAAGATAACAGCCTCTTCAATCATACCCACTGATGAAACAAAAAAAAAGAAATAAAAAAACAACATACAGTATAGTATGTCCAAACAAAACACACCGTAAAGCTAATCACTGTGCTCAGATATAGATTGTGTGATCGAGTTCCATGCATCACCAAAACGTGCTTCCTCCTGTGACAACTCTTAGTTCTTAAATATCTACTCATCAATCGCACTTGATATAAATCCACTACCTATTTTTCTTCCAGAATAATCCCTAGTTTTTACTGCTTTAGGGATTTTTTTGTCCTAATGTGCTGATATTTTGGGAAAATATCTCACAGCAGAACGTAGAAAATTTTAGCCACTATTGGACTTATTGAAAAAAAAAAAAATTTTCTTATATGTTGTAGAGTGCATCTTTATTAAGTTAACCCCTTCACGCCTAAGGGTAAAATGAATGCCTAAGAACAATTTTGAAACGTGTTAGTAAAACTGTACATATCGTCTTTACTTTACTGTGCATCCAGGTAGATTATACGTTGTTTTATTCAGGACATATTAGGCTTTCTTTTGGTCATACATGGTAATGGCTATCCCCTGATTTTTTTTTTATTATCCAAGGAAAACTGGCCCAAAATAGTAAAAAAAATAACTTCTTGCTATTATCATTATTTACCACAAAATAACAACCCAAAATAAATTCTCCTGCTCCTGACGATTGCATCAATACCACATATGTTTATGTTACTTGTTATTTGTACCCGTAGTGCAGCGCAAAAACAATGGTGAACGATTTGCATTTTTTTTTATCTTGCCTAAAACACACTGACACTAACTGACACTGATACTAATTATTATTTAATTTTTTTTAATTCTCCCTAAAATATGCTGACTGTACCCTTTGAACCCAGCTTTATTTTTTATTATTTTTGTTTGTTTGTTTGCTTTTGTGTGTTTTTTTTTTTTTACACACTTTGTTTTGTTTACATTTTCCTCTCCTGTAGGAATAGGAAGATACAATGTATCTTTCTCTTCATTCAGAAGAGGAAGGAAACACAGGAGCAGGCTAACAGTGGCTGATCACTGTGATAGCCAATCAGAAGCTATCACAGCAGTCGGGTGACCCGGAATTGAGATTCCTGGTCTCTGTGCTGGGAGCGCGCTCTCAGCACAAAGGGAGATATGCATATATGCGGCCCAAAGGAAAAATAAAAACCACTGTTGTGAGGCTGCATTTATATATGTGCAGTCAGTGGGATGGGGTTAAGAGGAATTTGGGTATGAATGGAAGATATAACTTCTGCAAATTTATTTTTATTTCTTTTTGTATAAAAAGAGAAATAAAATAAAAATACAGGGCAGGAATCATAAACAACATAACATAACATCCCCCCCCCCCCCCCAATCCAGGTTCACCACCGTGAGCAAATCCGCTCTCCCAGATGCAAGGTCTCCAGAACAATAGGGGTACACATACCAACATCATATTAATGTAGCAACTGTACAATTCTCATAGTAATGAGTCCAGCACTCATCTCCACATACAGCCATTGAAACAGCAGTCATTCCCCGAATAATCCCAGTGGGGATGCAGGAACAACAGAGCCCTATACTTCAAAATCCAGGCCCAGGCAGACCTCCCCTTCCAGCTCGGTGAAGTCTATATAGTCATTAGGCTACAGAAAGATCACTGTCCAACCAAATTTTCCAAACTTTGTCAATTAATTAATTTGTTTACAAGCCCTTTCCAGTATGATAGTGAGGGCGTGAGGATAGTGAGGATTTTTGACACCCTAGGCGAAACCTCATTTTGACGCCCCCCCCGGCTGACTCCGCCCCCTTTTCTCTGCCCATGTAAATCCCACATTTTTAATAAAGCGCCCATCAAATGCAGGCTCACCAGCACCTATCAAATGCAGCCTCACCAGTGCCCATCAAATGCAGCCTCACCAGCGCCCATCAAATGCAGCCTCACCAGCACCCCTCAAATGCTGCCTCACCAGCACCCCTCAAATGCTGCCTCACCAGCACCTCTCAAATGCTGCCTCACCAGCACCTCTCAAATGCTGCCTCACCAGCACCCATCAAATGCAGCCTCACCAGCGTCTATCAAATGCAGCCTCACCAGCGCCTATCAAATGTAGACTCACCAGCGCCCATCAAATGCAGCCTCACCAGCGCCCATCAAATGCAGCCTCACCAGCGCCCATCAAATGCAGCCTCACCAGCGCCCATCAAATGTAGCCTCACCAGCGCCCATCAAATGTAGCCTCACCAGCGCCCATCAAATGCAGCCTCACCAGCGCCCATCAAATGCAGCCTCACCAGCGCCCATCAAATGCAGCCTCACCAGCGCCCATCAAATGCAGCCTCACCAGCGCCCATCAAATGTAACCTCACCAGCACCCCTCAAATGTAACCTCACCAGCACCCCTCAAATGCAGCCTCACCAGCACCCGTCAAATGTAACCTCACCAGCGCCTGTCAAATTTAGCCTCACCAGCGCCCATCAAATTTAGCCTCACCAGCGCCCATCAAATTTAGCCTCACCAGCGCCCATCAAATTTAGCCTCACCAGCGCCCATCAAATGCAGCCTCACCAGCGCCCATCAAATGCAGCCTCACCAGCGCCCATCAAATGTAGCCTTACCAGCGCCCATCAAATGTAGCTTCACCAGCGCCCATCAAATGCAGGCTACCAGCACCCATTTAATGCAGCCTCACCAGCGCCCATCAAATGCAGCCTCACCAGCGCCCATCAAATACAGCCTCACCAGCACCCATCAAATATAGCCTCACCAGCACCCATCAAATGCAGCCTACCAGTGCCCATCAATGAATTTTTGCTTGCTGCGGGAGTCGGGACACAGACACAGTCCTTTGCCACTGCTGCGCCTCTGACACTATGTGTGAACGGAGAGGTGGCTGTCTGCTGATGCTGAGAGTTAGTTGCTTGCTGCAGAGAGAAGAGAGTAGGAAAACCAGTGGCCGGGCGCCCTAGGCAGCAGGGCGCCCTAGGCGGCCGCCTAGTTTGCCTAGTGGTAGCACCGGCCCTGACAACAGGCTAAGTAAGGTACGTTGGGCCCTAGTAGGTGCCAAGCCCTCCACCAAGCCAAGTAAGCATGTCACCACCATCAAGGGCATAGGTATAGATGTAATCTCCGTTATACAACACCCAACATCAGGCCAAAACTCCTTGACCACCTAGCAATGCCAAAAGACGTGACTAAAATTGTCTGGGGACAGTGAGCAGCGCCAACATTCAGCCTATGTACCTGGGTAAATTTTAGATAACTTAGCTGGGGTGTAATATATCCTGTGCAAGAATTTATATAAAATGAATCGATCTCTAGCGGACACTAAGTGAGTGAAGGGAACTCTCCACATATTATCCCACTCTTCTCCACCCAAATCTGGGACCTCTTCCACCCACTGTTCCCTACATTTGATCACCGAAGGAGGCGAGACAGGAAACAGCTCCTTATATAATTCAGCTAATGTTTTTTCATGGAGTCATCCAAGAGAACATTCTCCAAAATGTAAGGTCTAATATCCAGCTTAGCGGGGCCAAACTGGGACACAAAAGCGTGACGTAGCTGGAGATATCAGAAAAAATAAGGATTTGGGAGCTCAAACTTCTGTTTAAGATCTGAGAACTGTAACAGTTCACCCCCTCTGGTGATTTCACCCAAAGTTTTATTACCTCGGGACACCCATATTATTGGATCCGGTATAGTGAGTAGATGGGGAAAATAGGGGTTCCTCCACAAAGGTGAGGCCGGTAACATGGCGGTAGAAGTAGGTGCCAGCAACCTCTGAACACAATCCCAAGCCTTGACAGTGGCTCTTATTGTGCCAGTCAGAGGAAACTGAGCCCCAGGACCCCTAAAAACAAGGAGATGCAGGTTCTCATATGAAAACTCAGACATAGGCGTTTGTACTTGTTGTGTCACCTGCTCCACCTGTAGCCAACCAGGCGATAACCTCCATGCACCTCCTCCAGTCCTAGCTCCCAGTGAGAGGGTGACTAATAAAGGATCATGATCCGATAACCCCCCTGCCAAATTAGTGGCAGCATGTAAAAGATTTAAGATTTGGGGATTAGCGAAAGCAAGATTGATTATTGATGCTGTTTTGTGTGTGCGAGATAGACAAGAGTAGCCTCTAATCCCCGGATTTTTCCAATGCCACAACTCAGTAAGTTGGGCAGTAGATACCCATACTAAAAAAATTTGTGGGGGGAAGCCTTAAAGGATTAGTATCATCTAGCCCGCAGTCTAGAATGGCATTGAAATCACCAGCCAGGAGTAGAGGGAGGTGCATAAATGGAGCCATCAGAACCAACATGTCACACAATAATTAAGCATGAAAAGGTGGAGGAACATACACACAGGCTAATACCATTCTTATCTGGATAATTTCTAGCACTAAAATAATGTATTGCCCTTCTGGGCCAGAGGTCACCCTTTGGACCGTGCAAGGGACACTCTTGCTAAGTAAAATAGTCACTCCTCTGGCATAAGAGGAGTAAGAGGCATGATACATTTTCTGTATCCATGGCCTACGTAAAGTCAAGACCTTGCTCACGTCCAAATGGGTCTCCTGTAGAAGAACAATATGCGCTCTGGCTGCCTTCAGATAAGCAAACATTGCCGCCCTTTTAACTTTATCAGTAAGACCCCGTATATTCCATGACAGTACATTAACTGATATAGCCATTAGTACAGTTTAAAGATCCCACCAAGATATGCATTCCTGAGAAGCTGTAAAGCAAAACACAGATAACATTATGTAATTGCATATAGTCCCCACAAGATGGCTCCTGAAAACAAGAAAAGTAGTTTCAATAGTCATTGATCGATGGCTAGCAGATTAGCACACAATAGTCATCTGCAGAAGTCCTGAGATTAAAAAAAAAAACATCCACCTGCAGACTTGAAAAAGACAAAAGAACATAGACATAGACCATAGTGCAGGAGAAGAAACTCTGCACCAGTTAGCAAACAATGCAAGGACATCTCTGATGCAAATGGGCAGCTAGTGCAATCAGCATGGTATAGACGGCAAACGATGAAAAATCATTAACAAAACAAAGTCAGATCAGGAACCCATCAGCAAAAAGCTTGCAAAGCTAGCTTGTCAGGGAGAATCACATACCCATTCACATAGGTACAGGAACAACTTCCAGAACCCTGATGTAGCAGCGAAAAAATAGGCTTAAATGGTGTCAAGCCAGTCTGTGGCATCCACTGAGGATTCAAAAAAACTTCACAGCACCTTGGTATTCCACCCGCAACTTGCTCGGATACAGCATACTATACTTTAGGTCTTTGATCTAAAGACACTTGCCAACCTCGGTATAAGAGCAGCGTTTCTTCTGCGTTTCTACAGCAAAATCAGGAAAAAGCATTATTTTGGCATTTACATAATGCAACTCATACCCTTTTGCTTGCTTCTGTCAGGATCCGGTCCCAAACCGCTAAAATTCAGGAAACGCACCTAGAACGGTCTTAGAGGATTTCCAGGAGGGCGTTCGGCTGTGGGTACCCGATGGGCCCTTTTCCACCATATAGGTAGGGGAGACCTACAAACACTGTAGCTGCTGACTTTTAATAAAGACACTTACCTCTCCAGGAAGCCCCCGCTCTTCAGATTGGTAGAGCAGGTAAATCAGCCACAGAGACTGTTATTTACTCCTGGGGTAGCAGCCCCCGGCGCGGCGGGACCCGGCCTCCCCGAGGGCCAATCCGTCGATCGTATAGGGTGCAGGCACCACCATTCTAACTAAGGGAAACCAGCGGACGGAAGTACATTATGTACTTCTTTTAAGGTATGAAAGAAAAAAAAACAATTGTTATCCAAAAACGAGTGGTGGAGGTGGTCTTTCCTTTAAGACCAAGTTATAAAAGTGGGTGAAACTCCGCTTTAACACGTTAACGTAATTTGAAAAGTAATTTTCAACATTTTAATATCTGCAGCTTTCATGAACGTCCCAATTCAGACATTTCTGGTTATAAGGTGACAAGACTCTTATATCTTTGTCTCACAACTATGCTCCTGTGCTGTCACCGTTTCACATGGTCCACTGTTTTCACTATCAGGAAACCTTCCCTGAGAAATTATTTGCATCCACATCCCAAATTTCTACGTTGAGAGACAGTTGGGAAATATGCAGCTATGTTCTCAATCTTTCCGACGGAAAACCTTTCTATCGGATTTTCAGATCGTGTGTATGCAATTCCGACACGCAAAATTCCGACGCATGCTCGGAAACAATTCGACGCATGTTCGGAAGCATTAAACTCCCCTTTTATAGTGATGTTGAACGTGTTTTATGCCGCTGTGTTACTGACTGTCGGAATTTGGTGTGACCGTGTGTAGGCAAGACAGTTTGAGCGAAATTCCGTCGGAATTCCGACGGGAAAACCATCAGAGCTTTTTCCGACGAGAATTCCGACCGTGTGTACGCGGCATAACAATTCACTTAAAACCAACTTTCTTTTGATGCATAGATACAGATTTTGTGAAAAGTGCTACATTCAAGTACAAGTTCTAGACAGGTACATGAATTTGGGGCATGCTGCACCACTATTAGAATGTGTGCAAGACACTTTCGCAAAATCTGTCTGCTCTAGTCTTTATGAATTCCAAGGTTTTGGGGGGTTTGCATCTGCTTTAGTGAAGGTTGACAGCAGAATCACACAAGAACGCATTCCATTTATAGGTCCATCAGAATTTTCGGAAAAAAAAGTCAGATGAGGCATACACGCGATCGGAATATACGATTAAAGTGGTTGTAAACCCTTACAAACCACTTTGACCTACAGGTAAGCCTAGATTAAGGCTTACCTGTAGGTTGAATAAATATCTCCTAAACCTACATAATTAGGAGATATTTAGAAAAGAAAAGGCACCGCTATCTACGGCGCATGCGCCGTAGACAGCGGCGCGCAGGCGCACTGAGCATGCCGAGATCACGGCGATATGCCGATCTCGTGTGCATGCGCGGGAGTGACGTCATCGCCGCTCCATCGAATGACAGCGCTGGAGCGGCGAGACCCGGAAGTCACTCCGGGTTTGATGTCGGCGCAGAAGATCGTGGATGAGGGACGCTTCGGGGGCTTCGTTCTCAGGTAAGTCATTCATAATGAGCTAGTATGCTATGCATACTAGCTCATTATGCCTTTGCCTTGCAGGTTCCGTTTTTTTTTTTTTTTTTTAAATAGGCTTTACTTCCTCTTTAAAGGCATTAAAAGGCATTAAAAGGCATATTGCGTAAGATCAGGTGGTGGAAGCTTTAGTCATCAACAAGGTCACATACAGAGGAGAGAGGTTGTAGAACTAAGGGTATGACAAATGTTTCACAAAATATCTGGTAAACAAAATAGATGGGGCAAATATTTCATTCACCTCAAAAGCAAATGGCAATTCACCAAACCAACAAGACCTCAGGAAATTAGAGGTCAATATGCACATATGTGAGAATTACCTGTAGCCATGGTGTTGCAGCTAATAACAAACAATCCGCCAAATCACCCCACTGCCAGACGTCAAACATCACTTCAAGAGACAATGAACAGTCTTTTGCAAGCTTTGTTTTTGTGGTTTTAGTGGGGGGTACAACTTGGATAGGGATAGGAATATGGGATGCCCATAGGATAAGTCTTTGCCATCATATTTAAGGATTTTAGTACACTTTGAATAAAAGTAGAGCCAGAAGATATAATGTGCATATAGGATTTAGTTTTAGTTTCCTCCTGCATCTACATGCAGACTGTTGCTCCTCCTGCGGGTCAACCCCCGCAGACTATTCCATCTTAGCCCCTGTACACACGGTCGGAATTTCCGACCACAAAATCCGTCTGATTTTTTCCGACGGATTTTGTCCGATGCTGGTGTGGCATACACACGGTCGGACAAAGTTGTCGGAAAATCCGATCATTCTGAACGTGGTGATGTTCGTTGTGCACGACGGAACTACGTAGAGGCTAGTAGCCAATAGCTTTGGTCTCGTAATTTGATCTGAGCATGCCTGGCACTTTGTCCGTTGGAATTCTCTACACACGATCGGAAAAAGTCGAAATCAGATTTTGTTGTCGGAAAATTTGAGAGCAGGATCTCAAATTTTTTCGGAAAAAGTCTGATGGAGCCCACACATGGGCGGATTTTCCGACAACATGGTCCGATCGAAATTTTCCGTCGGAAATTTCTAAACCGTGTGTACGGGGCATAAGAGTTCTCTAGCCATCTGACCGTGTGGTGGCAGAGAGATCACTAATGACCGTGTAAAAGCAATGTTCTTAGATCTCTTTCACCTCCTGCCCATAACTTGTTTCCTCCTGTACACTTGGTTCCTCCTGCACAAACTTAGTTACTGTAATGAAATATGACACATCCTCTTCTATTGAATAGTAGGGGCCCACTCTGAATAAGTCTCCCTACTTTGGCTCTGGTTGCTCGCTGCCACTAGGCTTGCAGAACCTCTCCTCGGAGGCCCAGTGGGTTAAAAGCATATCTTCAAGGAAATATGGACTACTGTTCCCAGCCAGCCCAACTTGCAAATCATGTGCCCACAGGCAGCATCGACTTGACACAGATCCCCACAGTCTATCTTCTGATCCAGGACTTCCCATCATCCACGTGTGTATTGATGAAGACTCCACTAGTGACCGTGTACTAGAAGAGTTCCCTTTACAGACTCCTTGGCACTCCAGTCCTTGGCACACTTTAGCCCTTAGGACCTCCAGCCCCACTGTGGTAACACTCACCGAACTTACAACAGCCTTGAGTCCTTGATGAGAAACTTTGAGTGGACCATGTGTACCGCCAGTTTCACCTGCCCTTCTGCTCCAGGAGTTCCCTGCCATCCGATCGTGTGGTGGCAGAGACATTGCCAATGACCATGTAGAGGCAATGTTCCCTCACAGCTCTCCCCGGGCCTCTCCTGCGATCGGCGCACCCCCTCCCCCCCAGATGGGGATGGCCTCCTGCGTCTGACTAACGTGTCATTCCTCACTTCACCCTGCCAACTCTCTCCCCTGTGGAGAATCACCTCAGCTTATATATGAGGCCCGCCCCCTGCCAATCTCAATGGGGGTTGGTCAGGGCTCACACACAGGCTGTCTGCCACTCCAGTTCTAGGCCCAGACCCTTTTCCAGAACCTTCTCTCTGAAAACAGGGGAGGCGCCTTAGAGCTAGAGCATAGGTGGTAACGCCCACAGCTACTCTGACCACTCCCAGCCCCCAGATCAAATCAGACAAGCCTAGCTTGCAGCATAGGCCTGCCTAAATTTGCCTGTGCTGGATAAACCTGGTAAATTACCTTACTAGCACCTATTGGTAGAGGGTGCTACATACCCAAACAGCTGTAATGCTGCACCAGAAGTGAGACTCCACCAAAATGTGAAATAAACCAACACTGGCCAAAATGAATGGCCACTCACCAGATGGCAGAACCCCAGACAAGTATAGGTCAATATAAGCATGTATCTAATAAATCCAATCTTAGGTTATCCTAAAATGTGACATGTGAATCAGTAGTTGTCATCCATTGGACATCCCACTTGGATCAAATGGTAGTGGATGCCCCTCAATAAAACATAAAAATGTACAAAAACGTAACATCCAACTTATTCAAACTTTTGAAATGCCGGCTTAACATAAAACCAAATGGTGCAACTTACATGAATACAGGTAATGTGGTAATGTTAGTGTCCAGAAGTTCTTTGGATCACTAGGGAGTCTCACTCCTAATGCCCTGTACACACAGTCGGAAATTCTGACCACAAAATCCGTCAGATTTTTTGTGTTGCATACACATGGTCGGACAAAGTTGTCGGAAAATCCGATCATCCTGAACGTGGTGACGTTTGTTGCGTACGACGGGACTACGTAGAGGCTAGTAGCCAATAGCTTTGGTCTTCTAATGTGATCTGAGCATGTGTGGCACTTTGTCCGTCGGAATTCGCTACACACGATCGGAAAAAGTCTGATAGGACTTTGTTGTCGGAAAATTTGAGAGCAGGAGATACAACTTTGTCTGTCGGAAAATCCGACGGAAAAAGTCCGATGGAGCCTACACACGGTCGGAATTTCCGACAACATTGTCCGATAGGACATTTTCCGTCGGAAAATCCGACCGTGTGTATGGGGCATAAGACTGCAACGCTGAAAATTTCAACAGGAAAATGGGAACTGATCGTATTCAGCTGCCTCAAATACATGGTTTAGTTTCAGTCACAGTCCTGAATGCGATCGTTTGCCATATTTCTGTCACACATTGTTGTCTGACAGACTGTTTAATACAATCTGGACCATGTTGGCTGATATCAGTTATAGGAGCAATAGGTGATGTTTTTTCATGTTTGTCTATACAGTAACTGAAAATTACAAGACAAAAGGTTCATTTTTTTGGTCTTTTCGAAAGGTGCTGGGACTTGATTTCTCTTTTTTATGTTTTTAGCTTGTTACATTTTTTTCGTTCAGATTCAGATATCAGATTCAGATTTCTCCAGATATTACTGATTTAAATTAGACTATTAAAAAAAACGACATATTGGGATGTTTAAGGTGCATTCCCGCAATAATAACACAACTTTTAGTTTTCTAACAAAAAGCATTTTCTTTTTTTTATTGTTCCTTACAAAAATGTAAAAGATCAACAAACTTAAAAATATCTGTCAATTGTACAATATTACATGTTATACATTATAGTACATTGTGTCTCTGTGTATGAACTCTCCCATGTCTCACTCAGATTTCTAGCCATCTTATATATAGATATGCCTGCCTGTATAGTGCCTGTGGTAGGTTCTGGCACTGGGGGTGGTCAGACGACTGGATGTTGCTGAGATGCTGTGGATGCTCAGACATTAGCCTGTGCAGATTGGTTGAATACAGGGGGAACATAGGAAATTGTAAGTGCATGAAGCTAAGCTGTAGTCAAGATAAGCCAGAGTCAATAACAACCGGGTAGCAGAATTACCAAATCACAAGACAGGAAAAGGGTCAGAAGCCAGGTCAGAGTTTAAATTAGACAAGTAGCAGAAGTACTGAAAATGGCAGGTTGGAGACAAAGCCAGGTCAGCAACAGGAGATCACAATAAAGCAGAGTCAAGGAGCAAGTCAGGTCAGCAACAGGAGATCACAATAAAGCAGAGTCAAGGAGCAAATCAGGTCAGCAACAGGAGATCATAATAAAGCAGAGCCAAGGAGAAAATCAGGTCAGCAACAGGAGATCACAATAAAGCAGAGCCAAGGAGCAAGACAGGTCAAATACAAGATAGCAGGATGCCTGTCAAGTCACAGAAGCTGAAGACCACCTGGCAATTCTTAGATGTGGATGCCAAAAGCCAGTGCCGGGTGTGCACACTAACATGCACAGCCTTGATGCTATATACTAGCACAAAAGCTGAACCATGCGTACAAGTAGATCTTCAAGCATAGCCAAGCACTAGATCTTCCTGACATCCCTGCATTCATCAGAACGCAGTGCATATTTGCAAGGCACCCTGCTGAGGTGTATACACGTGCATTTTTTAAAAATACTGTTATACTACTGTAGCGGGCACACTTTAACAAGTGTGCGCTATACGTGGAAATTTCGTTTTTTTTCCCCCTCAGAACAGTAATGGGGTTCTGAGGGTTAATTGTACAGGTTAACTTTGGCATCAGTTTGGCTGGGCGGTTCTAGGGTTCTGCCTGGTCATGGCTACAGTGAGGTACCCATGACAGGCCTAGAACCAGGCCTGGTTGGTTGTCTTAGGTATCAGCCTTCCCCGGAGCCAATCAGTAGATGCATCTGGCCCCGCTGTGAAGTCTGGGGAAGGGTACTTAAGGTGCTGAAGTCACGTGTTCGGGGTTCGGCCGCAGTCCTGCTTCCTGGTTCTGGACCGGGGTAGCCCCGCAAGGGGTTCCAGGCTTAGGAGCGCTTGCCGTCCCGCAAACATGGTCAGTTTGACTAGCCCCACAGACCTGCATGGTCTGGCGCAAGGATCCGTCTGTTCCTAAATCTCGGAGCCAGTTAGCCCGAGGCCCAGTAACTGAAGGAGGATTCAAGGCGTCCCGGTGTGCTCTCAGTAATGGAGGGGCACCACAGCTCATACAAGTGACCGGGGAGGACTCTTCGGAGGAGAGCCAACAGGCTGGCATCCAAGAGCCTGGAAGCTGAGTTGTATGGACACTAAAGAATCCACACTTCCACAGTACCGCCAAGGAGACAGAGAAAGTTCCAGGTACTGCGGGAAAGGTTCCTATTCACCTTCGGTTGCAAGTTTGTTCTGTGTCAGAGACTTTTTGCAAGTTTCCGGATCACATTGTTGGCTGCCATACCTCTGGCTAGAGGTTTGCCCGGCATTGAAGTACCCAGCTGCGACTGGCTACTCTCTGGGTTGATTAGAGACATTCTGTAGATGTCAACAGTTCAAGGTGCCTGAGTTTCTTTACCCTTGCCCTCTATTCCTATCTGAGACTGTGTTATGTTGGATGTTACCACTGCAGAATAAAAACCTTCAAAAGGACTTTTTATGTGTAAGCATCCAAAGTTGTTGGGTACTAACCCTGGGAACCCCTGGACCTTCACCGACAAGCCGAGAGGAGGTAACTGGTAAGCCCAGAAGTCAAGGCCGCCCCTCAGGGGTTATGGCCGCTACACTACTGTTTTTAAATATACTTTTTAGAATTACAATTGCAGTCACAAGCTTGTGATAACATGCCTAACTTTATCATGTATTCCAAGTGTCATTGGTTGCCTAGGGTGACACAAGCCATGATGTATGGAACATAGCCTTGTCAGTCAAAGGGTTTGTACAATAAGCCCAACCAGACTAGTTGCTATGAGCAGCAATGGCTGAGGCCATTCTTCCCTCTGACATTTTGATGACAGACACCCAATGTGATATGTTTTTGAAGAAAACGTAAATATTCTTTGGAAAATGCCACTTCCCTGGCTGTCATGCTTCCTTACGTCAAATGGATGATCTGCAAGAGGTACCGGTTTGCAGATAAGGAATTTTTATCTTGCTTTGGCTTTCCCGGTCTACATTATTGAAAGTATTAGAATTTAAAAAGAAATCAGCAATGACAGCCCTTTTTCCATTCTCAATATAGGTTTAACAATTCCAGGTTTCCCCATCCAGGGTGGCTGCAAGAGTGTATGTGAATAAATTAACTAAACAATATAATATACAAAGTGCTGCACTACCTGTAATGTGTGAACCAAAGAATAATATAAACGTGAACGTGTGAAACACAAAACTCAATGTTAAGCTGCTGCTAGCATTGATATGTGTTTCTACATAAAAGCACTATAAAATATAATGTGTATGTTAGATGCTGCGCTGCTTTACTCCAATGCTAGAGTACATCTGTAGCGCCATAACCACCTGCAGGGCGGCTATGTATTTTCTGGGCTTACCAATTACCTCCTCCTTGTAGCTCATCATTCGTTGCCTAGGGGATCCCAGGGTTAGTACCCAGTAATTTCAGAGACCGATACTCAAAGTCCTTCTTACGATTTTTATTTGCAAAAAGAAAACCGTTCAAACACAACACAGTCTCTTAGTTGGGAATAGAGGGCATGGGTCATAAAGCTCAGGCACTTCAGAACTGCTGACATCAAATAAATGTCTCTTTAGATAGCCCAGAGAGTAGCCACTCACAACTGGGCTCTTCACTGTTGGATAAACTCTTGTCTGTAGATCTAGCAGCCAACAAGTGATTCAGAACTAGCACAGTCTCTGCCACAGACTATATTGTAACCGAAGGATGGGTTAGGAACTTTTCCTATGGTACCTGAATCTTCCAGCCATTTCGGCGATACCGTAGGAAATGCGGATTCACCAGTGTCCATAAAATCTCAGCTCCCAGGCTTTTACCGAGCAGCCAGCTTCATGGCCCTCCTCCGAAGAGTCCTCCCCTGGTTGCTTGTACGAGTTGCTGTGCCTCTCCAGTCCTGAGAGGACACCAGGACACTTCAGAATCCTTCTTCAGTTACTGGGCCTTGAACTAGCCGGTTCTGAGGCTCGGGAACGGATGGATCCCCACCCCAGACCATAAGGGCCTCTGGGGCTGGTCAGGGTGACCAGGCTTACGGGGGCAGCAGACACTCCTGAACACGTGACTCCAGCATCTTAAATACCCCTTCCCGGAATACACAGCGGGGCCAGACGCGCCCACTGATTGGCTCCAAGAAACATTGGTACCTAATGCGTCCAACCAGGCTGTGTTCTCAGCCTGTCACAGGTGCTCACCTCACCTGAGACCAGGCAGAATTCTAGTACAGCCCAGCCAACAGATGCCAAAGTAAAAACCTAGAACAATTAACCCCCAGAACTCAGTTACAGTTCTGGAAAAAACAAAATTTACAGAATAGCGCACACTTTAGAAAAGTGTCGGTGCTACACATCAAAAATATATTCTCAAACTAATTTGTGCACAGTGAATCTTTTTTTTTTTTCTTTAACATTACCTCTGTATTCAACATTTTCTTATTTACCAATTTTACAATATCCATACCTATCCACTCTCTCTTCTTACATTGAATCTTAGTGCCAAATACATGCAAAGGTGTCATAAAACAAAATATAACATAAAACTTGCAGTATATAATGTATGAATTCAAGCTTTACAAAGTGAAACAAAGAATTCAAAAACTTTCAAAAATAGTCATAAGTCTGTGCAGTTTAATGTGGGGGTAACCCCTACTTTCCTAATAGAGTGAATCTTGTTCCATAATATCGTCAGCACTACAATCTCTCAACACCTTCTTGTGCCTTTAAACAATATGGGTCACCACCGTGCTCAGTGCTCACAGAACGCTCACCTCCCAGTAGATGTCATATGGCTATGTTCCTGGCAATCCTCCCAGATAGAGATAATGATAATAGCCAGCTTCACTTCCTCCTCCGTACCCCTAGCGGCTCTCTGTTTGCACTTGCTGGAAGTTCCAGTAGAAGGAGTGCATGGTGCCTTTAAGGGTCTATTTTCTCATGCTGCCATAGTGTCTTGCCCATATATGTTGGCGCTATATAAATCCTGTATAATAATAATAATAATAATAATAATATGGAGAGACATACCAGAAAGACTCTTTTGGTGCAATATGTTGATATGTAATATGTTATTAAAAACATCAAATATCAAATTTCCTGGGCTTCACTTCTGCATGATGCTACTTCTGGTCTGCCAGTACTTCCCTTGTTCCCAGAAGCCCCCAGTTTAGGGTGACCACATTTCCAAACTGCCATTCAGGGACACCCCCACCCTTTTCCCAAAAAAGCTGATCGCTGACAATGGAATCAGTCACTCCTTTCCCTCCTGCGCGACTATCATAGAGCGATAGGAGGAAGTGATGTCACTTTAGCATTGGGGGACCGGTTCATCCTGACACCATATCATTTCTATGACTACATTGTAATATATAATGAAATTGTTCAACTCACCTTAATGCAGAATCAGTGGGAACCCTGAGCATGTCACTTGTTACCAGACACAGCTTGCTACCGTCGCCTGCCACCAGATGCAGCGCGTCACTTGCCGCCCTCCATGCTGGAGGTGGAGCCAGCCCGTTGAGAGCACTGGGCACGGAGGAGGAGGAAGTTAACTACTCCTCCGCTTTGAAAGCTGACAGTCGCAGTCGTGACGTCACTGGTTGATAGATGCCAGTTGGCTCTAGCAACCAGTGGCCTAGCCAGTAGAAGTAGAGAAGAGTCTATCAGGTGGGGGTGGGGAGGCAGAGCCAGCGCCATGGCGATAGCGGTATTTTGCTCCTCTGTCAGTTTCACTCCAGGACATTGTATTGTCCCGGATTGAAGGTGCCCGGGACCTGGGACAGACCTGCTAATTGCGGGACTGTCCTGGGCAATCCGGGACACGTGGGCACCCTACCCCAGTTGTGCTTTATGTGTTTTTTTGTTTTTGTTTTTTTAAAATACTTGTTTTTCAATCTTCTGCTGCTCTGAGCAGTCCTCAATGGTGCAGAGAGCAATGCTGACATGAAGATGTCCTCAGTCTTCTGGTTTGATTAACACTGTCACTGGGCATCATTTATCCTGGAGAAATGGGACCATCTAGTAGTGGCAGAAAGCTCCTGCTGCTCGAACACCTTTAAAAAAATGTGTAGAGTTGGGCTTTAAACCCTGGGTCACAGGGATGTCTACTTTACAAAACAGCTATTTTAAGAACCTAATTAAATCTACATTCTTGGATCAATTACAACAGCCTTGGTAAGCAGCAGTTATTGCCAACATAATTTTGAAAATCTGTTGTAATTATCTGCTATGATAATATTTCAGCAGATTTATCATGACGCTATAAAAGTTTAATACATGCACTCTCATCAAAGAATCATATGTATGAAAAAAGAGCCTGATAAACTAAAGCGTATGTGTGTACAGTAGTAGTGTATACATGGTGCACAGGCAACCCAATTGTATCCGTGTTGTATTAAAGTGGTTGTAAACCTAGTGACACCACTTTTACCTACAGGTAAGCCTATAATAAGGCTTATATGTAGCTACTGGAAATATCTCCTAAACAGGGGTCAAGTCCTGGGGAAAAAAGTGAGGGAACTCCCACCCAAAAAAAAAAAATTAATACGCTCATATGCACGAACGCTTCAAAAAGTGGTATTTTTCATCCAAATTTCGTATTATGTGTATGAAGCTTAACTGTTAGTACATAAAAAAAAAAAAAAATCCTCAATAAATATGGTAATTCTCTGAATAATCAGCATTCATTCAATTGTGCTTCCATGCAAATGTGAACATCATGTTCTGATCTTTTTTGGGGAATGTTATTTTGTATATAGAGTGTTTATGTGGTGAGTTTACACTTTTCATTGAACAGACTTTGGATAACACAGGGTTAAACGGAAAGGTCATAAATGAACTGCACATTATCTGGACAGAATACTTGGGGAGATAGTGATGTGTTCCTGCTTAGGAGATATATGTTAGCTCGGGGGGCTGCAAACTCTGCAGGGCTCCAACACACACTCGCTGCTATTCCAACCCTTCACATAGTTCCACATAAACTTCCCTCCTGGCATTAAACTTTGCCAGGTATTGTGCTCAGCTTACCACCCCAAACTGATGTCCCTCCCTCAGCTCACCTCTCTCCCTGCATGTACTGTGAGCAGAATAGCTGTGCTCCTCCTCTGGGTTCTCTCATTATATGGCACTGAAGATAGACGAGGGGGGATTCAGCGGGACACACAGAGAAAGTATGCAGGAGACTGGGGGGGGGGGGGGGGGGGGGGGGGTGAGGAGACAGAAAATCAGGAGGGGCCGGCGGGGAGGAGCGCATCACGAGAGGTCTGACTAAATACAATCTCTTAGCTGCAGGGACCTGATCTACCTGTCAGCTAGCTGTGATTGACAGGTAGATCGAAGCGGAAGCTGTCATGGGGCCCCCTACTGGCAATTCCTGAATGGTCAGGTGTGCGGCACTTACTATTGCGAGCTGTGTCGGCAGCTGCTGGTGTAGCACCTGCCACACAGCTCGCATACTTCAAAGTCTTGCGGGACACGGCTGCTAACGGGAACTAAGTTCCTGTTGTGGAAAAAGTACAGGAACTCCGTTCCCATGCGTTCCTGCAGGACTTGAGCCCTGCTCCTAAACCTGCACAGTTTAGGAGATATTTACCATATACATTTGTGCCAACATCATCGGCGCATGCGCACTGAAGAAAGGGCACAATCGTGCCGTTTCTAAAGGGCCCATGCCAAGACCAGCAGCTCCAAGCGCATGTGCAGGAATGATGTCATGTGTCTCTGGCCAGTCACAGTGCTGGATTCTATGGTCCCGAAAGGAAGAGGGGTGAAGATGGATGCAGCCAGTGGGGACATTGTGGGCTTTGTTTGCAGGTAAGTGCCACATAATGGGCTAGTATTACTTTGCAGGGGAAAAAAAGAGGAAATAAAACATCAGGGTTTCCTTCCTCTTTAACCACTTCCCGACCGGCCACTGCATATATACGTCAGCAGAATGGCACGGGCAGGCAAAATCACGTACCTGTACTGTACCCGGTCGGGAGCTCCGTGACCACGGCCGCGGGACCAGCGGACCCGATCGCCGCTGGTATCCCGCGATCGGGTTACGGAGCTGAAGAACGGGGAGAGGTCTATGTAAACAAACCTCTCCCCGCGCTTCCTACACTGACTGTCAGTGATCGGCGGTTCCCTGTCATCGGGAACGCCGATCAATGACGTCAGACGTACAGCCACGCCCCCCCTACTGTAAAAAAAACACAACACGTCACACTGACTCCTCCCCGCCCCCTAGTGGTTAACCCCTTCACTACAACTGTCATTTACATAGGAATCAGTGCTATTTAAATAGCAGTGATTGCTGTATAAATGACAAATGTCCCAAAAATGTGTCAAAAATGTCCGATGTGTCCGCCATAATGTCGCAGTCACAATAAAAATCGCTGATCGCCGCCATTACTAAAAAAAAAAATATTAATAAAAATGCTATAAAACTATCCCCTATTTTGTAAACGCTATAACTTTTGCGCAAACTAATCAATAATCGCTTATTGCGATTTTTTTTACCAAAAATATGTAGAAGAATACGTATCGGCCTAAACTGAGGAAAAAAAATGTTTTTTTTTTTTATATATTTTTTGGGGATATTTATTATAGCAAAAAGTAAAAAATATTGCATTTTTTTCAAAATTGTCGCTCTATTTTTGTTTATAGCGCAAAAAATAAAAACCGCAGGGGCGATCAAATACCACCAAAAGAAAGCTCTATTTGTGGGAAAAAAAAGGACGCCAATTTTGTTTGGGAGCCACGTCGCACGACCGCGCAATTGTCAGTTAAAGCGACGCAGTGCCGAATCGCAAAAAGGGGCCTGGTCCTTTGGCTGCCAATTGGTCCGGGCTGAAGTGGTTAATAGTTTTGGAATACTTACCTCCACTCAAAGACTGCCCCTACACTGTAATTTGCCACTAGATGTCTCCAACTCATTGTCAGCTTAGTGTTATTCACTGATGAAAACTGAGGCTAAATTGTGGGGTTGATTTAATAAAGGTAAATAGACTGTGCACTCTGCAAGTGCAGTTGCTCCAGAACTTAGTAAATGAGGTAAGGCTTGACTTTGCAAAGAGTACCCAATCACATGTAAGGAAGAAAAAAAAAAAAAACAGCATTTTTGCTTGCACATGATTGGATGATGGAAGTCAGCAGAGCGTCTGTTTATTTACTAAGCTCTGGAGCAACTGTATGCAAAGTACACAGTCCTTTAGTAAATTGACCCCTGTGAGTGCAGTACATCATAGACTGACCTTTTAAGGGGCATCACCATGATGCCCCGCACTTGCAGGGGTTGATTTACTAAAACTGTGCAGTTAAAAAACTGTGCAAAAAAGTGCAAAAAAGTGCAAAATCTGGGGCAGCTGTGCATGGTGCCCAATCAGTTTCAACTTTAGCTTGTTCAAATAAAAAGGAAGTAAACGCTGCCTCTTTTTCCTGACCTGAAGGCATAATGTGCTAGCATGCATTGCATACTAGCACATTATGTGAAACTTACCTGCAAACGAAGCCCTCGTTGTCACCGATGAAGGCCGCATCCATCTTCACCCGTCTTCCTTCCGAGTCCGCGGACCCCGACTGTGTGACTGACCAGAGCCACATGGCATCACTTCCACGCATGCATGTGGGATCCGCCGGTCACGACACATGACAAATGGGTGGCCGTTTCTTCAGAGCGCACGTGCCGGTGATGTAATTGGCGGCATATACAGTAAATATCTCCAAAACGATGCAGGTATCCTTGGCGTATTTCACATTATCAAAAAGAATGAGTTTTAATATGATATAGTGTGTGGAGTACATCCACGTGGAGCCTGAAAAGTCCCAGTATATTCCAGGCATAGTCAAGATTTTGACTTTCTCTTTCAGTAAACCTGCTAGACATGTGCACAATAGAAAAATTTGTTTAGATTCGTTTCTGTTCGTTTCCATTGATTCGTAACGATTCGTAAATTCGTAAGTCGTCGGTGTTCGTATTCGGACTCGTTTGTATTTTCGTAGAGTTATTTTTTCGTTGATTCGTTTTTCCGTTAGTCTAATTTTCGTTTATTTGAAATTCGTATTTTCGTTGTATTTTGTATTCGGACGCATTCGTATTTTCGTAGATTTAGTTACATTTGTAGTTTCGTAAGATTGATTTATTCGTACTTTCGTAACATTGTTTTCGTAGAGTCGTAATCGTAATTCATAATTTTATGTAATGTGTATGCTATTATTACATTGTAAGAGACACGGAAAATTACGAATCAAAAAAAAATAAAAAAAGTTACGAATGTACGAATTTTTTCGTTCAATCCATTCGAAGCACGTTAAGCAGCACCATTGTAAGAGACAAGGAAAATTACGAATCGACAACCAAAAAAAAAAAGTTACGAATGTACGAATTTTTTCGTTCAATCCATTCGAAGCACGTTAAGCAGCGCCATTGTAAGAGACACGGAAAATTACGAATCAACAAATGAAAAAAAAGTTACGAATGTACGAATTTTTTCCTTCAATCCATTCGAAGCACGTTAAGCAGCGCCATTGTAAGAGACACGGAAAATTACGAATCAACAAACAAAAAAAAAGTTACGAATGTACGATTTTTTTCGTTCATTTTGATTTTCGTTGTTTCTGTTTTCGTTTTTTTTCGGATTTTCATTCTTTCGTAGTTTCGTTGTTTCTAATTTAATTATTTCGTATTTTCGTTGTTTTTCATATTCGTTCGATTTGATAATTCGCTATTCGTTAAAATTTTTACTAAATCATTCGTTCATTCGTACGATAACGAATGAACAAATATAACGAATTTGAATGGAAAACGAATCGTAACTAAACGAATTGCACATATCTAAAACCTGCACTGCAAGGTGCAGAACAGGATTACAGCACAGAATCATACAGTTTGGAAGGCAGAACAGGTTGGGACTCACAAGAGGAAAATATGCAGTGTGGCATCCATCCTCCTTTTATCTTCATTATGCCCCGGGGTGAGTCCTGATGTCTGCTGGGCAGGAAGCAGTGATCGGTCTTCAGTGTAGGGTTGTCTCGCTTGCTCCACCCACCTGTAGAGGAGCTATGTTACAGCCCAGACCAAGCCACCCAGCCTGAGAGGAGTCTTTGCCTAGGAGAAAGGGAGTTTCTTCTGTATGGAAAGGAGGTGTGCTGCTGCCATAGAAAGGAAGCTGACAATAGATATGGGTACATCCTCGTCCCTGCTTTTGGATTCTTCAGCTGCCTCCCCCTTGTTTGGGTCCACCCAGTGGCTCCCTCCTGCATGCAATCAGCTGTAGGCAGTGTGGGCTCCCTGAAGTTCAGATCCCCCTGCACTCAGCATTAGTGCAGGGTGGACTGACACTGGGTAGCTAGTGAGACGGCGGGGGAGGGGAGACACATCATCCACTGAGCAGTCTCGTCACTCTTGGTGCAGTCCGGTCTGAATGATGTGTCCGGGTCTGGAGCAGATGAAAACCTGTACCCATCATTCAAAAACTGGACTGTCCTGAAGAAACCCCTACAGTTGGCAACCCTATTTGAGCGCCGTGGAATGCCCCATAATGCACTGCGAGATCGCAGTGCATTGCTGTATGATGATTGGCCAAAGCATGCACCTGACCTGCATGCTTTGGCCAATCATAGCGCGCTCTGCTGAGAGAGCCATAATTGGCCAAAGGCAGGGTGCTTTTGGACAATCATTGCTCAGGGGGACTAAGTTCACACCCCATACTATATAAGGCTGCTTACACGGCGGCTGCATCCAGTGTAGCCTATATCTACAGTGCATTTTGTGATGTACTGTTTCTAATACACTTCAGGTGGTGTATTTATATATATATATATATATATATATATATATATATATATATATATATATATATATATACACTCTGCATCCAGTGTAGCCTATATCTACAGCGCATTCCTTGGTGTACTGTTTCTAATACACTTCAGGCAGTGTACACAGTATCTAATACAGTGTGTACAGTTTCTACTAAACTTCTGGTGGTGTACACAATACAGTGCAGCCGTAGTACAGTTTCTAATACAGTGCAGGCGGTGTACACAGTATTGAATACAGTGTGTACAGTTTCTAATACACTTCAGGTGGTGTACACAGTATCTAATACAGTGTAGTGTGGTGTTGCAAAGCAAAAAATATATCAATGGAAGGCCGCCAAGGAGAGGCAGACGCTCACAGGCTACTAAAAGAGGGCAAGCAGCCTCTGTGTCTACAGTCAACAGTGCTGGTTGTGGACATGGTGCATCCTCTGCAGGTGGCTGTGGGGCACGCTTGTCCTTTTTTTCTGCTGCTGGCCATGTTATTGAGCCAGAACATGCAGAAGAGTTGGTGGAGTGGACAACAAAGCCCTTCTAATCCTCCTTATCCTTTGTCACCCAGGCTCAGAGTATTTTGCCTTCCAACGCAGCTGCCAAAGCAGCCTATTCCCCCGACTCCTTTTTCACAGTCACTCCTTCCGTAGTCCCACCATCATGCACGGAGGAGACCCCAGAATTATTGGACCACAGTGTCGGGTACATGCTGCTGGAGGATGCACAGCGATGTGAAGGCTCCGATGTTGGTTCCCAGGTAGAGGAAGGGAGTAACGTGAGCCTAGAGAGAGGGGTTGCCCAAGAAGGACAAGAAACTGGCAGTCATGTTCCCCCAGCTGCAGCATGCTGCCAAGTTTGCTCCAGTGACAAGGAGGGAGGGGATGATGAGGTCACTGACTGTACTTGGATGCCTGAGAGAAGAGTGGTGGAGGAGGCACAACTCCAATGAGGCAGAATGTGCTCTAGGGGGCAGCTTAAGGGCAGCCACCCTATTGCATCACAATATTCAGGTGCATAATATTTCAATGCAGGGCCTGTTCCTGCACCCAACAAGAGTATCTGTGAGGGGTTACAGTGTTGTGGCACCACCACCCAAGGCCCAAATTTTCTGCCCCTGTTTAACAGGGGCATGTAATTACAATTTTTGATCTAATATTTCACAGCAGAGCCCGTTCCTGCACCCAACACGAGTATCTGTGAGGGGGTACAGTGTTGTGGCACCACCACCACCACCACCCAAGGCCCAATTTTTCTGCCCCTGTTTAACAGGGGCATGTAATTACAATTCTTAATATAATATTTCACAGCAGGGCCCATTCTTGCGCCCAACAAGAGTAACTGTGAGGGCTTACAGTTTTATGGTACCATCAAAACCCAAGGCACAATTTTCTGCAGAGTATATAGGGCAGGCTGTTTAGTATATATACTGTAGTTCAGACTATATAGTGCCTGGGGGACCCCCACGCCATTTTTTTTTTTAATCCATATCAGACCTGAGGGGCCTGGTATGGATCTGTTGGGGGGGGGGGGGGGCGTCCACACCATTTTGTTTTGGTATTTTTGGTATTTTTATCTATATTTCCGGGATCCGAAAATACATTACAGCCGCAAGACATTTTTTCCTTTAGAAATGAATTTTTGTTGTGGCACTGTTATAAACATGGGAAAGATGCAAAGATGCGCTACTTTACAGGCAGACTAAGGACACCCCCAGGCACGATATTTAAGGGAATATTTCATTTTTATTGTTTCACTTTAAGCATTATTAAAATCACTGCTCCTGAAAAAAATGCAGTTTTAAAACTTTTTTTGCATGTATATATGCCCCCTGGGGCAGTACCCGGGTCCCCAAACACTTTTTTTTGGCAATAACTTGCATACAAGCCTTTAAAATGAGCACTTTTGATTTTTCACATTCGCGTCCTATATACTTTAACGGTGTTCGCACAAATTTTTTGCCTGTTCGCATGTTTTGCTGAAAACCGAACCGGGGGGTGTTCAGGCTCATCCCTATTGGTGTCTGTAGGAGGAATAGTGCCCCATCATTAAGTTCAGTTGTGAATGTAATAGTGCCCCAAGGGCTGGGTAGAGGAAAGCAAAGGGCCACAGTTTGGAGACCACTGGCATATGCTGTTTTAATGTAATGCTTTTGTGATTATATTTCATTCTTCTTATTTACTATAAAGATTTATCTAAATGGAGAGCATTCAATTTCCACTTATAATTTTGAGGTACTTTGTTACATTCAATTTAATAATCCACATAAACTATTGGAAGAGAGATGGTTGAGTAATATGTGAACTATTCATTACGGGTGGAGGCTCAGTGGATTACTGTGGATGGATTATATGTTCATGCCTGTTTAGACCTGTTATAACCTGGAGGTCATGTTAGGTGTTTTTTTAAAGGAGGGGTTCAAAACAATCATTTGAAGTGGAAGTATCTTCACTATCTGCACAGTGCACTTTGGATGCTGCATTGAGGAATGGACTTTCTTATTAGTAGAACTTATTGCACTTTGGACAGTTTTGTTAGGACGTGATTCTGTTATTATTATATATATATATATATATATTTTTTTTAAATATATATATGTATTTTATTCTGACATGTTTCAAGGTTTATTCACAATTATTTAAATTATTTGTCACTGGAAACATTTTATTAGTGTATCGCTGCGCATATTTAATTTTTTTTGCTTATTTGCTTATTTCGATGCATTTATTGATTTTGTTTTATGGACATATATTTCACTAATTAGTGAACTGTGCAGCCAAAATTTGAGTGGAGCTCATTAACCTACCAGGGATTTTTTATGAATTGTGTTTGGAAAGGGGGAACTTGAATGAAGCCTAGGCAAACTTGAGAAACATAAAAATGTTATTTAGATACTGTCTGGGATGTACACTGCATAAGCACCAGTATTTGAGACAATAATACAAGTGACGCTCAGTGCTATGCCCTTAGGCTCCATTCACACCAATGCTTTTTTAATGCTTTTTACAGAAATGCAGGACATGCTTTTTTAACATAGGTTCCTAAGGAAGAGCATCAATGCATTTTTGTGCCTGTGCATTTTTGGAAAGGGTCAGGGACTTTTTTTAACCACTTTTTCAGACCGGACCATTTTGCTGGCTTAAGACCAGACCACTTTTTGCGATTTAGCACTGCGTCGCTTTAACTGACAATTGCGTGGTCGTGCGACGTCGCTCCCAAACAAAATTGACGTCCTTTTTTTCTCACAAATAGAGCTTTCTTTTGGTGTTATTTGATCGCCCCTGCGGTTTTTATTTTTTGCGCTATAAAAAAAAAAAGAGCGACAATTTAGAAAAAAACACATTATTTTTTACTTTTTGCTATAATAAATATCCCCCAAAATATATAAAAAAAATGTTTTTTCCTCAGTTTAGGCCGATACGTATTCTTCTACATATTTTTGGTAAAAAAAAATTGCAATAAGCGATTATTGATTGGTTTGCGCAGAAGTTATAGCATTTACAAAATAGGGGATAGTTTTATAGCATTTTTATTAATAATAATTTTTTACTAGTAATGGCGGCGATCAGAGATTTTTTGGCGGACACATCGGACATTTTTGACACATTTTTGACACATTTTTGGGACCATTGTCATTTATACTGCAATCAGTGCATTGATTCCTGTGTAAATGACACTGGCAGTGAAGGGGTTAACCACTAGGTGGCAGTGTAGGGGTTACATGTTCCTAGAAGCATGTTTCTAACTCCGGGGGGGGGGGGGTGGCTGTCAGCTAGTGAATGCTGATCTCTGCTCCAATCACAGGGAACAGAGATCGGCGTCACTAGTTTCTAGGCAGAGCGGGGAGATGCTGTTTATTTCCGCATCTCCCCGTTCAGCCTTCCCGTGAGACCATGGCGGGTATCCCCGCGGCGATCGAGTCCTCACGGGGGTGCCGACCAGTGCGAGCGCGCCGGCGGCTGCACGCGCTCGATGGCACGGCGGCATCTTAAAGGGGACGTACCTGTATTTGCCTTTGTATTATGCCTGTCCGTGCCATTCTGTTGACGTACATCGTCGTGCGCAGGTCGGAAAGCGGTTAAAGCAAAACGCTGCATTTTTGGTTCAATAGACTTCAATAGAGACGCTGCAGAAAAGCATGTAGTGCGTTTTTAGCATGTTTTTGATGCGTTTTGCATTATTTAATCTGCCCAACAACAAATAGGCCAAATAAAAAGAACAAAAGCATCAACAGGGTGTGGCCGAAAACATGAAAAGCACAGCAAAAATCATTGCAGAAATGCTCAAAAGCAACATGCATAGGTGTGAATGAAGCCTAATTTGCTTGATGTAGCATTTGAAATCCGTGGACTGGAGGTATTCCTTACTTCCAAGTCCTGAAATGTCTTGGAAAATATTATAATACATTTTAGTTATTATTATACAGTATATACCATGTGATTACCCAAGGCATGCTCACCTGTGCTTACTGCAGTCGCAAATTTATTCTGGAATATATATTGGGTAAGTCAATGTAAAGTTAGATTAACACACCCTACCATCTACATGAAGTGAGCAAGTAACATAGTATTTTTTCTGGGACATTAATAAAGCAATGTTCTCAGGGAAAATTACAACTCATTATCTGTTGTCAGTACTGCAGTCCTGTGATCTACTGAGCTCGCTCAGGAACAGGAAAGATATTAATAAGGACAGTGACAGCTGGTGCTTCCTATTTTTTAGGGGGGGTTGGCAAACAAACCCCCCCTATCGGTCGGTCCATCAGTAAAACCCCCCCAACCCCCCCCCCATTCAGTCAGTCAAAATTCCCCACCCCCCTGTCGCTCGGTCGATCGGCAAGTCACCCACCACTGATAATTTGCTATTGTCACACAACTGGGTGGGCTCAGGACGCAATGCTTTGCGCTCCGAGCCCTCTCTTTTTTTAAGCCAGATAGAGCCTCAGGCTTTAATCATGTGTTTAAAAAAAAATCCCCATTGAAATCCATGCGTCCGGTTCCCTGCATGTAGATTAGGGGCCGGACACACGGTCATGGTCATGATTGACATGATATATATAATGAAAGAAAGAGGATAAATAATGTAGAGGAGAGGGGAAATGTGGAAAAGGGAAAGAAGGGAAAAGAAAGGGAATTGAAAGAAAAAAAAATGGAAGTAAAAAAAAGACAAGAACAGGAAATGGGGATAAAGCAGGGCTCAAGTCCTATGGGAACGGAGTTCCTGTGCTTTTTCCACAACAGGAACTCAGTTCCCATTAGCAGCCGTGTCCTGCAAGACTTTGAAGTATGCGAGCTGTGTGGCAGGTGCTACACCAGCAGCTGCCGACACAGCTCGCAATAGTAAGTGCCTCACACCCGACCATTCAGGCATTGCCAGTAGGGGGCCCCAAGACAGCTTCCACTTCGATATACCTGTCAATCACAGCTAGCTGATGGGTAGATCAGGTTCCTGCTGCTAAGAGATTGTATTTAGTCAGACCTCTCGTGATGCGCTTCTCCCCGCTGGCCCCTCCAGATTTTCTGTCTCCTCGCCCCCCCCCCCCCCCCCCAGTCTCCTGCATACTTGCTCTGTGTGTCCCGCTGAATCCCCCCTCCTCTATATTCAGTGCCATATGATGAGAGAACCCAGAGGAGGAGCACAGCTATTCTTCTCACAGGACATGCAGGGAGAGAGGTGAGCTTAGGGAGGAACATCAGTTTGGGGTGGTAAGCTGAGCATAATACCTGGCAAAGTTTAATGCCAGGAGGGAAGTTTATGTGGAAATATGTGAAGGGTTGGAATAGCAGCGAGTGTGTGTTGGTGCCCTGCAGAGTTTGCAGCCCCCTAAGCTAACATACATCTCCTAAGCAGGAACACATCACTATCTCCCCAAGCATTATGTCCAGATAATGTGCAGTTCATTTATGACCTTTCCGTTTAACCCTGTGTTATCCAAACTCTGTTCAATGAAAAGTGTAAACTCACCACATAAACACTCTATATACAAAATAACATTCCTCAATAAAGATCAGAACATGATGTTCACATTTGCATGGAAGCACAATTGAATGAATGCTGATTATTCAGAGAATTACCGTATTTATGTTTATTGAGGACTGCTTTTTTTTATGTACTAACAGTTAAGAATAACAATAAGAAAAATAGATGAAAAATACCACTTTTGAAGCGTTCATGCATATGTGCGTATCATTTTTTTTTTGGTGGGGAGTGGATCTTGGGTGGGAGTTCCCACACTTTTTTCCCCAGGACTTGACCCCTGGGATAAAGGGAAGGGAAATGGAAATTAAAAGGGGATCACTTTTCCTTATTTACAAATTAGCATTTAGCGAAAGATTCATAGATAACATCCTCTTCCTATCTTCCTATTTCAAAGCTGGTGACATTATTATTACACTATGAAGTCTTCCTGCCTGGCACATGACACATATACATGTAATGTAGTTCATCAGACCTGTTTAGTTGTCATTAGGCAGGGAAGGACCAGGTCATACTTCAGGATAGAAATTTCATACAACAAATCTTTGATATTTCTGATAAGAAGCCACACATCTTTTCGCTTGGACCATGTACACACATACGTGGGGGATTCTCTTTCTTCTTTTAGGTAAGAAACCTTATGAATTATATAGTCATAATAAGCATGGCATATAAATTGTCAGAATTTGTGTCAATCATTTTTTTGAAAGTGTAGGATTCATGTATGCTCTGCCTTTCTCTTGGTATTTTACTATAGTCAGGACTGTTTCTTTGAGTTCTCAGCCTAACCCTAATTCTTCATTCAGTTTATTATACAATATTGTATATTTCTGTTACCAGAATCTCATTTAATCTTTGATTCATTTGGTTACGTATAGTACAAGTATTGTTTTACATAAAACGTATGTTATAGTTATCTTATTTCAAGGTGAAATGGAAGGTACCAACTGACTTGCAAGTATCTGTTGAGCTCTGTAGTAAAAAGAGGTGTATAGAGTTAGGGTCACCTGAAATGTTAATTAAAGTGTTATTAAACCCTCAAAAGGAAAATGATGTGTAGCAATATACCCTAATATTTTGATCTTTCTGTCTCTTTTTCTCTGCAGCCTGTCTTTTCATCAAAAATCACTCGGTTATAGTAGCACCCATGCATTTCCAGCTATAGGGTGGCTTGAAGGGTCTTGCTGAAGCCCTAACATAGCCACCCTAATATGCATGATACTCTGCGTGCAGATGTGCACGGGCAGAATTGAAAGTCTCTGTTATAAGTCACTCATTTGCTCATCCTTCAAGGGCTATTATTAACATGGAGGCTGTTATTGCTGACCTACTTTGGTAGGATAGGGGCACAGGAGTACCTGGTGTAGTTCAACAGTTTGGCCACTAATTGACATAATAGTTTGCCTTGAGGTGTAGGCTTAGGGAACCGTTGTAGTGAGGAGGTAGTGTATGATCCTACGTAGCCGCTAGAGGCCTCAGATTAGTAGTGGGATATGACCATAGATAGTGAGGTAGTGTCAGCTCTGCCAAAGCCAATGTGGGTAATCTTGGGAAGTAGGGCTCTGTCTTGTTGGAGTGTACCCTGAGGCATCATGAAAAGTGTCTGGAGGAACACTCTACAGCAAGAATGTAGATGTTAGAGTGCTAAAATATTACACTCTTGGTCCAGTGCCTAGGGCAGCAGGGATACAGGTGGCAACACTAAACATGGACACATTTGGGATAAAACCCAGCAAGAGATCTATAGGGGCAAGGGCATGCAGGGGGTGTTAAGATAGATGAGAGGGCTCTCTATAGTTCATGGGACATCAGACTCTTTTCTCTTGATTGGTGCTCATGTAGATGAAAAGTAGTTCTGTATAAAGAAAACTGATTGCATGCTGCCTTCAATAGCATAATATACTGGTAGTTTCTACCAGAAATAATCAGATAACAAAATGTGCAGCGCACATCATTAGTCAGGAGTACCAAGGGCAGCATGATGTCTGAATATTACCCTGCTTATCACTAGTAAAGGAATGCTAAATGTGTTCAATTTTCTGCATGCTTGTTTTGGGTTTGTAACTCATAACTGAGATGCTGTGAGAAAACCTTGAGGATTAATAGCACCACAGTGCCTACAGCTACAGAGGTCAAACCTAAACAACACTTTTAATTTTGCACTACATACCGGTAGCTGTATGGCCAGCTTTAGCAGACTGTAATAGCATTTCTTAATTTTGTGCAAATATTGACTTTTTATGAAAGTCGGTAGCTAAGACCTAATATCCATCTCTAACCACCACCCAACCACCCAACATAAGATCTGGCTGATGAACGCACAAAGAAACCCTGTCACAAGAGCAGTACATGCACTACCAATCTTCTTTTGTAAATGCTGGCTGCCTGGCTCTCATGGTAATCCACTTGCATCAAAACTTTCCACTGTTATGCCTGTGGCATCCAAAACCATGCCACTGAGTATGCAAATCGAGTGTTCTGAATACAGTTGCCCAATACGTGTTTTGTGTTAATGGCTTAGAACATGTTGGAGACAGACAGATGAACAATTTGTACAGAATGTTTGTTAAGTCAGCCTTGGCAACCCCGGCATTTTTTTTATTCAATAGGTTTATTTTAGGGACACATTTATCATAGAGACAAATTCTAGTAGACCTCCATTTTACCGTATAGACCTTCTAATGTCCTGAAATTGTGTTTTATTATAGGTGTTTTCAGCAAGACTGCTGTGGCAGGTAAGAAATGTATTCTATAAAAATCTAAGAAAATTATTCAGACACTACAGACCTAATCAAAGATCAAAATCAAAACATGCAGCTTACTAGTCTTTAGATGTAATGGCTGCATTAGCTTTTTTTTCATTCCTTTTTTGCTTAATTTTTACCTGGTGATCCTGTCAAAAGGACACTTCCTGTCCTATGGTGACACCACTCACACTTCGTATCCTAGGGTGACAACACTTCTAGTCCTAGAGTAACAACGCTCACTCACTGTACTCTATCTATTTGGGAGCTGCTTTGTCACCCCAGGACAGGATTACAGACCACCTTCCCCCTCTTCATGCTCCATCATATTTAAATGTCTTTTGTAGTCCACAAAAAAAAACTAGAGATAGCTAGGAACAAAGTAAGAGATAAGATAAGAGTGCAGCACAGGCAAAGAGCATTAAATGTCACTAGCTCAAACTTCTGTCAGATCAACAGGTATTTAAAAAAAAGCCATTTAATGCAAATAGGGGCATAGAAGTATTTGGGACTTAAAGAGACGTTCCACCCCTCCCCAAAAAATTAAAAGTCAGCAGCTACAAATACTGTAGCTGCTGACTTTTACTATTAGGGTATTTATCTGTCCAGGCATCCAGCGGTG
This sequence comes from Lithobates sylvaticus, assembly GCA_028564925.1. Lineage (NCBI taxonomy): Eukaryota > Metazoa > Chordata > Amphibia > Anura > Ranidae > Lithobates > Lithobates sylvaticus. The sequence goes on along the minus strand of CM053033.1, from coordinate 189,850,862 downwards.
TCCTCACTGGAGCCTATTCGGCTCTTGGGTGCTGGCGCCTCCATCTTGGCTAAGGGAAACCGGCAGTGAAGCCTTGTGACTTCCTACTGTGCATGCGCGAATCGAGCTGCACATTCTCAGTGGACCGACTGCGGGGGAAGGATGAGGAGGGGCTGAACTTCCGGCTCACTTTGGAGCTCAGAACTGGGTGTTTCTAGGTTCATTCCTCACAGGGTGAAATCAGTGAATGGAGGCTTGCTCATCTCCCATCACTCTCCATGCTGACACATGCATTGATGGTCCCAGGCAGCCAGAAGGGACAGGTGATCCCAGGACCCATGGCTATGGGGAGGGGTCACGTGGAATGAGACTATACTTGTAAAAGTGATCAAGAGGATTTACAGCTGCCCAAATTACTTCTACAAAAAAATGTTTTAAAGGTTGGTGCTGCCATCGATGCAGTCCTTACGAAGGCAGGGAATGGGTTAATAAACCATTGGGGGCATTTTGTTGTATCTATTTAAAAGTTTGGAGCTGTCTTCTGCACACTTGTTGTGTTATCTCAAAGAGCTCACCTAGTTCCCATTATCTTTTACTAAAGAAAGATTAGCCTTTATGTTGTGGAGACCTGAGAGTGGCAATGGTTTAGTAGTTTAACATGTGACTGTGGCTACAGGCTACAAAAATGCTGTGTGTAGAGCTGGGAGAACAGTTTGAGCCGAGCAAGCATTCAACCTGAATAGGGATGAGCCGAACACCCCCGGGTTCGGTTCGCACCAGAACCTGCGAACGGACCAAAAGTTCGTACGAACGTTAGAACCCTATTAATCACAATGGACATGAAGGTTCGAAATCTAAAGTGCTATTTATAACGGCCAATATGCATGTTATTGTCCTAAAAAGGGTTTGGGGACCCGGGTCCTTCCCCCTGGGGACATGTATCAATGCAAAAAGAAGTTTTAAAAACGGACGTTTTTTCTAAAGCACTAATTTTAATGATGTATAAAGTGAAATATTCCTTTAAATATCGTACCTGGGGGGTGTCTAAAGTATGCCTGTGAAGTGGCATGTGTTTCCCATGTTTAGAACTGTCCCTGCACAAAATTACATTTGTAAAGGAAAAAAAGCCATTTAACCACTTAAGCCCCGGACCAATTTGCAGCCAAAGGACCAGGCCCCTTTTTGCGATTCGGCACTGCGTCGATTTAACTGACAACTGCGCGGTCGTTCGACGTGGCTCCCAAACAAACTTGGCGTCCTTTTTCTCCCACAAATAGAGCTTTCTTTTGGTGGTATTTGATCACCTCTGCGGTTTTTATTTTTGCGCTATAAACAAAAGTAGAGCGACAATTTTGAAAAAAAATGCAATATTTTTTACTTTTTGCTATAATAAATATCCCCCAAAAAATATATAAAAAAACGTTTTTTTCCTCAGTTTAGACCGATACATAGTCTTCTACATATTTTTGGTTTGCGCAAAAGTTATAGCGTTTACAAAATAGGGAATAGTTTTATAGCTTTTTTATTAATATTTTTTTTTTACTAAAAATGGCGGCGATCAGCGATTTTTATTGTGACTGCGACATTATGGCGGACACATCGGACATTTTTGACACATTTTTGGGACCATTGTCATTTATACAGCAATCAGTGCTATTTAAATTCAGGTGTATGCTGTGCAGGAGGCACACTACACTGACTGAATATTAGGCAGATGCCTGTGTTGCACAAATCAACTACACAACACCAGCAATGAGGGGGTAGATTCAGGTGTATGCTGTGCAGTGTGCAGGAGGCACACTACACCCACTGTAACAGCACTAGGTTAGGAAGCAAAGCAAAGCTGACACTGTCCCTGCCTATCCTGCTCTCTCCCTGAACACTACACTCACTGTAACAGCGCTATCTAAAGAAGTATAAAGCACAGCTGACACTGTCCCTGCCTATCCTGCTCTCTCCCTGAACACTACACTCACTGTAACACACCCTACCATCTACATGAAGTGAGCAAGTAACATAGTATTTTTTCTGGGACATTAATAAAGCAATGTTCTCAGGGAAAATTACAACTCATTATCTGTTGTCAGTACTGCAGTCCTGTGATCTACTGAGCTCGCTCAGGAACAGGAAAGATATTAATAAGGACAGTGACAGCTGGTGCTTCCTATTTTTTAGGGGGGGTTGGCAAACAAACCCCCCCTATCGGTCGGTCCATCAGTAAAACCCCCCCAACCCCCCCCCCCCATTCAGTCAGTCAAAATTCCCCACCCCCCTGTCGCTCGGTCGATCGGCAAGTCACCCACCACTGATAATTTGCTATTGTCACACAACTGGGTGGGCTCAGGACGCAATGCTTTGCGCTCCGAGCCCTCTCTTTTTTTAAGCCAGATAGAGCCTCAGGCTTTAATCATGTGTTTAAAAAAAAATCCCCATTGAAATCCATGCGTCCGGTTCCCTGCATGTAGATTAGGGGCCGGACACACGGTCATGGTCATGATTGACATGATATATATAATGAAAGAAAGAGGATAAATAATGTAGAGGAGAGGGGAAATGTGGAAAAGGGAAAGAAGGGAAAAGAAAGGGAATTGAAAGAAAAAAAAATGGAAGTAAAAAAAAGACAAGAACAGGAAATGGGGATAAAGCAGGGCTCAAGTCCTATGGGAACGGAGTTCCTGTGCTTTTTCCACAACAGGAACTCAGTTCCCATTAGCAGCCGTGTCCTGCAAGACTTTGAAGTATGCGAGCTGTGTGGCAGGTGCTACACCAGCAGCTGCCGACACAGCTCGCAATAGTAAGTGCCTCACACCCGACCATTCAGGCATTGCCAGTAGGGGGCCCCAAGACAGCTTCCACTTCGATATACCTGTCAATCACAGCTAGCTGATGGGTAGATCAGGTTCCTGCTGCTAAGAGATTGTATTTAGTCAGACCTCTCGTGATGCGCTTCTCCCCGCTGGCCCCTCCAGATTTTCTGTCTCCTCGCCCCCCCCCCCCCAGTCTCCTGCATACTTGCTCTGTGTGTCCCGCTGAATCCCCCTCCTCTATATTCAGTGCCATATGATGAGAGAACCCAGAGGAGGAGCACAGCTATTCTTCTCACAGGACATGCAGGGAGAGAGGTGAGCTTAGGGAGGAACATCAGTTTGGGGTGGTAAGCTGAGCATAATACCTGGCAAAGTTTAATGCCAGGAGGGAAGTTTATGTGGAAATATGTGAAGGGTTGGAATAGCAGCGAGTGTGTGTTGGTGCCCTGCAGAGTTTGCAGCCCCCCAAGCTAACATACATCTCCTAAGCAGGAACACATCACTATCTCCCCAAGCATTATGTCCAGATAATGTGCAGTTCATTTATGACCTTTCCGTTTAACCCTGTGTTATCCAAACTCTGTTCAATGAAAAGTGTAAACTCACCACATAAACACTCTATATACAAAATAACATTCCTCAATAAAGATCAGAACATGATGTTCACATTTGCATGGAAGCACAATTGAATGAATGCTGATTATTCAGAGAATTACCGTATTTATGTTTATTGAGGACTGCTTTTTTTTATGTACTAACAGTTAAGAATAACAATAAGAAAAATAGATGAAAAATACCACTTTTGAAGCGTTCATGCATATGTGCGTATCATTTTTTTTTTGGTGGGGAGTGGATCTTGGGTGGGAGTTCCCACACTTTTTTCCCCAGGACTTGACCCCTGGGATAAAGGGAAGGGAAATGGAAATTAAAAGGGGATCACTTTTCCTTATTTACAAATTAGCATTTAGCGAAAGATTCATAGATAACATCCTCTTCCTATCTTCCTATTTCAAAGCTGGTGACATTATTATTACACTATGAAGTCTTCCTGCCTGGCACATGACACATATACATGTAATGTAGTTCATCAGACCTGTTTAGTTGTCATTAGGCAGGGAAGGACCAGGTCATACTTCAGGATAGAAATTTCATACAACAAATCTTTGATATTTCTGATAAGAAGCCACACATCTTTTCGCTTGGACCATGTACACACATACGTGGGGGATTCTCTTTCTTCTTTTAGGTAAGAAACCTTATGAATTATATAGTCATAATAAGCATGGCATATAAATTGTCAGAATTTGTGTCAATCATTTTTTTGAAAGTGTAGGATTCATGTATGCTCTGCCTTTCTCTTGGTATTTTACTATAGTCAGGACTGTTTCTTTGAGTTCTCAGCCTAACCCTAATTCTTCATTCAGTTTATTATACAATATTGTATATTTCTGTTACCAGAATCTCATTTAATCTTTGATTCATTTGGTTACGTATAGTACAAGTATTGTTTTACATAAAACGTATGTTATAGTTATCTTATTTCAAGGTGAAATGGAAGGTACCAACTGACTTGCAAGTATCTGTTGAGCTCTGTAGTAAAAAGAGGTGTATAGAGTTAGGGTCACCTGAAATGTTAATTAAAGTGTTATTAAACCCTCAAAAGGAAAATGATGTGTAGCAATATACCCTAATATTTTGATCTTTCTGTCTCTTTTTCTCTGCAGCCTGTCTTTTCATCAAAAATCACTCGGTTATAGTAGCACCCATGCATTTCCAGCTATAGGGTGGCTTGAAGGGTCTTGCTGAAGCCCTAACATAGCCACCCTAATATGCATGATACTCTGCGTGCAGATGTGCACGGGCAGAATTGAAAGTCTCTGTTATAAGTCACTCATTTGCTCATCCTTCAAGGGCTATTATTAACATGGAGGCTGTTATTGCTGACCTACTTTGGTAGGATAGGGGCACAGGAGTACCTGGTGTAGTTCAACAGTTTGGCCACTAATTGACATAATAGTTTGCCTTGAGGTGTAGGCTTAGGGAACCGTTGTAGTGAGGAGGTAGTGTATGATCCTACGTAGCCGCTAGAGGCCTCAGATTAGTAGTGGGATATGACCATAGATAGTGAGGTAGTGTCAGCTCTGCCAAAGCCAATGTGGGTAATCTTGGGAAGTAGGGCTCTGTCTTGTTGGAGTGTACCCTGAGGCATCATGAAAAGTGTCTGGAGGAACACTCTACAGCAAGAATGTAGATGTTAGAGTGCTAAAATATTACACTCTTGGTCCAGTGCCTAGGGCAGCAGGGATACAGGTGGCAACACTAAACATGGACACATTTGGGATAAAACCCAGCAAGAGATCTATAGGGGCAAGGGCATGCAGGGGGTGTTAAGATAGATGAGAGGGCTCTCTATAGTTCATGGGACATCAGACTCTTTTCTCTTGATTGGTGCTCATGTAGATGAAAAGTAGTTCTGTATAAAGAAAACTGATTGCATGCTGCCTTCAATAGCATAATATACTGGTAGTTTCTACCAGAAATAATCAGATAACAAAATGTGCAGCGCACATCATTAGTCAGGAGTACCAAGGGCAGCATGATGTCTGAATATTACCCTGCTTATCACTAGTAAAGGAATGCTAAATGTGTTCAATTTTCTGCATGCTTGTTTTGGGTTTGTAACTCATAACTGAGATGCTGTGAGAAAACCTTGAGGATTAATAGCACCACAGTGCCTACAGCTACAGAGGTCAAACCTAAACAACACTTTTAATTTTGCACTACATACCGGTAGCTGTATGGCCAGCTTTAGCAGACTGTAATAGCATTTCTTAATTTTGTGCAAATATTGACTTTTTATGAAAGTCGGTAGCTAAGACCTAATATCCATCTCTAACCACCACCCAACCACCCAACATAAGATCTGGCTGATGAACGCACAAAGAAACCCTGTCACAAGAGCAGTACATGCACTACCAATCTTCTTTTGTAAATGCTGGCTGCCTGGCTCTCATGGTAATCCACTTGCATCAAAACTTTCCACTGTTATGCCTGTGGCATCCAAAACCATGCCACTGAGTATGCAAATCGAGTGTTCTGAATACAGTTGCCCAATACGTGTTTTGTGTTAATGGCTTAGAACATGTTGGAGACAGACAGATGAACAATTTGTACAGAATGTTTGTTAAGTCAGCCTTGGCAACCCCGGCATTTTTTTTATTCAATAGGTTTATTTTAGGGACACATTTATCATAGAGACAAATTCTAGTAGACCTCCATTTTACCGTATAGACCTTCTAATGTCCTGAAATTGTGTTTTATTATAGGTGTTTTCAGCAAGACTGCTGTGGCAGGTAAGAAATGTATTCTATAAAAATCTAAGAAAATTATTCAGACACTACAGACCTAATCAAAGATCAAAATCAAATATGCAGCTTACTAGTCTTTAGATGTAATGGCTGCATTAGCTTTTTTTTCATTCCTTTTTTGCTTAATTTTTACCTGGTGATCCTGTCAAAAGGACACTTCCTGTCCTATGGTGACACCACTCACACTTCGTATCCTAGGGTGACAACACTTCTAGTCCTAGAGTAACAACGCTCACTCACTGTACTCTATCTATTTGGGAGCTGCTTTGTCACCCCAGGACAGGATTACAGACCACCTTCCCCCTCTTCATGCTCCATCATATTTAAATGTCTTTTGTAGTCCACAAAAAAAAACTAGAGATAGCTAGGAACAAAGTAAGAGATAAGATAAGAGTGCAGCACAGGCAAAGAGCATTAAATGTCACTAGCTCAAACTTCTGTCAGATCAACAGGTATTTAAAAAAAAGCCATTTAATGCAAATAGGGGCATAGAAGTATTTGGGACTTAAAGAGACGTTCCACCCCTCCCCAAAAAATTAAAAGTCAGCAGCTACAAATACTGTAGCTGCTGACTTTTACTATTAGGGTATTTATCTGTCCAGGCATCCAGCGGTGTCCTCACTGGAGCCTATTCGGCTCTTGGGTGCTGGCGCCTCCATCTTGGCTAAGGGAAACCGGCAGTGAAGCCTTGTGACTTCCTACTGTGCATGCGCGAATCGAGCTGCACATTCTCAGTGGACCGACTGCGGGGGAAGGATGAGGAGGGGCTGAACTTCCGGCTCACTTTGGAGCTCAGAACTGGGTGTTTCTAGGTTCATTCCTCACAGGGTGAAATCAGTGAATGGAGGCTTGCTCATCTCCCATCACTCTCCATGCTGACACATGCATTGATGGTCCCAGGCAGCCAGAAGGGACAGGTGATCCCAGGACCCATGGCTATGGGGAGGGGTCACGTGGAATGAGACTATACTTGTAAAAGTGATCAAGAGGATTTACAGCTGCCCAAATTACTTCTACAAAAAAATGTTTTAAAGGTTGGTGCTGCCATCGATGCAGTCCTTACGAAGGCAGGGAATGGGTTAATAAACCATTGGGGGCATTTTGTTGTATCTATTTAAAAGTTTGGAGCTGTCTTCTGCACACTTGTTGTGTTATCTCAAAGAGCTCACCTAGTTCCCATTATCTTTTACTAAAGAAAGATTAGCCTTTATGTTGTGGAGACCTGAGAGTGGCAATGGTTTAGTAGTTTAACATGTGACTGTGGCTACAGGCTACAAAAATGCTGTGTGTAGAGCTGGGAGAACAGTTTGAGCCGAGCAAGCATTCGACCTGAATAGGGATGAGCCGAACACCCCCGGGTTCGGTTCGCACCAGAACCTGCGAACGGACCAAAAGTTTGTACGAACGTTAGAACCCTATTAATCACAATGGACACGAAGGTTCGAAATCTAAAGTGCTATTTATAACGGCCAATATGCATGTTATTGTCCTAAAAAGGGTTTGGGGACCCGGGTCCTTCCCCCTGGGGACATGTATCAATGCAAAAAGAAGTTTTAAAAACGGACGTTTTTTCTAAAGCACTAATTTTAATGATGTATAAAGTGAAATATTCCTTTAAATATCGTACCTGGGGGGTGTCTAAAGTATGCCTGTGAAGTGGCATGTGTTTCCCATGTTTAGAACTGTCCCTGCACAAAATTACATTTGTAAAGGAAAAAAAGCCATTTAACCACTTAAGCCCCGGACCAATTTGCAGCCAAAGGACCAGGCCCCTTTTTGCGATTCGGCACTGCGTCGATTTAACTGACAACTGCGCGGTCGTTCGACGTGGCTCCCAAACAAACTTGGCGTCCTTTTTCTCCCACAAATAGAGCTTTCTTTTGGTGGTATTTGATCACCTCTGCGGTTTTTATTTTTGCGATATAAACAAAAGTAGAGCGACAATTTTGAAAAAAAATGCAATATTGCATAAAATGGAAGGAACAGTTTAAAAATAAAATAAAAAAGCTAAATAAATAAAAAAACAAACAAAAAAAAAAAAAAAGCACCCCTGCCCCCCCTTCTCTTGCGCAAAGGCGTACACAAGCGTTGGTCTGGCGTCATATGTAAACAGCAATTGCACCATGCATGTGAGGTATCACCGCGAAGGTCAGATCGAGGGCAGTAATTTTAGCAGTAGACCTCCTCCGTGAATCTAATGTGGTATCATGTAAAGGCTTTTAAAGGCTTTTAAAAATGTATGTAGTTTGTCGCCACTGCGTGTTTGTGCGCAATTTTAAAGCATGTCGTGTTTGGTATCCATGTACTCGGCCTAAGATCATATTTTTTATTTCATCAAAAATTTGAGCAATATAGTGTGTTTTAGTGCATTAAAATAAAAAAAAGTGTATTTTTTCCACAAAAAATGCGTTTGAAAAATCGCTGCGCAAATACTGTGTGGAAAAAATAAATGCAACACCCACCATTTTAATCTGTAGGGCCTTTGCTTTAACATTATATATAGTGTTTGGGGGTTCAACGTAATTTTCTTGCAAAAAAAAAAAAAATGTTTTCATGTAAACAAAAAGTGTCAGAAAGGGCTTTGTCTACAAGTGGTTAGAAGAGTGGGTGACGTGTGACATAGGCTTCTAAATGTTGTGCATAAAATGCCAGGACAGTTCAAACCCCCCCCAAATGACCCCATTTTGGAAAGTAGACACCCCAAGCTATTTGATGAGAGCAATGTTGAGCCCATTAAATATTTTTTTTTTTTGTCCCAAGAGATTGAATAATGAAAAAAAAAAATATATATATATATTTTTTTTACAAAAAGTTGTCACTAAATGATATATTGCTCAAACATGTCATGGGCATATGTGGAAATACACCCCAAAATACATTCTGTTGCTTCTCCTGAGTACGGGGATACCACATGTGTGGGACTTTTTGGGAGCCTAGCTGCGTACGGAACCCCAAAAACCAATCACCGCCTTCAGGCTTTCTAAGGGTGTAATTTTTTTATTTCACTTCTCACTGCCAATCACAGTTTCGGAGGCCATGGAATGCCCAGATGGCATAAAACCCCCCAAAATGACCCCATTTTGGAAAGTAGACACCCCAAGCTATTTGCTGAGAGGTATGGTGAGTATTTTGCAGATCTCGCTTTTTGTCACAAAGTTTTGAAAATTGAAAAAAAAGAAAAAAAAAAAATTTTTTCTTTACTTTCTTCATTTTCAAAAACAAATGAGAGCTGTAAAATACTCACCATGCCTCTCAACAAATAGCTTGGGGTGTCTACTTTCCAAAATGGGGTCATTTGGGGGGGGTTTTGTGCTATTTTGGCATTTTATGGCCTTCGAAACGGTGATAGGTAGTGAGGAGTGAAATCAAAATTTGCACCCTTAGAAATCCTGAAGGCGGTGCTTGGGTTTCGGGGCCCCGTACGCGGCTAGGCTCCCAAAAAGTCCCACACATGTGGTATCCCCATACTCAGGAGAAGCAGCAAAATGTATTTTGGGGTGCAATTCCACATATAACTATGGCATGTGTGAGCAATATATCATTTAGTGACAACTTTTTGAAAAAAAAAAAAATCTTTTTTATTTTTGTCTTTATTCAATCACTTGGGACTAAAAAAAAAAATATTCAATGGGCTCAACATGCCTCTCAGCAAATAGCTTGGGGTGTCTACTTTCCAAAATGGGGTCATTTGGGGGGGTTTTGTACTTCTCTGCCATTTTAGCACCTCAAGAAATGAAATAGGCAGTCATAAATTAAAAGCGGTGTAAATTCCAGAAAATGTACTCTAGTTTGTAGACGCTATAACTTTTGCGCAAACCAATAAATATACGCTTATTGGCATTTTTTTTTACTAAAGACATGTGGCTGAATACATTTTGGCCCAAATGTTTGACTAAAATTGAGTTTATTAGATTTTTTTTATAACAAAAAGTAGAAAATCTCTTTTTTTTTCAAAATTTTCGCTCTTTTTCCGTTTATATCGCAAAAAATAAAAATCACAGAGGCAATCAAATACCATCAAAAGAAAGCTCTATTTGTGGGAAGAAAAGGACGCAAATTTCGTTTGGTTACAAAATTGCATGACCGCGCAATTACCAGTTAAAGTAGTGCAGTGCGAAATTGAAAAAAGACCTCTGGTCCTTTGGCTGCCAAATGGTCCGGGGCTGAAGTGGTTAAAATCCATACCAGACCAGGGTTGTCGGGAAGAGGTCCTTGTCCCCATCAACATGCAGAGTGCAGATCCCCAGCCCCAAAGAAACCATGTTGAGGGCATGTGGCCTAGTATGGTTCAGGGGGGGGCTTGCTTGCCCCCCTTTCCTGACCCTTCTGGGCTGCGTGCTCAGATAAGGGTCTGGTATGGATTTTCGCGGGACCCCACACCTTTTTAAAAATACATTTGTGTGGGGTTTCCTCTAAAATCCATATCTGACCCAAAGGGCCCCACGCCCAATGCCATATTTTTTTTAACATATTTGTATTGCCATCAATTGTATTGTATTGCTGGCAATTTAAATATCATTTGTTTTTTCTTTATAAATGTCAGTTTTGCTGCAGCAGGTTCTAGGTTCTATATACGGTGCAGATGTGCCACTTTACAGGCATAAGAAGGGGACCCCCCCAGACACTATATTGAAGGGAATTTTTCATTTTTATTGTTTCACTTTAAGCATCATTAAAATCAGTGCTCCTTTAACCGCTTCCGGACCAGCCCACGTACATTTACTGTGGCATTTAGTGCACGCGGTTTAGGGGGGACATAGCCAGAGCAAATCAGCAGGTCCGGCGCCGTGACCCCCCAATCGTTCACAGGAGAGACGGATCAGCAATGTGCTAATGTAAACAAACCACACCGCTCATCTGTCAGTGAGGAAAAGTGAGAGATTTTGTTTCAGCTAAGCTAAATCACGATCTCTCCTTTCCGCCAGTGTAACACTTCCCCCTACAGTTAGAAACACCTCCCAGGGAACACATTTAACCCCTTGATCACCCCCTAGTGTTCCATTCCATTGCCATTTATACAGTGATCAGATTATAGCACTGATCACTGTATTGGTGTCACTGGTCACCAAAAAGTGTCACTTAGGGTCAGATTTGTCCACCGCAATGTCGCAGTCCTGCTAAAAATTGCAGATCACCACCATTACTACTAAAAAAATAAAAATAAAAGTCCCTAAATGTATCCTGTAGTTTGTAGACGCTATAACTTTTGTGCAAGCCAATCAATATATGCTTATTGGGATTTTTTTTTTTTTACCAAAAAAATTGTGCCTTGCAAAAGTATTCACCTCCCTTGGCATTGTTCGTGTTTTGTTGCCTCACAACCTGGAATTAACATGGATTGTTGGAGGATTTGCATTATTTAATTTACAGAACTACTTTGAAGATGTTTTTTTTTTATTGTGAAGCAAACAACAAATAGGACAAAATAACAGAAAAAGTCAATGTGCATAACTATTCACCCCCTAAAGTCAATACTTTGCAGAACCACCTTTTGCAGCTATCACAGCTCCAAGTTGCTTTGGATAAGTCTCTATGAGCTTGCCACATCTTACCACTGGGATTTTTGCCCATTGCTCCTTACAAAACTGCTCCAGCTCCTTCAAGTTGGATGGTTTGCGCTTGTGAACAGCAATCTGCAAGTCTGACCACAGATGTTCTATTGAGGTCTGGGCTTTGACTAGGTCATTCCAACACATTTACATGTTTCCCCTTACACCATGGAAGGTGAACCTCCACCCTAGCCTCAAATCACACACAGAGTGGTACAGGTTTTGCTGAAGAATATTCCTGTATTTAGCACCATCAATCTTTCCCTCAACTCTGACCAGTTTTCCAGTCCCGACTGCTGAAAAACCTTCCCTCAGTATGATTGTTGCCCCCACCATGTTTCACTGTGGGGATGGTGTTCTTTGGGTGATGTGTTGGGTTTGTGCCAGACATAGCGTTTTCTTTGATGGCCAAAGGTTCAATTTTAGTCTCATCAGACCAGAGCACCATCCTCCATACATTTTGGGAGTCTCCCACATGCCTTTTCGCAAACTCAAAATGTGACATTTAGTTTTTTGCTGAAAGTAATGGCGTTCTTCTGGCCATTCTGCCATAAAGCCCCTTTGGAGCGTACAGCTTATTGTCTTCCTATGTACAGAGACTCCAGTCTCTGCCGTGGAACTCTGCAGCTCCTCTAGGGTTACCTTAGGTCTCTGTGCTGCTTCTCTTATTAATGCCTTCCGTGCCCGGTCTGTGAGTTTTGGTGTGCGGCCATCTCTTGGCAGGTTTGCTCTTGTGCCATGTTCTTTCCATTTGGTTATGATAGATTTGATGGTGCTCCTAGGGATCATCAAAGATTTGGATATTTTTTTTATAACCTAACCCTGACTTGTACTTCTCAACAACATTGTCCCTTAGTTGTTTGAAGAGATCCTTGGTCCTCATGGCAGTGTTTGGTTAGTGGTGCCTCTTGCTTGGTGTTGCAGCCTCTGCAACCTTTCAAAAAGGTGTGTATATGTAATGACAGATCATGTGACACTAATGCCCCGTACACACGGTTCGGAAAATCCGACCACAAAATCCATCAGATTTTTTCCGACGGATTTTGTCCGACACTGGTGTTGCATACACACGGTCGGACAAAGTTGTCGGAAAATCCGATCATTCTGAACGTGGTGACGTTTGTTGCCTAAGACGGGACTACGTAGAGGCTAGTAGCCAATAGCTTTGGTCTTGTAATGTGATCTGAGCATGTGTGGCACTTTGTCCATCGGAATTCGCTACACACGATCGGAAAAAGTCCGATAGGACTTTGTTGTCGGAAGATTTGAGAGCAGGAGATAAAACTTTGTCCGTCGAGAATTTCCGACAACATTGTCTGATAGGACATTTTCCGTCGGAAAATCCGACCGTGTGTACGGGGCATTAGATTGCACACAGGTGGACATCATTTCACTAATTATGTGACTTCTGAAGGTAATTGGTTGCACCAGAGCTTTTTATGGGCTTCATAACAAAGGGGGTGAATACATACGCACATGCCAATTATCATTTTTTTATTTCTGAAAAATTGTTTTATGTATATATTTTTCTAATCTTACTTCACCAACTTAGACTATTGTGTTTTGATCCATCACAAAAAACTAAAGGCTGTAATGTAACAAAATAAGTAAAAAGCCAAGTGGGGTAAATACTTTTGTATGTGGCAGAATACATATTGGTCTAAAAAATGTGGGATATGTATTATGGCATAAAGTAAAAAATATTGCTTTTTTTTCAAAATTGTTGGTCTTTTTTTGTTTATAGCGCAAAAAATAAAAACCGCAGAGGTAATCAAATACCACCATAAGAAAGCTCTATTTGCGGGGAAAAAGGACTTTAATTTATTTGGGTACAGCGTCACATGACCGTGCAATTGTCAGTTAAATCTATGCAGTGCCGTATCGCAAACAAATAGCCTGGTCAGGAAGTGGGTAAAACCCTCCGGGGCTGAAGTGGTTAAAAACAATCTTTTAAAAAAAAAAAAATTGCACTGATACATGTCCCCCAGGGCAGTACCCGGGCCCCCATACCCCTTTTTATGGATATAAGTCTTTAAAACGGGCACTTTTGACTTTTCAAGTTAGGGTCCCATATACTTTAATAGGGTTCACAGTTCGGGTCCGAACTTTTTCAATGTTCAAGAGTTCTGGCATGAACCGAACCAGGGGTGTTTGTCCCATCTCTAGCTGTGTGTTGTCAGCCCATAACAGGGCTTAGGAGCCTATTAAACTTTTGACAGATCAACAGGTATTTTTCTCTACTTGCCAGGTAAAAGGATAAAACATGGGAACTGTGCTTTATGATTACAGAGATGTAGTAAAAAAAAAATATTTTTTATTTTGAATTGACATATGCTTTAATTATCAGTCGCTGTGTAAAGCTTGAACAGCAAAGTCTTCTTTACATTTATTTCCTGCCAGGCTTCATATTCCTTGTTTTGTAGATCTGATCTGACAGATGTTGCTGAATGATAAATTCATACCATACATGTGAATGGAATGTGTGAACTCTTTGTGGTTTAGATATGCCAGGCATCTATTGATTACATCTGAATATTCATAAGCAATTAATTGAAATATTTCATTATTCTGAAAGATAAAATATATTAAATTCTCCTTAATCAATTTAATGTGACCTAAATTCTCTATTTCATATTGACCTTACCAGTACCATAACCTGCACAGGCTGGAACTGTGCTATGCACTAGGTCAGGGGTCTCCAAACTTTCTAAACAAAGGGCCAGTTTACTGTCCTTCAGACTTTAGGGGGGCCGGACGTTGGTGTCAGTGGGAGGAATAGTGCCCCATCATTGGTAGTGGGAGGAATTGTACCCCACTGTTGGTGTCAGTGGGAGGAATAGTGCCCCATTGTTGGTGTCAGTGGGAGGAATAGTGCCCCGTCATTGGTTTCAGTAGGAGGAATAGTACCACATAACTGGCGTCAGTGGGAGGAATAGTACCCCACTGTTGGTATCAGTCAGAGGAATAGTGCCCATTCGTTGTTGTCAGTGGGAGGAATAGTGCCCTATTATTGGTGTCAGTGAGAGGAACAGTGCCCCATAATTGATGTCAGTGGAAGGAACAGTGCCTCATTGTTGGGGTCAGTGGGAGGAATAGTACCCCATCATTGGTAGTGGGAGGAATTGTATCCCATTGTGGGTGTCAGTTGGAGGAATAGTCCCCATCATTGGTAGTTGGGGGAATTGTACCCCACTGTTGGTGCCAGTGGGAGGATTAGTGCCCCATCATTGGTGTCAGTAAGAGGAATAGTGCCCCATTGTTGGCGTCAGTGGGAGCAATAATGCCCCATCATTGGTAATGGTAAGAATAATGACCTATTTTTGGTGTCAGTGGGAGGAATAGTACCCCATTCTTGGTGTCAGTGGGAGGAATAGTGTCTTGTATCAGTCAGAGGAACCGTGCCCCAAGGGCCAGAGAAAGACAAGCAAAGGGCCACATCTGGCCCCCGGGCCACAGTTTGGAGACCACTGCACTAGATAATGGGTCTCAAAAATGGTGACCCGAGGGCCAGATGTGGTCCTTTGCTAGCCTTTATCCGGCTCTTGGGGCACTATTCCTCCCACTGACACCAGCAATGGGGCACTATGTCTTCCACTGATACCAATGATGTTACTATCTCTCCTACTAATACCAACAATCGGGCACTACTCCTCCTACTGACCACCAACCCTAAGGCCATATTAAATTCCGACTGATGCTGGGCTCGGGATATTTTCTACCCCCGCTGGCCACAATCCAGCCCTCGTAAAGTCTGAAGGGCAGTAGACTGGCCTTTTGTTTGAAAAGTTTGGAGACCCCTGCACTAGATGTAAGAGGCAAAACAATTTAAAATGGAACTAAAGTCAGGGTTATGTCACCTATTCTCCAACGGTCCAATACCTGCGAGGTCTCTCGCCAGCACCAGCTGCAGAATTTTTTCCCTGGCTTCTTCTGGTTGCCAATCTTCAGCCATCTCGATGGGCTGCTGCAGGATGATGTTGCATGCACAGCTCAATTTTGAAAGGGATTCTGAAGAGGCAGGTAAGTGTATTTTATGGCAGAAGAGACTGTACATGAAAAACCTGCCTGTTCACATTTTTTTTTTTAGGCTTTATTTCCGCTTTCTGTTTAGAGATCCTTCAGACCACTCTAGGGTGAGTTCTGGTTGATTAATCTGGGTTTCTGCACCCTGTAAATCAGTCTGTCTTTTGAATAAATAATGACTAGTGCTTTCCAATGAGCTAAAGCAAAGAACAATAAACATGTGTAAAACCACCAGAAAACTGGGCTGGATATATATGTACATTTCTCTGTTTTGATTATTTGCCCCTAAAAATCTTTTTGTCCTTGCAAATGACCCATGTTTTACCACCCATACAATAAAGTCTCTCCTTTTCTGCAAATTTGTTTCAATTCTTAAAACCATGCCTATTCTATATACACCATATTGTCAAAAGTATTGGGACTTTACATACATATGAACTTTAACGGCATCCCAATCATAGTCCATAGGGTTCAGTATTGTGTTGGCCCACCCTTTGCAGCTTTAACAGCTTTAACTCTTCTGGGAAGGCTCTCCACAAGGTTTAGGAGTGTGCCTATGGGAATGTTTGACCATTCTTCCAGAAGCCCATTTGTAAGGCCAGCACTGCTGCTGGGCGAGAAGGCCTGGCTCACAGTCTCCGCTCTAATTCACCCCATATGTGTTCTGGTTGATGTCAGGACTCTGTGCAGGCCGGTCAAGTTCCTCCACCCCAAACTCACTCATCCATGTCTTTATGGACCTTGCTTTGTGCACTGGTCCAAATCATTTGGGGGAGGGGGGATTATGATGCGGGGTTGTTTTTCAGGGGCTGGGCTTGGCCCCTTAGTTCCGGTGAAGGGAACTCTTAAGGTGTCAGCATATCAAAACATTTTGGAGAATTTCATGCTCCCAACTTTGTGGGAACAGTTTGGGGATGGCCCCTTCCTGTTCCAACATGACTGCGCACCAGTGCACAAAGCAAGGTCCATAAAGACATGGATGAGGGAGTTTGGGATGGAGGAACTTGACTAGCCTGTACAGAGTCCTGACCTCAACCCGATAGAACAACTTTGGGATGAATTAGAGAGGAGACTGCAAGCCAGACTTTCTTGTCCAACATCCGTGCCTGACAAATGCACTTCTGGAAGAATAGTCAAACATTCTCATAGACACACTGCTAAACCTTGTATACAGCCTTCCCAGAAGAGGTAAAGCTGTTATAGCTGCAAAGGGTGGGCCAATTCAATATTGAACCCTACGGACTAAGACTGGGATGCCATTAAAGTGCATGTGCGTGTCCCAATACTTTTGACAATATAGTGTATAACGCTATGCCCTAAGGAGCCAGTAGATGCCATGATGATCCCCCCTGAACTGACCCAAAATTCACTGACCCAAAATTCACTGACACACACTTTTAGCATTAGATGGGCTTTATTTAAGACAAACAATAAACACTTCAGGGAAGATATTTGTTAAAGTGGTTGTAAACATCAGACATTAAATAATAACATAGTATATTCCTCTATAGTGTGTACTTGTCTCAATTAAGCGTTCCTGGATGCTGTGTAAAGGGGGTGCGTCCCTTACCTCCAATCAGCTCACAAAGCTCACCTCACTGAGCTCTGCAGAGTGTAACTTGAAACGGAGTTTCACCGAAAAGTGGAACTTCCTCTTATCTGATTCCTCCCCTCCTCCAGAATTAAACAGAACATCTACAGAATGTTTTCCTATCTTCCTACATGAGAAGATCTTAGACAACAGACAATTTTTAGCAAATTTTTCAAACAAAAGTGAATATTGGATTAAATAAAGAGTGGAACGATACATAAGTGTTCATAATATAGACTCAGGGTTTGGAATGCTGTCATAGTTCCTATTTTCTATATTGTTTTTTTTTCTACAAATTAAGATTGTATGACCTTGTTATTACATTTTTATACATTTTTTTTTTTAACGTACCTGAATTAATTCTCTACAGCCTACTACGAAACAATTTCATTCAAGTCCATCATTATCATCTCATTGGGCTCTATTATGGTCCTTATAATTTTATGGTGCCTCTGTTGCGCAGTAAGTATCCTAAATAAGAGAAACTTTCTGTAAATGTATCTCCTTAAAATGTATCCAAGAAAAATGTATTATATATATTGCAGCATTCATTTGTTTTCTTTTTCAGTTTTTTTTCCTTCATTTGTATTTGATGATCCTGCCAGCAACACACTTCTCTAGGGTGGCAACACTCAATCACTGTACTATATCTATAGAGAAACAGTTCTGTCAGCCAAAATAAGGAAGTGTGTTAAAGCTACAGAGCACCTCGCCTTCTCCTCACCCCTATACTAGTATAGGTGAAAGTGTTCTGTAGTTTACATAGAGCTGGGAACAATGCTAATTTATAACAGGCAGCAGAGGCAGAGAGAATAGAAAGGTATCAGCTCACAAGATTTCTGGCCCACAGACAGAACTGGCCAGGCAGGGGTGTTGTTAGGAAAAAGTCCAGCGGCTTCAGCCCGAAGGTAAATTTGATAACCCCTTACACATTTTAAAGTAAGTCCAGCCCAAGCCAAGCATCATGTGGGGGGGGGGGTACTCTCACTTGCTGGTTAATGCCCATCAATGCAGCCTCACCAGACCCTGAAACTGAGCTGCAGCACGGTGGCCTAGACCATACAACGGTTTAACAGAACAGGTCTGGAAGAGAACAGAACAGGCCTTGCCATGTTCGACCAAAGAAGTTGAGTGCACATGCTCAGAGTCATATCCAGAGGTTGTCTTTAGGAAACAGACGTATGAGTGCTGCGAGCATTGCTGCAGAGGTTGAAGGGATGGTGGGTAGGGATGAGCCCGATGTTTGAGTCGACTTGTGAGGGGCAATACACATAAAAGTCATTGAAAAAAATGGCATGGGATTCCCCCACAGTCCATTACCAAGCCCTTTGGGGCTGGTATGGTATTTAACGGGAACCCTGTGCCCCCAAAAATCCATACCAGACCCTTATCCAAGCATACAACCTGACAGGCCGCAGGAAAAGAGGGGAGATGAGAGAGCACCCCCCCCCCCTCGGGAACCGTACCAGGCCACATGCCCTCAACATGGGGAGGGTGCTTTGGGGTAGCCCCCCAAAGTACCTTGTCCTCATGTTGATGGGGATGGGGACAAGGGCCTCATCCCCACAACTCTTGCCCGGTGGTTGTGGGGGTCTGTGGGTGGGGGCTTATAGGAAACTGGAAGCCCCCTTTAATAAGGGGACCCCTAGATCCCAGCCTCCCCCCTGTGTGAAATGGTAACAGGGTACAAATGTACCGTTACAATGTCACAAAAACTGTGTGAAAATGTTAAAAATGACATGACACGGCTTGGGGACAGGTCCTTTATTAAAAAATAAAAAAATAAAACTGTCCCACGTAGTCTTCTTCTTCTTCTCTTGCTCCGCCGACGGACCTAAAAAAGAAAAAAGAAAAAAGTGACATCGGCAGAGCAAGAGAAGAAGAAGAAGACTGCGTGGGACAGTTTTATTTTTTTATTTTTTAATAATAATATAATAATAATAATTTAATAAAGGACTTGTCCCCAAGCCTTGTCATGTCATTTTTTAAATTTTCACACTTTTTTGTGAAATGGTAGGGGTACATTTGTACCCCATTACCATTTTACACAGGGGGGAGGCCGGGATCTGGGGGTCCTCTTTTAAAGGAGTGCTTCTAGGTTACAATAAGCCCCCCACCCACAGACCCCCACAACCACCAGGCAAGGGTTGTGTGGATGAGGCCATTGTCCCCATCAAGATGGGGACAAGGTGCTTTTGGGGCTACCCCAAAGCACCCACCCCATGTTGAGGGCATGTGGTATGGTTAAGGAGGGGGGGCGCTCTCTCGTCCCCCCTCTTTTCCTGTGGCCTGCCAGGTTGCGTGCTCAGATAAGGGTCTTGTATGTATTTTGAGGGGGAGCCCCACGCCATTTTTTTTTATAAAATTGGTGCGGGATTCCCCTTAATATCCATACCAGACATGAAGGGCCTGGTATGGAATTTGTGGGGACCCCGACGCAATTTTTTTTTTTTTTTCAATTTAGGTTCGGGGTTCCCTTTAATATTCATACCAGACCCAAAGGGCCTGGTAATGGACTGTGGGGGAATCCCATACCGTTTTTTTCAATGACGTGTATGTGTATTGCTGGGACCGACAATTCATTATAGCCGCGAGTACTTTTAAATGACTTTTTTTTCCTTTAGAAATGTCATTTTGTGCAGGGACTGTTGTAAACATGGGAAACATGTACCACTTTACAGGCATACTATAGACACCCCCCAGGTACAAAATTTAAAGGAATATTTCACTTTTATTGTTTCACTTTAAGCATTATTAAAATCACTGCTCTCGAAAAAACTGACGTTTTTTTAAAACGTATTTTGCATTGATACATGTCCACTGGGGCAGGTCCCAGGTCCCCAAACACTTTGTTATGCCAATAACTTGCATATAAGCCTTTAAAATTAGCACTTTTGATTTTTCATGTTCCTGTCTCATAGACTTTAACGGTGTTCGCATGCTCGAACCAATTTTTTGCCTGTTCGCATGTTCTGCTGCCGGGGGGGGGGGGGTGTTCAGCTCATCCCTAGTGGTGGGTCAGCCTGTCAGTGCTCAGTCAACAGTCAAGCATAGTGGTGGGAGTGTCATGGTTTGGGGCTGCATGAGAGCTATAGTTCATTGAGGGAACCATGAATTCCAACATGTACTGTCACATACTGAAGTAGAGCATGATCCCCTCCCTTCGGAGACTGGGCCGCAGGGCAGTATTCCAACATGATAACGACCCCAAACACATCTCCACGATGACCACTGCCTTACTAAAGAAGCTGATGGTAAAGGTGATGGACTGGCCAAGCATGTCTCCAGACCTAAACCCTATTGAGCATCTGTGAGGCATCCTCAAACGAAAGGTGGAGGAGCGCAAGGTCTCCAACATCCACCAGCTCCATGATGTCATCTCGTAGGAGTGGAAGAGGACTCCAGTGGCAACCTGTGAAGCTCTGTGCCCAAGAGGGTTAAGGCAGTGCTGGAAAATAGTGGTGGCCACACAAAATATTGACACTTTGGGCCCACTTTGAACATTTTCACTTAGGGGTGTACTCACTTTTGTTGCCAGTGGTTTAGACATTAATGACTGTGTGTTGAGTTATATTGAGGGGACAGCAAATTTACACTGTTATACAAGCTGTACACTCACTACTTGACATTGTAGCAAAGTGTCATTTCTTCAGTGTTGTCACATGAAAAGATATAACAAAATACTTACATAAATGTTAGGGGTGTACTCACTTTTGTGAGATACTGTAAGTGTAGGCCCGTGGCTGTGTTTGCCACATGGAGATGCACGGGTGTTCTATGCATCCCTGTGCAAGCAGACCTATTCATGTCAATTAGGATGCAGCGATTGCACGGACACTTCCACTGCTCCTAATTTGACATCTGTGCAGGTCCATGTGGGTCCCTGAATGTAATTTGATAGGTTAGGCTTTTTTTGATTTCAGTGGGGTTGGGATTCGGCATTCCGAACTCCTGAACCATGCTCAAACCGAACCCAGGCCAGTTTGATTCATCATTAGTCTTCATCAAGCCTTAAAACAGGTGCCCTAGTGTAGGGATGAGCCCGGTGTTCGATTCAAACCCATGTTCGAATAGAACGTCGGACGTTCGTCTGTTCGTCGAAACCAGAACTTTGTGGGCCGTTCGCATCAAATTCGTATGATACGAACGGCCTGCAATGCACAGCGCCAGTCGCAGTGCATTGCTGGCTGATGATTGGCCAAGCATGCACTGTGACCCCGCATGCTTGGCCAATCACAGTGCCGGCAGCGAGGAGAGCCATAATTGACCACAGGCAGGATGCCTGTGGCCAATTATAGTTCAGGGGGGTTAGTACACGCTCCACACTATATAAGGCCGCCAGTGCGGCGGCCTTGTGTAGTGTTTTGCGGCGTTCATAGAGAGCAGGATAGGCAGGGACAGTGTCAGTTGTGCTTTATACTTCTTTAGATAGCGCTGTTACAGTGAGTGTAGTGTTCAGGGAGAGAGCAGGATAAGCAGGGACAGTGTCAGCTTTGCTTTGCTTCCTAACCTAGCGCCGTTACAGTGGGTGTAGTGTGCCTCCTGCACACTGCACAGCATACACCTGAATCTACCCCTCATTGCCGGTGTTGTGTAGTTGATTTGTGCAACACAGGCATCTGCCTAATATTCAGTCAGTGTAGTGCAGTGATGTAAGTAACTGAGTTAAAATAAACTGAGTTACGTAACGCAGTTACTTTAGAGCAGGGGTCTCAAACTGGCGGCCCTCCAGCTGTTGCAAAACTACAAGTCCCATGAGGCATTGCAAGGCTGACGGTTACAAGCATGACTCTCACAGGCAGAGGCATGATAGGAATTGTAGTTTCGCAACAGCTGGAGGGCCGCCAGTTTGAGACCCCTGCTTTAGAGGGTAACGAGTAATCTAACTGATTACTTTTCCCCTCATGGTAACTCAGTTCCCATTACTTTGGCTTAGTTACCCCAATTACATCTACCGCCACTAGATGGCAGTAGTGTAATTCCGGTGTCCTGCCGAAACAGTTCCCCCCTGTACTGCGCTTGCGCAGTACGAAGGACTACGGAGCTTCCGAAAATTGCCGAACCTAAACAGCTCTGAGTGAACTCTACACCGCGCAGGCGCAGTTAACATGTAATTGTACGAGGCGATGCCGCACGCTCCTGATGCTCGTGCTACTCTGCAAGGGGCGTCTATCATGTAACTAAGGGGCGGGTCTAGCATTACTGTAACCAAGGGGTGCATTTATTATTATTGTTATATATCGAGCTCTGCCCATTAATTTAACATTCACCCTCTTCTGTAGCCATCCGCCCCTTACACGATATAATAATAATAGACCCGCCTCTTGCTTACATGCTATAACAGATCTGCCCCTTGGTTAGAGTAATAATAGAGCAGCCCCTTGGTTACACGATATATAACAATAATAATAAATGCACCCCTTGGTTACAGTAATACTAGACCCGCCCCTTAGTTACACGTATAGAATATAAAAAAAAAAAGTCACAGTTACTTTGCTGCGTAACTAATTACTTTTCCAATGTAGTAACTGAGTTACTAACGCAATTACTTTTTAGGAAAAGTAATTTGTAACTTAACTAATTACTTTTTTAAAGTAAGATGACCAACACTGGTGTAGTGTGCCTCCTGCACAGCATACACCTGAATTTAAATAGCACTGATTGCTGTATAAATGACAATGGTCCCAAAAATGTGTCAAAAATGTCCGATGTGTCCACCATAATGTCGCAGTCACAATAAAAATTGCTGATCGCCGCCATTACAAAAAAAATATTAATAAAAATGCTATAAAACTATCCCCTATTTTGTAAACGCAATAACTTTTGCGCCAAACCAATCAATAAACGCTAATTTCAATTTTTTTTTTACCAAAAATATGTAGAAGAATACGTATCGGCCTAAACTGAGGAAAATTTTTTTTTATATATTTTTGGGGATATTTATTATAGCAAAAAGTAAAATATATTGCATTTTTTTTCAAAATTGTTGCTATATTTTTGTTTATAGCGCAAAAAATAAAAAAACGCAGAGGTGATCAAATACCACCAAAAGAAAGCTCTATTTGTGGGAAAAAAAGGATGCCAATTTTGTTTGGGAGCCACGTCGCACGACCGCACAATTGTCAGTTAAAGCGACAGAGTGCCGAATCGCAAAAAGGGGCCTGTACCTTTGGCTGCAAATTGGTCCGGGGCTTAAGTGGTTAAATGGCTTTTTTTCCTTTACAAATGTCATTTTTTGCAGGGACAGTTCTAAACACAGGAAACACATGTCACTTCACAGGCATGCTTTACACACCCCCCAGGTACGATATTTAAAGGAATATTTCACTTTTTTTTCACTTTATGCATCATTAAAATGAGTGCTCCAGAAAAAACTTCAGTTTTTAAAACTTCTTTTTGCATTGATACATGTCCCCTGGGGCAGGACCCGGGTCCCCAAACCCTTTTTAGGACAATAACATGCATATTGGCCATTATAAATAGCACTTTAGATTTCGAATGTTTGCGTCCATTGTAATTAATAGGGTTCTAATGTTCTGGTGCGAACCGAACCCGGGGGTGTTCGGCTCATCCCTACTCTAGTGCATTCTGTTGTGATTTTATTACTTTTACTGCTCAAACCCTGAAGAAAGGGAGGGCTTCCCCCCCCCCCCCCCCCCCCCAAAATGCATTGGCTGTATTGGATGTTTCATGATTTGACCAAATTTTTCAAAAAGTCCTTCAAGTGAAATTAACTTTTGTACCAGGCACACCTCAGAACACATACAGTACAATAACTACAATGAAGGCTGGGCGCTGAACCTCAACACAAGCATGTCAATTGTAACCACAACTAGGTGCAAAGCCAGGTGCTCGGGTAGCTTCAGGCACCCTTGAAAGTGGAACAGATGAATGGCAAGAAGGAACACTAAACAGGCACTGTTGTATGCATGTAATAGCCGCACTCAAAGCCTATGCACACAGTCTTGGGTTAAAGGAAGTTCCACAAAACAATAATGTCCAAGAAAGATGCCAAGTTTATTAAAGTTATCAAAAAAATCTTACATGGTGCAGAGCAGTAATCCCAGGCAGTAATGGAAAGTTAGCAGGCTGAGAGCAGATGTGGTATGCTGATCTCCAGTGAAACATCCAACAAGGACAGGGAGATAGATCGCTGCCAGCCACTATGGGGAAGCTCCAAAGGACCCCAACCAGGAAGTGATGTCACCAGAACCCTCAAGTCCTTAGCTTCTGACCAGAAGACACTGAAGGGACACCAAGCAATAGAACACTAAGCTGTTTACCAGAACGACATGTTTCGGGGTATGCCCCTTTCTCTTTTTTTTACACTGGAACGTCTGTTTAGTGTTCTTTCATACAGATACAATGCATGACCTATTATTAAGGAAAAAGCACAGAACTAAGACTATTAGTTTTGGTTTGGAATGAAAGGATGGGCTTGGTACACTTTAAATACTGAAATGAAAAATTGTTTCGGTAGGAAATATATTTTATCTATTGTTATATAAAAAAAAAACAAGAATATAAGCTTTCCTCAAAGATTTAAAATTAAAAATAGGATTGACTAACTATATTTGTATACTAGTAGAATAATATACACCAATGAATAATAAAATAGAAAAATACATACCAAAAAAGGTGTTGCGCCACCAAACAAATAATAAGCAATGTAAATAGTAGATATTTCCAATATGTGTATGAACAGAAAGATAAAAACATATATGTGCAGCATACCATGAACTAGTGATGTGAAACATACACCTACAGTGAAACAAGTGAATACCATCCAAAGCACACATTTTACATACACTTGGTAATCATAATAGTTATAAAATACTAGAACTCATAAAGGTCCCACACCATTCTGGATATGAATGTGCTCATAAGATTAACTGCTTGCCGACCACCGGCTGCCAGGCGGCACGGCTCTTGTTTCAGGAGGGCGTCATATGACTTCCTCCCCTTTCCGACCCACCAGGGGGCGTGCGCGTGCCGGCCGTGTCACTGGGGACTCCGTGTGCATGCCCAGCACCCGCGATTGCCCGGTAACACAGCAGGACCGTGGATCTGTGTATGTAAACACACAGATCCACAGTGCGGTCAGAGGAGAGGAGACCGATGGTGTGTTCTCAGTACAGAGAAACACTGATCGATCTCCTCCCCTTGTGAATCCCTTCCCCCTACAGTTAGAATCACTCCCAGGGAACATATTAACACTTTGACCACCCCCTAGTGTTAACCCCTTCCCTGACAGTCACATGTATACAGTAATCAATGCATTATTATAGCATGGATCGCTGTATAAATGTAAATGGTCCCAAAAATGTGTCAAAAGTGTCCGATATGTCCACTGCAATATCGCAGTCATGATAAAAAATCGCAGATCGCCGCCATTACTAGTAAAAAAAAAAAATAATAATAAAAATGCTATAAATCTATCCCCTATTTTGTAGACGCTATAACTTTTGCGCAAACCAATCAATATACGCTTATTGCGATTTTTTTTTGACCAAAAATATGTAGAAGAATACGTATCGGCCTAAACTGAGGAAAAAATTTGTTTTAAAAAAAAATAAAACATTGGATATTTATTATAGGAAAAAGTAAAAAATATATATTTTTTTTCAAACTTGTGCCTCTTCTTTTGTTTATAGTGCAAGAATTAAAAACCGCAGAGGTGATCAAATACCACCAAAAGAAAGCTCTATTTGAGGGAACAAAATGATAACAACTTCATCTGGGTACAGTGTTGTATGACTGCGCAATTGTCATTCAAAGTGTGACAGCGCTGAAAGCTGAAAAATGGCTTGGGCAGGAAGGGGGTGAAAATGCACTGTATTGAGATGGTTAAACACATCTGCCACCACTGTGCTCTCAAAACTCTCACCTCAAATCAATCGAACTGGTGTCGGTATGTCATCATCCATCAAGGCATTTCCAATTTGCAGACAGTCCATTGAAATCATTGTACCCCGTACAGCACTTTACACTGATCATTGTACTCTCATTTCTATCACTGTGATCCGTGTAGTACTCTGGATTGTGATCATGTTAACAGAGCCGTAGTGTCCCTTCTGCCTGGGGGGTGGCACCGCCTTGTTTGCCTTGCAGTAGATATGCTCCTGCTCTACGGTTACAACTCTTTAGAGTCCACCTAACAGTTGAGGAAACAACTTTTAAGCAATTCTGGTTGGTAAAACGCAAACATGAATTTTCCTTTAAATGTCCTGTTTTTTTCTTGCTTACAGATCTGTACTCGATCAACACCAACCATGCAAAGACAGAACAGCTGGATTCCTTGCTACCTCCCCCATTTGGCATTCAGTTGGGAATTAAATGAAGAACCAGATCCTAAAATAAATATATAACAAAGTGCACCCAAAGCTTTCTTAAAAGAGACAATTTCACAAGAAAAAACAATTAACAGCCACTCACTCATATTTCTTCATTAGTTAATTTTGCTCTCACAAATATGAAATACATTACGGGAAGTGTGATGGAAACCAATATTGTGTATATAGCCATACTGTATATAGCTATTAAACAGAAGCCCCCACCATCTTGCTTGAGCAATTTGACCACTGACTAAGCCTCCTAGAATCGCCTTTTTCCGTATGGGTTGCTAGTGGTCCGGTGACCGCAAACCTACAAGGAAATAACATATCTAGAGACATTGGGCTGCTAACCGCAGAAAACACTATGTTATAAATAAATGGCAGTAGACAATATGCTCATGTTAACACCCCGCATAGTTAGCCCACACATGATTCCCACCCCAACATCCTACATGACTTGCTCCCTTGACCTACACCGATACCACAGAAGTATGACACAACACATAGATGTTGCAAGCTACTCTAACTAGTGGGCTCCCTGCTCTACAACAATTGGGAAAATACAATAGACATGTGCAATTCGTTTCGTTTTTCGTTTTTTTTTCGTTATTTTCGTTCATTCGTTATCGTACAAATGAACGAACGATTCGCTAAAAATTTTAACGAATAACGAATCGTTCGAAAAGAAACGAATCCGAAAACAACGAAAATCCGAAAAAACTAATTAGAAACAACGAATTTACGAAAGAAGAAAATCCGTAAAACTAAAACAGGAACAACGAAAATCAAAATGAACGAAAAAATTCGTACATTCGTAACTTTTTTTTTGTTGAATTGGTAATTTTCCGCGTCCCTTACAATGGCACTGCTTAACGTGCCTCGAATGGATTGAACCAAAAAATTTGTACACTCGTAACTTTTTTTTTTTTTTTTCGATTCGTAATTTTCCGTGTCTCTTACAATGGCGCTGCTTAACGTGCTTCGAATGGATGGAACAAAAAAATTTGTACATTCGTAATTTTTTTTTTTTGATTCGTAATTTTCCGTGTCTCTTACAATGGCGCTGCTTAACGTGCTTCGAATGTATTGAACGAAAAAATTTGTACATTCGTAACTTTTTTTTTTTTTTTTTTTTTTTTCGATTCGTAATTTTTTGTGTCTCTTACAATGGCGCTGCTTAACGTGCTTTGAATGGATTGAGCGAAAAAATTCGTACATTCGTAACTTTTTTTTTCGATTCATAATTTTCCGTGTCCCTTAAAATGTAATAATAGCATACACATTACATAAAATTAAGAATTATGCTCCGATTACGAATCTACGAATGTTACGAATGTTACGAATGTACGAATAAATAGGAATGCATCCGAATTTCGAATAAACGAAAAAAAAGGAAAATTAAACTAACGGAAAAACGAATCAACGAAAAAATAACTCTAACGAAAATACGAATCGTTATGAATACGAACACCGATGACTTAAGAATTTACGAATCGTTACAAATACGAACACCAACGACGTACGAATTTACGAATCGTTGCAAATCAACGGAAAAGAAAAAAACGAAACGAAAATAAACAAATTTTTTTGTTGTGCTCTGTCTAAAATACAACATGCTGCTTACATACAGTACCTGTGACATTCATATATCTACATTATTACTTTTGGGGCTAGTTGCCCTTACTGTTCATTTATTTTTCTTGCATCCTGTGTAAATATATTGTATACTTACTAGTGTTAATTCTGTAACCTGGTATTAATACATTGGACTTTAGTTTTTTTTTTTATCTCACAATCCTTTTTTCTCCATGTAATCCATCTTTTGTATACAAAAAAAATTGATTCGGAAAACAAAATAAAATAAATAAAGACATCAAATAATAAAAAGAAAGAAATCAAAATTATGCGGCGGTAACCGGTCACCACAAGTGCTGGCTCTCAAAGATGAAAAACAGCAGCCTATATAGTCCAGGAAAAAGAAGGATACATTTTGATGATTATTTTGGTGACTTACATTTACAGTAAGATGTAAGTCATTCACATGATGTTCATGTGAATGCAGTAACAAGCGCAACATGTAAATGCAGCATTTCAATTAACTATGAATGATAGTATGATTGTCATGCTCATATAATTTTAGCTGTTTTTAAAGTGTTAGCATATGCAGCTAGATCTACTGAGTAAAATAAATAACATAAGTGTTGCTTCATAAATGAATTCAGAATAAGAGTGCTTGTCTTGCCATGATTTACTACTGTATTATGGAATGGTATAGAATAGCTTGGCATAACCCTTGCACGAAGATGGCAGGCATACCAGCAAAGCATTATAAACTTCTATGAAGGGCCTGCTTATAAAGGATACATAAACCCCAACAATGAACTTCACATTTTCTCCCTTTTTGTCTTTTAAATATACCAATTAATGCATTTTGTTACATACTGTATGTTCGAAAAGTAGAAAAAATGCCTGCTGATCCTGCCAGAAATCCAGTGCTGCCCTGTGTATTCAGTTTTATAGCAAATATTTACATCAGCCCTACCCAGTTCACCTCTGTGAACTACACATCACCTTCTCCCTATGCTATGGAAATTAAGAGAGGGGGAGGTGTTCTGTACTCCAGGGGGGCAATGCTGCTTCTGCATAGGTACAGTACAGTGTAGATACAGCACAGTTATCACCCTAGGGTAGGTAGTGTGTTCCTGGTAGGACCACCTGAAAAAAGTGCCACATCTAAGTATTGGTAAGATGCAATATAAAAAATGTTTGCTTTCCATTTTTAACCACTTGTCGTCCGCCGTTCTGGGTGGACGTCATACGATGGCCTCCCGGAACGAGCATGCTCGCGTGCCCGCAGCGGTGTGATCGCGGCCACGCCGTGTTGCTAGGACACGGCGCGACCCCGATCTCTGTAAAGAGCCACGGCCGTTGCTCTTGAACCATGTGATCGGCTGTGTCCACAGAGTAAACACGGAGATGCCGGAAATCGTCGCTCCTCGCCTCACACTGACAGAGTGTGAGGAGAGGAGAGCCGATCAGCGGCATCTCCTTACAGAGCACATCTAGGGATGTAATCAGGAAATTGATCATCAGTGCCCTGATTACAATTAAGTGCCCAAAAGTGAGACATATTAGTGCCTCCTCATCAGTGCCACCTCATCAGTACCCATAAGTACCTCCTTATCAGTACCCATAAGTGCCACCACATCAGTGCCCATCAGTGAAGGAGAAAAATTACTTATTTACAAAATGTACTGACAGAAATAAAGAAATACTTATTTTTTTCAAAATTTTTGGTCTTTTTTTTTTATTTTTAGGAAAAGACAAAAAACCCAGAAGTGATTAAATACCATCAAAAGAAAGCTCTCTTTGTGTGAAGAAAATTATAAAAATGTCACATGGTTACAGTAAAGCACGATCTCACAATTGTCATTCAAAGTGTGACAGCGCTGAAAGCTGAAAAATGGCCTGGGCAGTAGGGATGAGCCGAACACCCCCGGGTTCGGTTCGCACCAGAACCTTCGAACCGACCGAAAGTTTGCGCGAATTTTCGAACCCTATACGTTATAATGGACGCGAACGTTCGAAATCAAAAGTGCTAATTACAACGGCCAATATGCATGTTAATGTCATAAAACAGGTTTGGGGACCCGGGTCCTGCCCCAGGGGACATATATCAATGCAAAAAGAACTTTTAAAAACTAACGTTTTTTCGGGAGCAGTCATTTTAATGATGCATAAAGTGAAAAAAAAAAAAGTGAAATTTTCCTTTAAATATGGTACCTGGGGGGGTGTCCAAAGTATGCCTGTGAAGTGGCATGTGTTTCCCGTGTTTAGAACTGTCCTTGCACAAAATGACATTTGTAAAGGAAAAAAAGAAGCCATTTAAAACCACTTGCGGCTTTAGGTTTGTTCTTAAGTAGAATCTGAACAGGTACATTATGAAGTGTAGCTCCATCCCAAAAAAATCTATTTTTATGCTTTTTGGAGAACATAGGGAGGGGTTATCACCCCTGTAACATTTGCTGTCTTTGCACATCTGTTCAGAACATGTCACCTCACTTTCCGTCCCAATGACAAATGTTTTTGGAAAAAGTGGGGTTTTAATTGAAACAAGGATTGGTGATAAAGCATCAGTAGAGAGGAGATACCTTTTTCCCAAATTAAATCTAACATGATAGAATTTCCCTTCCTAGGGGTAGATTTCCTCTCACTTCCTGTTTTCTATTTCCGTTTGCAAGTAGGATTCGTTTGTAAGTTGGATGTTTGAAAGTAGGGGCCTGCCGTATATACTCTGCAGAAATTTGCCCTATTAGATGTTGGTGTAGCCACAAGACTGGTGGGCACAGGAATGGGCCCTGCTGTGAGTTATTAGATCAAGATTTGTAATTGCATGCACCTGTTGAACAGGGCAGAAAAATTGGGCCTTTGGTGGTGGTGGTGGTGGACGGTGTTGCCACAAGACTGTAAGCCCTCACAGTGACTCTTGGTGGGCGCAGGAATGGGCCCTGCTGTGAGTTATTAGATCAAGATTTGTAATTGCAAGCACCTGATGAACAGGGCAGAAAAATTGGGCCTTTGGCGGTGGTGGTGGACGGTGTTGCCACAAGACTGTAGGCCCTCATAGTTACTCTTGGTGGGCGCAGGAATGGGCCCTGCTGTGAGTTATTAGATCAAGATTTGTAATTGCAAGCACCTGATGAACAGGGCAGAAAAATTGGGCCTTTGGCGGTGGTGGTGGACGGTGTTGCCACAAGACTGCAGGCCCTCATAGTTACTCTTGGTGGGCGCAGGAATGGGCCCTGCTGTGAACTATTAGATCAAGATTTGTAATTACCCGCCCCTGTTAAACAGGGGCTGAAAAATTGTGCCTTAGGCACTGGTGCTGGTGCCACAACACTGCAACCCCTCACAGAGACTGTACTTGGAGCACAGCAGTCACACGTGTTGCGAAGCATTTTTTTAAAAAATTGTAAGTACACGCCCCTGTTAAACAGGGGCTGAAAAATTGTGCCTTAGGCACTGGTGCTGGTGCCACAACACTGCAACTCGGCCCTCACAGATACTGTACTTGGAGCACAGCAGTCACACGTGTTGCGAAGCATTTTTTTAAAAAATTGTAAGTACACGCCCCTGTTAAACAGGGGCTGAAAAATTGTGCCTTAGGCACTGGTGCTGGTGCCACAACACTGCAACCCGGCCCTCACAGATACTGTACTTGGAGCACAGCAGTCACACGTGTTGCGAAGCATTTTTTTAAAAAATTGTAAGTACACGCCCCTGTTAAACAGGGGCTGAAAAATTGTGCCTTAGGCACTGGTGCTGGTGCCACAACACTGCAACCCGGCCCTCACAGATACTGTACTTGGAGCACAGCAGTCACACGTGTTGCGAAGCATTTTTTTTAAAAAATTGTAAGTACCCGCCCCTGTTAAACAGGGGCTGAAAAATTGTGCCTTAGGCACTGGTGCTGGTGCCACAACACTGAAACCCGGCCCTCACAGATACTGTACTTGGAGCACAGCAGTCACACGTGTTGCGAAGCATTTTTTTTAAAAAATTGTAAGTACACGCCCCTGTTAAACAGGGGCTGAAAAATTGTGCCTTAGGCACTGGTGTGGTGGCATGGATCATTGAGGAGGAGGAAGAGGATAGTCAGTGAACATAAGAGGACAGTCACTCAGCATCAGCATAGGCAGTCTTGAAGGGATGTGACATTAAAAATTATTCGGTTATATCCGCCTCAGGTGCCTGGTAGCTGGTGGTGATCCAAGACTGATTCATTTTGATGAATGTCAGTCGATCAACCGAGGCGGTGGACAGGCGCACCCTATGATCAGTCACAAATCCTCCAGCAGCACTGAATGTGCGTTCGGAAAGAACGCTGGAGGCAGGACAGGCCAGTAGCTCAATTGCATACTGTGCAAGCTCTGGCCAGTGATCCATCCTCAGGACCCAGTAAGCCAGAGGATTTTCGGTGGGAAAGGTGTCCAAGTCTGACCTTGCCCCAAGGTATTCCTGCACCATGTATATCAGACGCTGGCGATGGTTGCTGGAACCGATCATACCTTGGGGCTGCGGACTAAAAAATTGTCTGAACGCATCGGTCAGACGTCCACCTTCCCCACCGCTCCTTCTGCCACTGACCGAAGCCTCAGCAACTCGTCGCCCAGGACCAGGAGTTTGTAGCCTCCCAGTTTCTGGGAACGCGTTGCACAGACCTTTCTGCAAGACCTCCCTGAGATGTCTCATCCTCTGCTCCCTCTGCGACGGCAAGATAAGGTCCGCAACCTTACCCTTGTACCGCGGATCAAGGAGAGTGGCCAGCCAGTAATGGTCCCTCTCCTTGATCCGAAGAACACGAGGATCCTTCCGCAGGCTTTGCAGGATCAGGGAGGCCATGCAGCGTAGGTTAGCTGAGGCATTCGGTCCGGAGTCTTCTGGGTCACTGAGGATGACATGATCGCCAGCCACCTCCTCCCAGCCACGTACAAGTCCACTGGTTTGTTGGGACTGTACATCATCCCTAAAAGACTGCTGCTGCTGATGCTGAGTGCCAGGCTCCACCTCCATGCTCACACAATCCTCCTCCTCCTCCTCCTCCTCCTCCTCCTCATCCTCTTCCTGTGTGATGGGTGGGACAGAAGGAACACTGTCCGGATAAAGGGGGCCTTGAGAGGCAAGGAAGTCCTCCTCTTCCTGCCTCTGTTCTGCCTCAAGTGCCCTGTCCATTATCCCGCGCAGCGTATGCTCCAACAGGTGGACAAGAGGGACAGTGTCACTGATGCATGCACTGTCACTGCTCACCATCCTCGTGGCCTCCTCAAATGGTGAGAGGACAGTGCATGCATCCCTGATCATGCTCCACTGACGTGGGGAAAAAAAACCAAGCTCCCCTGACCCTGTCCTGGTGCCGTAGTCGCAAAGGTACTCATTGATGGCCCTCTGCTGCGTGTGCAGTCGCTGCAGCATGGCCAACGTTGAGTTCCACCTGGTGGGCATGTCACATATTAGGCGGTTCTTGGGCAGGTTCAGCTCCTTTTGCAGCTCAGTCAGCCGAGCACTGGCATTATAAGATCGGCGGAAATGCACACAGACTTTCCTGGCCTGCCTCAGGACATCCTGTAAGCCTGGGAACCTGCCCAAGAACCGCTGCACCACCAGGTTGAGGACGTGAGCCATGCAGGGCACATGGGTGAGCTGCCCCTGTCGCAGGGCGGAGAGGAGGTTGGTGCCATTGTCAGAAACGACCATTCCTGGCTTAAGCTGACGTGGCGTCAACCACCTCTCGGCCTGCCCCTGCAGAGCTGCCAGAACCTCTGGCCCAGTGTGGCTCCTGTCCCCCAAACACACCAGCGCAAGCACGGCATGGCATCTTTTTGCCTGCGTACTTGCGTAGCCCCTTGTGCGCCTACGGAGCACCGCTGGTTCCAAGGACAGAGCACTGGAGGAAGAAGAAGAGGAGGGGGTGGAGGAGAGAGGTGTGTCACAACCAGTAGCAGTAGTAGCGTTTTGGAGGCGTGGTGGCGGAACAACCTCCAACACTACTGCACCTTGTCCTGCATCCCTCCCAGCTGCCAGTAGAGTGACCCAATGGGCCGTGAAAGAAAGGTACCGTCCCTGTCCATGCCTGCTGGACCATGAGTCAGCGGTAATATGCACCTTACCGCTGACCGCCCTGTCCAGCGAGGCATGGACATTGCCCTCCACATGCCGGTAGAGAGACGGAATCGCCTTCCGCGAGAAAAAGTGGCGTTTGGGAACCTGCCACTGAGGAACCGCACATTGAACAAACTCACGGAAGGGGGCCGAGTCTACCAACTGAAAAGGCAGCAGTTGAAGTGCTAGCAATTTAGCCAGGCTAGCATTCAACCGCTGGGCATGTGGATGGCTGGGAGTGTACTTCTTTCTACGGTCCAGCAGCTGGGGCAGGGAAATTTGCCTGCTGCAATCGGACGTCGGTGTACTGCAAGTACTTGGTTGTGACACACCTAATTCTACACCTTCAGTCCTCTCAGAGCAGCTTTCAGAGAGGACTGAAGGTGTAGTGGGGATGGAGATCCCAGCTGAGGAGCAAGGAGAGGTCCGCTTAGTTCTTTGGTGTGGGTCTTTTATGTGTGCCTGCCAACGAGCTGCATGGCAGGTCGCCATATGTCTGGTCATGCTTGTCGTGCCCAAGCGGCTGATGTTTTGGCCACGCGAGATACGCTTGAGACAAATATTGCAAATAGCAGTGGTGCGATCTGCTGCACTCGTCTCAAAAAAGGCCCACACCAAAGAACTTTTCTGATAACGTGCAGAGGCAGCGCCCTGCACAGGCGGAGCTCTGCGGTGTTGTACAGTTGCTGTGCTGGCCTCTACCTGGCCTCCAGGGGGCATCCTGCCTCGTTGGACATGTGACGCCGCATCCTCCTCCTCCTCGTCCTCCTCCTCATCCTCTCTCCCTTGAGGCACCCACGTGGAGTCAGTGACCTCATCATCCCCTCCCTCTTCACCACTAGAGCAAACCTGGCAGTAAGCTGCAGCTGGTGGAACAGTACTGCCAGATTCCTCAAGCTGGGTATCGTCATCCGAGCCTTCGAATCGTTGGGCATCCTCCTGGAGCATGTACCCAACACTGTGCTCAAAGAGTTCGGGGGACTCCTCAGGAGGACATGGTGGGTCTAGGGAAGGGGTGGCTGATGATGCTCTGTCAGTACACTGAGCCTGGGTGAGAGAGGATGAGGAGGATGAGGAGGGCTTGGTCATCCATTCTACCAAGCCTTCAGCATGATGCGGCTCCACATGTCCAGCTGCCGAAAACAAAGACGCGCGTGTCCCATGGCCACGTGCTGATGACGATGCACGACCACGTCCACGTCCACGGCCACGTCCACTAGAAACAGAGCCTGCCTGCCCTGTGTTCTTGGCTCTGCACGCTCTGCCTCCCCTTGGCGGTCTTCCAGCCATTGTAGTCGGTAGTCCTGTGGGTGCTGCTGAGAAGAATATATAGGAGCTCTGTGTGATGCCACTAACACACTAGAAGTCCTATGGGTGCTTCTGCAAAGAAAATAGAGGAGCTCTGTGTGATGCCACTAACACACTAGAAGTCCTGTGGGTGCTGCTGAGAAGAAAATATAGGAGCTCTGTGTGATGCCACTAACACACTACAAGTCCTATGGGTGCTTCTGCAAAGAAAATAGAGGAGCTCTGTGTGATGCCACTAACACACTAGAAGTCCTGTGGGTGCTTCTGCAAAGAAAATAGAGGAGCTCTGTGTGATGCCACTAACACACTAGAAGTCCTGTGGGTGCTGCTGAGAAGAATATATAGGAGCTCTGTGTGATGCCACTAACACACTAGAAGTCCTATGGGTGCTTCTGCAAAGAAAATATAGGAGCTCTGTGTGATGCCACTAACACACTAGAAGTCCTATGGGTGCTTCTGCAAAGAAAATATAGGAGCTCTGTGTGATGCCACTAACACACTAGAAGTCCTATGGGTGCTTCTGCAAAGAAAATATAGGAGCTCTGTGTGATGCCACTAACACACTAGAAGTCCTATGGGTGCTTCTGCAAAGAAAATAGAGGAGCGCTGTGTGATGCCACTAACACACTAGAAGTCCTGTGGGTGCTGCTGAGAAGAAAATATAGGAGCTCTGTGTGATGCCACTAACACACTACAAGTCCTATGGGTGCTTCTGCAAAGAAAATAGAGGAGCTCTGTGTGATGCCACTAACACACTAGAAGTCCTGTGGGTGCTTCTGCAAAGAAAATAGAGGAGCTCTGTGTGATGCCACTAACACACTAGAAGTCCTGTGGGTGCTGCTGAGAAGAATATATAGGAGCTCTGTGTGATGCCACTAACACACTAGAAGTCCTATGGGTGCTTCTGCAAAGAAAATATAGGAGCTCTGTGTGATGCCACTAACACACTAGAAGTCCTATGGGTGCTTCTGCAAAGAAAATATAGGAGCTCTGTGTGATGCCACTAACACACTAGAAGTCCTGTGGGTGCTTCTGCAAAGAAAATAGAGGAGCTCTGTGTGATGCCACTAACACACTAGAAGTCCTGTGGGTGCTTCTGCAAAGAAAATAGAGGAGCTCTGTGTGATGCCACTAACACACTAGAAGTCCTATGGGTGCTTCTGCAAAGAAAATAGAGGAGCTCTGTGTGATGCCACTAACACACTAGAAGTCCTGTGGGTGCTTCTGCAAAGAAAATAGAGGAGCTCTGTGTGATGCCACTAACACACTAGAAGTCCTGTGGGTGCTTCTGCAAAGAAAATAGAGGAGCTCTGTGTGATGCCACTAACACACTAGAAGTCCTGTGGGTGCTGCTGAGAAGAATATATAGGAGCTCTGTGTGATGCCACTAACACACTAGAAGTCCTATGGGTGCTTCTGCAAAGAAAATAGAGGAGCTCTGTGTGATGGGACTAACACACTTCAAGTCCTATAGGTGCTTCTGGGAAGAAAATAAAGGTCTGTGTGATGGGACTAACACACTTCAAGTCCTATAGGTGCTTCTGGGAACAAAATATAGCTCTGTGTGTGTGATGGGACTAACACACTTCAAGTCCTATAGGTGCTTCTGGGAACAAAATATAGCTCTGTGTGTGTGATGGGACTAACACACTTCAAGTCCTATAGGTGCTTCTGGGAACAAAATATAGCTCTGTGTGTGTGATGGGACTAACACACTTCAAGTCCTATAGGTGCTTCTGGGAAGAAAATAAAGGTCTGTGTGATGGGACTAACACACTTCAAGTCCTATAGGTGCTTCTGGGAACAAAATATAGCTCTGTGTGTGTGATGGGACTAACACACTTCAAGTCCTATAGGTGCTTCTGGGAACAAAATATAGCTCTGTGTGTGTGATGGGACTAACACACTTCAAGTCCTATAGGTGCTTCTGGGAAGAAAATAAAGGTCTGTGTGATGGGACTAACACACTTCAAGTCCTATAGGTGCTTCTGGGAACAAAATAAAGCTCTGTGTGTGTGATGGGACTAACACACTTCAAGTCCTATAGGTGCTTCTGGGAAGAAAATATAGCTCTGTGTGTGTGATGGGACTAACACACTTCAAGTCCTATAGGTGCTTCTGGGAACAAAATATAGCTCTGTGTGTGTGATGGGACTAACACACTTCAAGTCCTATGGGTGCTTCTGGGAACAAAATATAGCTCTGTGTGTGTGATGGGACTAACACACTTCAAGTCCTATAGGTGCTTCTGGGAAGAAAATAAAGGTCTGTGTGATGGGACTAACACACTTCAAGTCCTATAGGTGCTTCTGGGAACAAAATATAGCTCTGTGTGTGTGATGGGACTAACACACTTCAAGTCCTATAGGTGCTTCTGGGAAGAAAATATAGCTCTGTGTGTGTGATGGGACTAACACACTTCAAGTCCTATAGGTGCTTCTGGGAAGAAAATATAGCTCTGTGTGTGTGATGGGACTAACACACTTCAAGTCCTATAGGTGCTTCTGGGAACAAAATATAGCTCTGTGTGTGTGATGGGACTAACACACTTCAAGTCCTATAGGTGCTTCTGGGAACAAAATATAGCTCTGTGTGTGTGATGGGACTAACACACTTCAAGTCCTATAGGTGCTTCTGGGAACAAAATATAGCTCTGTGTGTGTGATGGGACTAACACACTTCAAGTCCTATAGGTGCTTCTGGGAAGAAAATAAAGGTCTGTGTGATGGGACTAACACACTTCAAGTCCTATAGGTGCTTCTGGGAACAAAATATAGCTCTGTGTGTGTGATGGGACTAACACACTTCAAGTCCTATAGGTGCTTCTGGGAAGAAAATATAGCTCTGTGTGTGTGATGGGACTAACACACTTCAAGTCCTATAGGTGCTTCTGGGAACAAAATATAGCTCTGTGTGTGTGATGGGACTAACACACTTCAAGTCCTATAGGTGCTTCTGGGAAGAAAATATAGCTCTGTGTGTGTGATGGGACTAACACACTTCAAGTCCTATAGGTGCTTCTGGGAACAAAATATAGCTCTGTGTGTGTGATGGGACTAACACACTTCAAGTCCTATAGGTGCTTCTGGGAAGAAAATATAGCTCTGTGTGTGTGATGGGACTAACACACTTCAAGTCCTATAGGTGCTTCTGGGAACAAAATATAGCTCTGTGTGTGTGATGGGACTAACACACTTCAAGTCCTATAGGTGCTTCTGGGAAGAAAATATAGCTGTGTGTGTGTGATGGGACTAACACACTTCAAGTCCTATAGGTGCTTCTGGGAACAAAATATAGGAGCTCTGCCTGCCTGCCACGAACACACTACAAGTCCTATAGGTGCTTCTGGGAACAAAATATAGGAGCTCTGCCTGCCTGCCACGAACACACTACAAGTCCTATAGGTGCTTCTGGGAACAAAATATAGGAGCTCTGCCTGCCTGCCACGAACACACTACAAGTCCTATAGGTGCTTCTGGTAACAAAATATAGGAGCTCTGCCTGCCTGCCACGAACACACTACAAGTCCTATAGGTGCTTCTGGTAACAAAATATAGGAGCTCTGCCTGCCTGCCACGAACACACTACAAGTCCTATAGGTGCTTCTGGTAACAAAATATAGGAGCTCTGCCTGCCTGCCACGAACACACTACAAGCCCCTCTTTCTCAATCAATCTTTGTAACTGAATCTATCTAACTCAATCTCTGTAAGTGAATCTCTCTACCTAACTAAATCCAGCAGAGTGTCACAGATCTAGCCTGCTCAATCTGCGCCGGAACAGCATGTGACCGGCGCAGACGGCGTGGCGGCCTTTTATAGGGGGGGGGCGTGTACTACAGCCACTGAGCTGTAATTGGCTACAGGCGTCCTGCCTGTAGCCAATTATGGCTCTTCGAGTTTCCGGGGCTGTGATTGGCCAAGCATGCGGGGTCACAGTGCATGCTTGGCCAATCATCAGCCAGCAATGCACTGCGCCGGCCGCGCCGGCCGCAATGCATTGCGGGGCCGCTCGCATCACACGAACGTGATGCGAGCGGCCAAAATAGTTCTGGGCTCGCCGAGCGAGCGAACGCCCGGTGCTCGATGCGAACGTGGGTTCGCATCGAGCACCGGGCCCATCCCTACTGGGCAGTAAGTGCCCTGTATTGAGGTGGTTAATAACCGTATTATTAAAAATATACTACATTTTTGTTTTTGGATTTCTTATCACTTTATCTTTTGAATAAAGTATATAGCCATTATTTATAAAATAGCCATAGTTATATACTGTAACTAACCATACAGTTTTGCTTATTGTAGGTACACTGTTCATTCAATTTGGCATCAAAATATTGAGAATAATGAAACAATATATTGCTAAGAAGTTTTTATTGGTCACTGCATCAAAACTGATTGCAAACTTTCAAAGATCGAATTCTTGTATTTTATTTTGAAAAAACACAGTTATTACTTTACCCCTTTAAAGCAAAATTACAGTGTCTGTGTAAAGTTGCCCCTCCCTTGATCAACTGACACTGACCTGATCAGGGATCCCTTGCTGCTCCTTTCTTCATTGCAGCCACCAACAAAATACCATTTGCGTCTAGGTTTGGGGGCGTTTGTGACCTCATACTCATTGATAAAGCCTGACAACCAATTGCTAGTCTAAGCACCGTCACATGATGATGAAGGTTATTTCACTGCTCCATTTATGCTCCTACACCAGTCAGCACGGGTTGTTATAATGGAGTCTATGATGGTGGATGAAGTGGTCGAGGACCGGTAGAGTGGTAAGTATCACTGGGCTAGTGGGGGAGCCTTTACCAGACATTAGGGATGAGCCCGGTGTTCGATTCGAACCCATGTTCGAATCGAACATCGGGCGTTTGCCCGCTCGGCGAGCCCAGAACTATTTGGGCCGCTCGCATCAAATTCGTGTGATGCGAGCGGCCCGCAATGCACTGCGCCAGTTGCAGTACATTGCTGGCTGATGATTGGCCATGCATGCACTGTGACCCGTATGTTTGGCCAATCAAAGAGCCAGCGGTGAGGAGAGCAATAATTGGCCACAGGCAGGATGCCTGTGGCCAATTATAGCTCAGGGGGTTTAGTACACGCCCCACAGTATAAAAGGCCGCCGCACCGGCGGCCTCGCATATTGTGTTGTGTTCCAGTGTCAGTGTCATGTGCTGCTGACTGCTGACATTATGTGCTGTGATTCTGGGGATTAGTGTGTGCGTGCTGTTAGTACAGCATTGCAGTATCACATCTGGGTGGTGTCTATAGTATGCCTGTGAAGGGGCGCATGTTTCCTGTGCTTAGAACTGTCCCTGCACAAAGTGTCATTTTTGCAGGAAAAAAAAGCTACTTAAAATCACTCGCGGCTAATGAATTGACGGCTCCCGTAACACAGAGAACAGTCATTCATTGAAAGTCATTGATAAAAAAAAAAGTAATTGATAAAAAAAAAAAAAAAAGCGTGGGGGTGCCCCCAAATTCAATAACCAGGCCCTTCAGGTCTGCTATGGAAATTAAGGGGGACCCCAGCCAAAAAATAAAAAATAAATGGCGTGGGGTCCCCCTCAAAATCCATACCAGACCCTTGAGGTCTGGGATGGATTTTAAGGGGAACCCCGGCCAAAAAAAAATGGCGTGGGGTCCCCCTCAAAATCCATACCAGGCCCTTATCCGAGCACGCAATCTGGCAGGCCGCAGGAAAAGGGGGGGACGAGAGCGCCCCCCTCCCTCCTGAACCGTACCAGGCCACATGCCCTCAACATTAGGAGGTTGCTTTGGGGGTCTGAGACCCCCAAAGCACCTTGTCCCCATGTTGATGAGGACAAGGGCCTCTTCCCCACAACCCTGGCCATTGGTTGTGGGGGTCTGCGGGCGGGGGGCTTATCGGAATCTGGAAGCCCCCTTTAACAAGGGGACCCCCAGATCCCGGCCCCCCCCTGTGTGAAATGGTGAAAAAGTACCCCTACCATTTCACCAAAAAAGTGTCAAAAATTGTAAAAATGACAGGAGACGGTCTTTGAGAATTCCTTTATTAAAATCTTCTTTCTTCTGGTCTTCCTTCTTCCTCTCTTCATCCTTCGGTTTCTTCATCTTCTCCTTCCGGCATCTTCTTCAATCTTCTTCTTCCATCAACTTCTTCCTCCGATCCGCTTCTTCTTGCTCTGGTCTTCTCGTCCGGCATCTTCTTCCATGGCGTCGGCGTCTCTTCTAGGCCACTCCACGCAATGGGAGGCTCCGGCTGTGTGAGGCTTCGCTGCGTCTGACAGGTCTTTTATAACGGAGGGCGGGGCCAACTGGTAACCCCGCCCCCTCTGACGCACGGGGACGTCATGGGGAATTCCCTATGGCTTTCCCCATGAGGTCAGCGGGGGCGGGGTCACCAGGTGGCCCGCCCTCCGTTATAAAAGACCTGTCAGACGCAGCGAAGCCTCACACAGCG
Organism: Lithobates sylvaticus; assembly: GCA_028564925.1. Lineage (NCBI taxonomy): Eukaryota > Metazoa > Chordata > Amphibia > Anura > Ranidae > Lithobates > Lithobates sylvaticus. Next base: position 189,808,806 of record CM053033.1, on the reverse strand, counting down.
GGAGCCTCCCATTGCGCGGAGCAGCCCAAGAAGAGACCCGGACGCTGTGGAAGAAGATGCCGGACGAGAAGACCAGAGCTTTTTTGGGGACATGGTAGGGGTACTTTTGTACCCCCTTACCATTTCACACAGGGGGGGGCGAGATCTGGGGGTCCCCTTGTTAAAGGGGGCTTCCAGATTCCGATAAGCCCCCCGCCCGCAGACCCCCACAACCAATGGCCAGGGTTGTGGGGAAGAGGCCCTTGTCCTCATCAACATGGGGACAAGGTGCTTTGTGGGTCTCAGACCTCCAAAGCACCCTCCCAATGTTGAAGGCATGTGACCTGGTATGGTTCAGGAGGGAGAGGGGCACTCTCGTCCCCCCTCTTTTCCTGCGGCCTGCCAGGTTGCGTGCTCGGATAAGGGTCTGGTATGGATTTTTAGGGGGACCCCACGCCATTTTTTTTGCCCGGGGTTCCCCTTAAAATCCATCCAAGACCTCAAGGGTCTGGTATGGATTTTGAGGGGGACCCCACGCCATTTTTTTTTGGCTGGGGTCCCCCGTAATATCCATAGCAGACCTGAAGGGCCTGGTTATTGAATTTGGGGGGACCCCCACGCTTTTTTTTTTTATTTTTTTTTTTATTTTATTTTTTATTTTTATCAATGACTTTTTTTTATCAATGGCTTTCAATGAATGACTGTTCTCTGTGTTACAGGAGCCGTCAATTCATTAGCCGCGAGTGATTTTAAATAGATTTTTTTCCTGCAAAAATGACACTTTGCGCAGGGACAGTTCTAAGCACAGGAAACATGCACCCCTTCACAGGCATACTATAGACACCCCCCAGGTACGAAATTTAAAGGAATATTACACTTTTATTGTTTCACTTTAAGCATTATTAAAATCACTGCTCCTGAAAAAACGGCCGTTTTTAAAAACGTTCGGCTCATCCCTACCAGACATGACTGGACAAATTGACAGTGGGGTAATTTACCGAAGCTAAACAGACTGTTCACTTTGCAAGGGAAGGTACACTTTGCAAGGGAATTTACCCCTGAGCTTAGTGAATGTGGTGAAGCTGAAGCTGTGTGCAAAGAATACCTAATCATGTGCAAGCCCTGGGGGTAATTCCCTTGCAGAGTGAACAGTCAATTTGCCTTTAGTAAAGTAACCCCAGTGTCTCTTTAAATACTTTAAGTCCACCCTATAGCAGTTTTAAATATTGGCCTAAATGTATGAAGAAATTTAATTTTTTTAAATTTTTTAAAAATTTTTTATTGGATTTTAAAGAAGAAAGTAAAAAAATATGTTTATTTTTTTCAAAATTGTCACTCTCTTTTTTGTTTAAAATGCAAAAAATAAAAAATGCAGAAGTGTTCAAATACCACTAAAAGAAAGCTCTATTCATGGGGCAAAAAAAGAACATAAATTGATTTTGGTACAGTGTTGCACGCACAATTGTCAGTTAAAGTAACGCAGTTCCATATTGCAAAAAATGGCCTGGTCATGAAGGGGGTAAATCATCTGGAGGTCATGTGGTAAAATTACAAAACATACAGTACTTTTTTGCAATACGTTGACATCTGCCCATTTGTTATACCTTTACAGATCCTACTACTCAAACCGTGCCATGCAAAATAACAATTGGGAGAACTAATTACACTTAATTGAGAGAATGCATGAAATGATCACAGGGCACAGGACAATTCTACATTTCTGACCTAAAAATTGGGTATTTAACAAAATGCTTTCAATAGTATATTTAACAGACCAAACAGTAGCAAAAAAGAGATATACGTTGTTAGGCTTTACATACACTTTACTATATATATATATATATATATATACATTTTTTTTTCTTCTTATTCAGTCCTAATTAAGCTTAATGCAAATTGTTTGTAGATAATGAGACTGGCCATTGGAATCACCTCCTAAGCCTCAGTGCTGTAAAAAGAGAAAAATGGCATCTGAGCATCCCTTCGGATCTGAAATAGGCATTACCAAAGATGAAAGCCTCAGTGTAAAAAACCAAAAAAACAAAAACAAAGGACAGTGCTGTAGTAGGATTTTTAGCGGTGTTATGTACACAAACATCGTAAAGAATGCTTCTAATGTTGCCATGGTTGCAGGAAAGCAGCGTTTTATTTTTTGAGTCGTTTTATCAAATCATACCTCATTGCAAAATTTAAATGGGAAGGTTATTTTAATAACTGTAATTGCAAAATGGCTTGTTTGTGTTAACTTGTAGTTACTCTATTTAATTCTTATGGTAGTGTATGTTATCTTATTTTTTTGTGTAAATTGGATGTTTCCTATAAAATAGCATTGATTATAAAAGGTTTTCATATTAAATATTTATCTGTTTTCAGACTAATTATGCAGAACAAACATATTCATTAGCTATTACAAAATGAATATAAAATTATATTTTTCCAGAATAAATTATACTTAAGTAATAATTTATAAATTAAGTAATTATAATTATTATCACAGTATAAAAAATATATATTTAGCATGATTTTTTATGACTCCAAACCAACACATTATTCATTTTTTGTTTTGGTATTTTTTTGTATGTAAATAAAATGTGTATATATAATTTTTTAAGCTTTGCATTTTGTTGGGAAGGGTAAGAATGATTTACTGTATCAGTGAATATTAAAGGGTAAGCTCACTTTTTAGTGTAGCACTACCCCCGTAGAAGCTGCTGGATAATGTCTGTCCTCTGGTGCTCCCTTGACAATGTAAACTTCTCAACTCTTCTGACACTCTAGGTTCAGACATAGTTAGACCAGTAATGTTCACCACTAATACCCAGCACAGAATAAAAGATTAATGGACACAATAATTCAATAGCCACAGTTGTATTGAATACCTCAATGATGGCTGATGTGGTATTACAAACTATTCACAGCAATGCACTCAATTTGAAGGAGTAAGGAATGGTAACACAAAGGGAATGTCAATACTTAATGTCAGCAGACTGTACATAACCACTGTGCATCAATGGTGGCGGTTGAAAGTGCAACAAGGGTTGTGGGGGGAGAAGCATAAGAAAACTGACAGCTCCCTTGTGAGCACTGGTGCAACGCAATGGGACCAAGTGAATGCCATTTTAGGATTGTTTGTATAAAGAAGGGGCACCCCTTTAAATAAGCAATAAGCAATTGTGGATATGGAATAGAGTCATACCAAAGGTTGGGGATAGTATCTTCTGCTAGCACGTCGGGCCCTTTAAAGGTGAAGAGTAATGAAGAATGGCAGAGTCAGATCTGAAAACAGAACTGATAAAACAAGAAAGCAAGGATTCCTTAACAGATTTGGATAAACCGATGTATACTAACAGTGTCTTTATACAACTGGTTAAACAGAAAGATGGACTGCGGCCCTCCCACCAATCATGGCGTAGCGCTACTCGCGTGAGGGCAGCTTGCTTAATCTGTACCCCACTGGTTGTCCCGACCATGCAAGTCCTCATAAACCTCTGACACCCTGGGTTCAGACATTTTCAGTGATAATCAAAGAGTTAAAGACACACACAATTAAAGTGAAAAAGTTGAATTGTGTTTACTGAAAGGTTAAAAGCATTCATTTATTTCCAGTGATATAAACCTAACTTCTGAAAAAGTTCCACAGGAGCAAAGATAACAATGATATAAAACAGTGAAACAGAGCAATAACTGACTGTAAAATATAAAGACTTTCAAACAACACTCTATTCAGTTTGAAACCTGTGTGAACAGGCGGGGGCAAAGGGGTGACCACTATTGTGTCAAACCACTCGCTTCTGTGCCTCAACACCACAGGTCAGATAGTTACGCAAATTACCACATTGTCCCTAAATTAATGAAACTATTAACTCTTTAATACTTAAACTCTCAACTGTGAGCAGCTGTGGTCATTTTCATGAGCTCAGCATGAAAAGAGCCTTCCTGGAGCATTTCAGTCCCTGGTAGTGCAACTGAAGCAAACAATCAACTATGGGTGGCAAGGCACTGTCAAAAGATATCCAGGATAAAGTTGTGGTTAGGAACAAGTCAGTAACAAGTTTGGAAACAAACAATTGTCAAAGGCTTTATCAATGTCTAGAAGCACAGTCAGGACTATTATTAAGAAATGGAAGGTATTTGGTACAACACAGACCCATTAGGAATTTTACATGCACAACGCACAAGCACCACATTTTTAGCTGACCCCGATCACCACGGATGAAACCAAAAATTTCATCATGAGCCTCCGAGACAGTACATCGCCAAACGACATCATCCCCACAAAATTCTTGAAAGAATGCTCCGACATTCTGGCCCCTGCTATTACACACCTAGTAAATCAGTCGTTCAAAGAAGGATTGGTTCCTAAGTCCCTCAAGAAAGGCATCGTCAAACCACTGCTAAAGAAACCCAACCTCGACCCCAAAGATCCGAACAATCGCAGACCGGTAACAAGCCTGAACACCATTTTTAAGATTATGGAGAAAGCAGTAGTACAACAGCTTCAACTTCACCTGGACACACACAAGCTCTTTGACCCGCTACAATCTGGCTTCCACCCAGGCCATGGCACAGAAACGGCACTTCTGAAAATATGTGATGACGCCCTAGAAGCAGCGGATGATGGAGAATTGTGTCTTCTGGTACTGCTGGATCTTAGTGCAGCGTTCGACACTGTGGACCACAACACTCTTCTCAGCCGCCTCAAGGAAGTCGCAGGAATTACAGATGTAGATCTTCCATGGTTCACTTCCTTCTTAGGAAACCGGTCACAGACAGTGAAACTAGGAGCCTTCACTTCGGAAACCCGGGCAATTACTTATGGAGTCCCCCAAGGATCACCATTGTCACCAGTACTCTTCAACATCTACATACGGCCACTCTTCAAAATCATTAGCAAATTGGATCTATGCTACCACTCATACGTGGACGACACTCAACTGTATTTCCGGATCACCGGACAAAAAGACCAGTACCAGGAACTAGGAAAATGTCTCACCTTGATAGATGACTGGATGACCACTAGCTTCCTCAAACTGAATGGATCAAAAACAGAACTACTGCTCCTCGACGCAAACCAAAGGAAAAAGACGAAGACCCCGTGGACACCACCAACAATCCTTGGACAGACCATCCTTCCAAGCACCAAAGCGAAAAGCCTCGGAGTAATCTTTGATTCAGAGATGACCATGGAGGCACAAATAGGATCGGTAATCAGCGGATCCCATCATCTCCTCCGCATGCTGCGCAGACTTATACCATTTATCCCGGAAAAGGAAAAAGCGGTAGTAGTAGGAACTATCATCAGCTTGCGTCTCGACTACGCAAACTCTCTCTACATAGGATTACCGGATTACCAGATTGCACGCCTACAAGTCATCCAAAACACAGCAGCAAGATTAGTCACCGGAAAGAAACCTTGGGAAAACATCTCCCCATCCCTGAGGACCCTCCACTGGCTCAAGGTAAAAGACAGTATAACATTCAAAACCCTCTGCCTCACCCACAAATGTACACAAGGTAACGCGCCTCAATACCTTTGTGAGAAAATAGAAAAATACATACCAAATCGCAGCCTGCGATCGACAAACCAAAACCGCCTTCTCATCCCCAGAGCCCGATACAAATCGAAGGGAGAACGAAGATTCGCAGTACAGGGACCTCGGCTATGGAATGCTCTACCAAACAACATCCGCTTGGAAGAAAACCATCAGGCCTTCAGGAAAAAACTTAAGACCCATCTCTGCTAAATATTGCATGACAACAAGAGCAGTCAAGCGCCTTGAGGCGATTCAGTTCGCATTTGCAGCGCTATACAAATCATTCATTCATTCATTAGAAGAGGATGTGTATACCCTAATGTAACTACAAGTTGTGTAGGAGGAAACCAAGTGTGCAAGGAGAAGCAGGTTTGGGCAGGTGGTGAAGAGAACTAAGACCATTACTTTTACATGGTCAAAAGTGAAGTTTCTGTCCCTCACACAGTGATGGATGGAGAACTCTTAGCTAACAGTAGTCTGCATGGAGATGCAGGGAGCAATAGTCTGCATAGGAGATGCAGAGGGAGTAACAGTCTGCAGGGAGCTGCAGGAGAAGATTCCTACTTAGTCAAGTGTTCACATCTTATCTTCAGGCTCTAATTATCATCAAAGTATATTGAAACCTGTATATATTATGGCAATGATTTATCCTATGGGCACCCCATATCCCAATCCCTACCCAAGTTGTACCCCCCAATAAAACAACAAAAACAAAGCTTACAAATGACTGTTCATTGTCTCTGGAAAGGATGTATGAAGTCTGGCAGTGGGGTGATTTGGCGGATTGTTTGTCAGTAGTGCTAACACCATGGCTACACCTGCATAAGTGTAGTCCAGTGATCATAGTCCTTCAGAGGCATTTCTACAACACTGATGTCTTCAGGGTGAACCCCAGGTTAAACGTCTCTGTTACAGACCATGACAGGCAACATTCTCCTACTCCTACAGGTCTCTTCTACTATCTCAATCTCTTATGGGACTTACAACCCAAGGTTGGACTGAAACTCCCTGTTTTTTGTCTGTTGCAGGCTCTCTTCTATGGGGCCAACTGTGAACTGGACCACTGTCCCATTTTTATATTACACAGGGTACGTGGCACATGGCACGTGGCCCAGACCCAGACAGGAACCCACCAAAAAGAATTAAAAGAACGGGCAAAGTAATATCCCCAACCCTCCCAGCCAGGACAGCACCTACTGAATGCTTCAATGCTTACATGAAGAACACCAGATCTGGGGATCTGCCACTGTGGACTCTGTTTATGAACTTTCGCCTCTGCAAGTACGCTGGGGCAGTCAGAAGCCTGACTTAGGGATTTGTTTAGGGAAAAGACTGTGCACTTTGTTTTGGAACTGTTATGCTGATGTTTCCAGTAAAACGTTTGAAAAATTGTCATGCCTGGTCTGAAGTTACTTAAAGAGGTGCATGGTGGTAATGGCGTGTAGAAGAACAGGGCCTGTAATGCGCATACAAGGGATGAAGTGATAACATGCAGTTGCTAGGGGCAACAAGTAAAAGAGAAGGCTAACATGACAGGCAGCCAGCGGGAGAGTGGTACCAGCAGGGGTTATGGGTCTCATGTATAGGGAGGGGAGTGGTTCATCGCCTACCTCCCAAATGGTCAGTGCCCAAGCAACTAGAACCAGACCCTTGTTGCAGAGACCCTAGGAACCTAGCTGTATGGCACGGAAGAGAAAAGAGTTAATTTTGTGCATGCATGTGGTCCGCGCTGGTGTATGTCAGGACCCCGTTCTGTCACTGGGAGAGAGATGGCAGAGTCAAGCTTGACTGGTGGAAAGAGACACCACTCTGTGGTGTCTCCTTTAAAATGTCGTATCCTGAGCAGGTGTTTGTATCGTGGGACCGGGTGGCACCTGTATGACAGCTTCAGGTTAAGATACAAAGACACCGGAGTATACAGCTCCCTTCTAAGTCAGGTGCTGCCATAATGTTGATGTCACATGAACATGGTCCCGCCGTCAGCTCCCAGGCATTAGTGAGCATGTGCACCTGAGAGTCCGGAGGAAGGAGAAGAGTGAGAGAGGGCAAAAAGCTCCGTATTCACCGGGCGAGTTGGCTCTGCCCACACCTCTATTAGAAAACATTGCATGGTTTGCAACCTAAACATCACACAACTGGAAGAGTAGAATGGTGCCAAAGATTACATTTTGCTAAGCATGGGGGAATAAAAATCTTCTTTAAAATGTTTCCCTACACGTGAATTCGCAACATCACTGGTTTGTAGAATCTCCAGCTCACATTTTTCCCCTTGGAATTCATGTTTTCAGAAGTATCATCTGAGTAGAGCTTGTCACATTTTTTTAAAAATCATTTTCAAAGTATGTGGAGCAAATCGACTAGAAAAATGTAGCTTCAGGCTAGCAGTTTTCAGCTGTGAAAAAAAAGAGAGAAAAGTGTGCTAAATACCCTCTGAAAAATGTTCAAGAATTTTGACAACCAGAGAATTAAAACTAGAAAGAAGAAACACAATGAAATGTTTCTGCAGGACTATCTGGTTTGACAACATTGTGAGGATAAGCCAACATTTGTTAGGATAACGTAGATCGGGTCAGAATTTCAACTCAGGGACATTTTTTTGTCCACAATTGGCTGGAGTCAGGGGCGTTGCTAGGTCTGCAAAAGATCTGGGGCTAGAGCCCATAGCAGCGGTCACCAACCTGGGGGGGGCACGCTGGTGGTAAGCAATTTTTCGCGGGCAAAGGAAGGCTGGTGTTGGCGTTTCAAGCTTCATGGCACCATGGTTGATATGGTGTCAGGGTGATCGAAGTGCATTGTTTCTATTGTTAGAGTGTAATATATAATGAAGTGGTTCAACTCACTATAATGCAGAATCAGCGGGAGCCCTGGGCGTGTCACTTGCCACGTCACCTGCCACCATTTGCAGATTGTCTCTTGCCACATCACTTGCCACCATTTGCAGATTGTCACTTGCCACGTCACCTGCCACCATTAGCAGATTGTCACTTGCCACCATTAGCAGATTGTCACTTGCCACATCACCTGCCACCATTAGCAGATTTTCACTTGCCAAGTCATTTGCCACCATTTTCAGATTGTCACTTGCCACGTCACCTGCCACCATTTGCAGATTGTCACTTGCCACGTCACTTGCCACCATTTGCAGATTGTCACTTGCCACCATTTGCAGATTGTCACTTGCCATGCCAGCCAGTGCCACCAAATGTGAATTCTCGCTGCATTGGTGGCAGGCTGGCAGCACTGGCCCATTTAGTGAGGGCAGGAGAGCGGAGATGCGGGCTGGGCAGTGAGAGATGATGTAATCTCTCTGCTTCCCGCCACACCTCTGACATTTAAAAGGCCCGCGCTGTGAGGGCGGAAGAGCACTGATGTGTGGCAGGCAGTGAGAGATGATGTCATCTCTTTGCTCCCCGCCGCACATCGTTCCCACGTTGAAGTCCCGGCTGTGAGGGCAGAAGAGTGGTGATGGGCGGGCGGAGAGAGATGATGTCATCTCTGCTCGTGTACACGCTCATTTCCAGGGCTGGACTGGGACAAAAATTTGTCCCTGGACTTCATCCAGACCGGCCAACTTTGACAGGTCTCACCCATGTGCTGCGCTGGTCCCCCATATGCTGTGTGCTGCGCTGGTCCCCCATGTGCTGTGTGCTGCTCTGGTCCACCGCGTGCTGCTCTCGTCCCCTGAGTGCTTCTCTGGTCCCCCCCATGCTGTGCTGGTCCCTCGCGTGCTGCTTTGGTCCCCCCATGCTGCTCTGGTCCCCACGTGCTGTGTGCTGCGCTGGTCCCCCGCGTGCTGCTCTGGTCCCCCGCATGCTGCTTTGGTCCCCTGCATACGGCACTGGTCCCCCATGTGCTGTGTGCTGCTCTGGTCCCCCGCGCGCTGCTCTGATCCCCCATGTGTTGCTCTGGTCCCCCACATGCTGTTTTGGTCCCCCGCATGCTGTTTTGGTCCCCCGCATGCTGTTTTGGTCCCCCATGTGCTGCTCTGGTCCCCCATGTGCTGCTCTGGTCCCCCGCATGCTGTTTTGGTCCCACTCCCACATGTGCTCTGCTGGTCCCCCCCTGCTGCTCTGGTCCCCTCCGCTCCTCTATCCCCCCCCAGCGCTCACCTCTTCTCCCTTCTTAGTTATGCAGCGCGGCTGCATACAGACGTGATTCTTAGGAGTGCACACTGAGAAGCTCATCGTACGATCCAGAAGACATGCAGCTGCACACAGCTGTGACATAAACTTCCTTGGCACTCTTTCTCTTGTTCTTTTCCTCCCCCGCTCTCCATCCTGTCTGCTGCCGCTGAGAATCTAGATGAGAGCGGGGGAAGGAAAGAACAAGAGAACGAGTGCCGAGGAAGTTTATGTCACAGCTGTGTGTGGCTGCATGTCTTCTGGATTGTACGATGAGCTTCTCAGTGTGCACTCCTAAGGATCAAGTCTGTATGCAGCCGCGCTGCATAACTAAGCAGGGAGAAGAGGTAAGCGATGCGGGGGGGGGGAGGAGACAGAGGAGCAGAGGGGGGTGGCGGTCCGCTGTCCCGATGACCAGTACATGCCTGCTCGTCTCTCCTCCACCTCCAATGCCGTCCGCTCCTCTCTCCTCCACACCCGCTGAGACTCGGGGCTATGGACTCCACATTCGGGGCTCCAGCCTTGATAGCCACCCCCTGGCAACGCCTATGGCTGGAGTTATATTTACTTTGTCTCCAATCATTTCTAGATCCAATCCTCTATCTTTAATAAGATCTGGACAAAAATCTTTATCTCCAATCAGTTCTTGACTAAGGATGAGCTAAACATTTATCCAGAACTTAAGTTCAGACAGAAAACCTTCTGCCCGGGAATCATTCGTTCATAAGCCATTTAGCATGGATGCATGTGACAACTTCCTGCTGTCAATGGTTGCTAAGGAAGCAGCGGGTGCTTCCCAGATAGCAAGTAATCAAGCTTCAAATTTGAAAATGACTTGCAAAGCTATGGCTAGACTTGCCAGGCTTCACACGTCTCACAATTACAGCATTACATTTGTGGCGAGTTAGGCCCCTTTCACATGGGGCAAATCTGTTTGACGGCTCCGCTGATCCCCACTGAGCAGGCGGATGACAGGTCCCCCTCCGCTCACTGTGCAGAGATGGACCTGTCAGAGTCCTGCTCTCCTCTATAGGGTGATCGGATAAAAATGGACCGCCTGTCTGTTTTCATCCGATCCCATCCGATCTGATCCCCCAGACGGATGGTAAATAGGGCCAACATCCATCTGAATTTGGCGGACAGGATCGGATCGGATAGCAGCGGATGTCAGCGGACATGTGTGGACCTGCATGTCAGAAGAAAATAATAAAGAACTGGTTAAAAAAAAATTCAAGTGTACCTATTTATTTACACCTATGACCTGAACTCCAAGCTATTCATTGCTCCTTTTTGTAGTTCTTGCATTGTTATAAGATAAACTAGATACGTTTTTGTTTTTTTGTTATTTTTTAAGGTCTGTGCCCCTCTAGAAAACAATTCTTCTGCATAACTATTCAGAATAAAATTAATAAACACAAAGCTTAATTCACACACTAAATTCATATACATTTAAAAATAAAGATTAGGCAATGTGAACTTATTTATTTATAACATTAAGCTATAAAGTTTATAACGTTTGTGAAATGTATTCATTGTTACAATGGATACATTTTTTTTTTAAAAATAAAATAAAATACATTAGCGTCAAATTCAATTTAAATGTACTTAGAGTTTTGTATTTTGGTAAATAGTAGAGAAAGATTAGAATCCATGTCAATTTTATTCATTGCTGTTGGATAGATTCACCTGCTCTGTTTGTCTTATCCCCCGTACACACGGTCGGGAATTCCGACCACAAAATCCGTCCGGAAAATTTGATCGCTCCGAACGTGGTGACGTTCGATGCATACGACGGAACTACGTAGAGGCTAGTAGCCAATAGCTTTGATCTCGTAATTTGATCTGAGCATGCGTGGCACTTTGTCCGTCAGAATTCTTGACACACGATCGGAAAAAGTCCGATCGGATTTTGTTGTCGGAAAATTTGAGATCCTGCTCTCAAATTTTTTCCGTCGGAGATTCCACAGGAAAAAGTCTGCTAGAGCCCACACACGATCGGATTTTCCGACAACATGATCCGATCTGACTTTTTCCATCGGAATATCCGACCGTGTGTACGGGGCATAAGAGGGGAATTTCCTCACTTTGAATAGGTTTTTCAATGACTTCCATCTCCTCAATGGGACACAAAAAAAACCCATAAAAACACACACAAAACAAAAAAAAAACAACTGACAGGAGTATGAACCATTCCTTGTTAGTTTTTTTACTAAAGCCTTAGTCAGTTTAGTTTTGGTTGACGTTATAAATAAACAATGCATAGAAGGACATATTTAAAAGTATTAAAATCAGTCACACATCTTTATAATTATTTATAATCCTGCAAATCCCTCCAGCTCATATTCCTGGGAATTTGAGCGTAACGTCATACAGGTTTTGGGAGTCTCCTTTTCCACAAACCATAGTGACTGTCTTGTCATCAGGCCATATAAAAGCTTGAGGATTCCAGCAGACTGGACATCAAAGCTTTCAGAAATCCTCCTGACATAAACAGCTTTAGCTGCACGGTTATTCCATTAAAGATGGCATCTGAACGTCTCGTGTGCAAAGTCGGTCTCTGGGTGCTTGCAGCTTGCATGGTTCTGAGCCTAAAGGGTGCAGGTGAGTGACAAATTTATACATATAATTTACTTTTTGATTTTTGAGTTATAGGATATTTTGTAACACGGAAAATATATTATATATAAAGCTAATAATTAGTTTATGTCCAGTATGCATTTTTACTAATTACAGGGGGTCCCCGGGTTACAAACAAGATAGGGACTGTAGGTTTGTTCTTAAGTTGAATCTGTTTGTAAGTCGGAACAGGTCCATTTTTTAAGTGTAGCTCCAGACAAAAAATCTATTTTTAAGTTTTTTAGATAACATAGAGAAGGGTTATCACCCCTGTAACATTTGTTTTGCTGTCTGTGCCCCTGTTCAGAAGATTTCACCTCACCTTCTGTCCCAATGACAATTGGATTTTGAAAATTTTGGGTTGTTAGGGAAACATGGACTGGTGATAAAGCATCAGTGGAGACACCTTTTTCCCATATTAACTCTTACATGAGTGAATTTCCCTTCCTAGGGGTAGATTTCCTCTCACTTCCTGTTGTCTCCCTCCGTTTGTAAGTAGGAGTCGTTTGTAAGTCGGATGTTTGTAAGTCGGGGACCCCCTGTACTTTGCAAAAAATACACTGTGGAAAAAATATATAGAAAAGTATAAATATAAAATATAAAAAATATAATACCATCATAAAAGTACACACATATATACACATATATATATATATATATATTTATATATATATATATATTTATATATATATATATATATATATATATATATATATATATATATATATATATATATATATATATATATATATATATATATATATATATATATACACATAATTTTATATATATATATATATATATATATATATATATATATATAGATATATATAGATATATCTATGTATATATATATATATATATATATATATATATATATACACACCAATTCAAGGTAAGTCCCATTCATCCAATAATTAAGACATCAACAAAAGAGGATACAACCTCCAATATTCAATGCTGTTTACTTCAAAGTAGAATCTTCATACAATATATATATATATATATATTTTTTTTAAATATATATATATATATATATATATATATATATATATATATATATATATATATATATATATATATATATATATAGAATAAAATATGTTTCCCAGTTTTAGCTTACACAGGCTTTATAAATGTCCCCAAACAAATTACAAAACAATAGTGATTCCAACCTCTTTCCACTCTATACAAAACAAAAATATAAATATTAGCTTTACACACTTTATATACTTATATTTATATGTGAAACTAGTGGTTGAATCTTACTTGTAATACTAAAATGCTACCCTTACAGGCAGCTAAAAAGACCTTATCATGCTTGTTCTGTCAAGTGGCATTGCATTTGGGATTGTGCAGATGAGAAGTTAATTAGCCACAGCTCACGGAAACCCCGTAGCAACCTCTGGAGTAACCCTGGTTAGGAATGGTTGACTTGCACTATTTGAAAATTAACTATAAACTTTGCTATTACAAGAATTTATATATTTAAATTTAATGACAGTAGCCCAACATTTTTATGTAGACCTGAACTAAAAGAAAACATTAAGGGGTTGATTTATTAAAACTGGAGAGTGCAAAATCTGGTGCAGCTCTGCATGGTAACCAATCAGCTTCTAACTCCAGCTTATTCAATTAAGCTTTGACCAAAAAAACGTTTTTTTTTAATTGAGTGTGGGCTTGGTTTGTGCTATAGTGCTGTAGTGGTATACACAATATATTGCACCATCATTGTCTGCTCCTGCCCTTATTATCCTCACATATCACTGTTTTCATTTAGTGGCCATGTTTGCCACTCTAGGTTAAGAATATTTGTTGTCCCTGGAGATTTGTATGGGTATCATTTGCCCAAACTAACCTGAGATACTCCCTCTAATTTTTTGGACACCTAAGCTGGTGATCCTCAACTAAATCTATAACCATTTTAATAGGTAGGGAGACTTTCAAATATAATTTCTTTACACTTTTTTTCCCCACCCCTCTAAAGCCCCATACACACGCTCGGACAATCCGCGGACCAGGTCCGTCGGATCATGTCCGTCGTACTTTGTCCGATGTTGGTTTTGCGTACACACGGTCGGACAAAGTTGTCGAAAAATCCGATCATTCTGAACGTGGTGACGTTTGTTGCCTACGACGGGACTACGTAGAGGCTAGTAGCCAATAGCTTTGGTCTTGTAATGTGATCTGAGCATGCGTAGCACTTTGTCCGGTCGGACAACCGTACACACGATCGAATTTTGTGTGATCGGACCGGGTTGTAGGCAAATCTATCCAGCAGGAGATAAGACTTTGTCCGTCGGACAATTCGACGTACACTGTCCGATGGTGCATACACACGGTCGGATTTTTCGACAACATGGTCCGATCGGACAGAATCCATGAAAAAGTCCGACCGTGTGTATGGGGCTTAAGCTGAAATAGTTCACCAAAGTGTGCTATTCTATAGTTACTGTGTTCTTACTGCCAAGGCCGGCTGTAATGTTTACATCCTTTGTACAGGTTTCTTCATCCAATGTTCACGCATGGGCAGTATAATGCAGTATAATGCAGGGATAATTATGAGTCATTTGGAGGAACCAGATGAAAACTAGCAAATTAAATACAGTGGAACCTTGGATTACGAACATAATCCGTTCCAGGAGAATGCTTGTAATCCAAAGCACTCGCATATCAAAATGAGTTTCTTTATAGAAGCCAAAGATAATTCATTCCACATTGACTTCTATTGTATGCAGTACCGCATGTTACCAGAGGTGGGTGGGGGGCGCCGAAGAAACTCGGAAATACTCGTGGACCGGTCGGATACACTTGTAAACCCTCGCAAAGGCTCAGAAACACTCAGGAACTGAGCATTTACTAGTGTTTCCGAGTATTTCCGAGTATTTCCGAGTACATCCGAGCAGCTCCGAATGGCTCCGAGTGTCACCAGCGCCCCTGCACCTCTGGCCAAATGCAGTACTGCACACCACAGAGGCTTAAATTCTGTTCATTTTGTGAGAAAACACTTGCAAACCAAGTCGGAATTAAAAAAAAATATTAGCTCATATTGCGACAAGCTTGTTAACTGCGTTACTCGCAATCCAAGGTATTACTGTACAGGAAGTTTATAGAGCTTATAGAGCCTTATGTGCAAGTAGAAGAAATATGAGATATGGTCCAGCTAAATTTTGATGATAATCAACTTGTAGGAGTCAGGAAATGTTTGGTGACGGGTTCTTTGGTGTTGCTTGATTTTTTTACTACTGAGCCCTGTTTTTTGGAAAAAGGAAGGGTGAAGGGTACTGTAAACCAAACGAACCAATCAGAATTCAACAACATTGTACTTATTGCTGTAAATTAATAAAAAGTAGAATTTATTAGAGCAAAACGAGTTACTGACCAGCCTGTCTGTAACCTTCCTGTAAATGTATGCCTATAGTATTCTCCTCCTTTAATTCAAATCTTTTTTTCTTATTCCCACAGAGGCTCAGACAAACTCTACAAACACTGGTAAGTATGTGAATCAATAAATAGTGTATTCTATGGTGCAGAAATTTTTATGTACTGATAGAGTTTTTCATTAGGTTACTGCATGGTAAGCTTGTCATTTGGTGACTAAACACTGATCATGGCTGGAAGTTCAGACTCTTCAACTAAGGATCGGCTATGCTAACTCTGCTCATGTTTTTAAACCCTGACAATCGTTTCCTAAAAATATTAAATTTACAAACATGTATATTGCTTACGTTTGCCTTAGGTTTAAAATTCTTAGTTTTTTTCTACATGAGATGGACAACTGATAAAAGCTTATACACAGGAAGGTTTTCCAGGAAACTCCATGAGACTTTTTTGTTACCAACTTTCTTGACTTTGAGAGCTTTTTTACCATATTACTATTGCATTACTTCTGTATTATGGTATTACAGCATTACACATTCATAAGCCCTATGCTCTATATAAGTTTGGGATGTAGTTGAAGGTGGAGATTAGCATCATGGCTTGTAGATTAGTCACTGGAGGTAATTGAAATACTACAGTCAGGGCTTGTGTCAGCAGCCTATGGGTTCGTGTTGATGACATCATTGTGAGACACTTCTGAGATCATTCAGAATTATTTTATGGATGTATTTGACTTGCAATTGACCCTCTTATGACCTGCATTTGACCTGCTTCAAGCTCATTTTGCATTCCTATAGCCTTGTACAGAAATGCAATATCTGTTTAAAGCATACAGAAGCCTGTCAGCAAAGGCCCTTAGTCTGCTTAATAGTTAAATAACCCTTGGGGAATAAGAAATAGTGGAATCCTGAAAAGCCAACCAAAGGTTACATATATAATGACCAACTATTTGGTCCCCCATGCACATAAATAATTGCACATATACATAGAAAATAAGGTCTTCAACACATAAATACACATTGATACAATTATTTATATCAAACCCATCTTCTTCTAAGTGTTTTAAGAATAGGTGTTCCCTTAAATAAGGTTTATGAATCTACCAAATCAATGTGCTCTTTATAAATACATACAAAGTGGAAACACAGTAACTGTTGGTTTTACCTTAACTACATATTATTTCATAATAAGTCTACTTTTTTACCTCTATCTCTGGTATGCGAGCTAACATGGTTTCTTCTTTGCACAGGAGTGCCTGGATGGGGTGTAGCTTTGTTGGTTTTAACATCTCTGATCCTGGCCTCAATGCTGTGTAGTCTGTGCTGTCTGGTGAGTGTACAATCATAAAGATCTAATTGTTGGTCTAATCGTAAAATAATAGCTATTATCAAGTTATTATCTTATCAAATACATTCATGGTGGATGCATGTTTTGAATTTTAATGTAATCATTTTTCGAATGTAAGTTTATATTAAAGTTACAGTTTAACATAAAAAGTCAATATATTATAAAGTATTTAAAAAGGCAGCTTGAAAACATAACCTTTGATAGACAGCTAAATACACAGTGGCAATGCATATATGTGAACTGTGCTACCTGCTAATGGACTTTTAAATCTTTCCAGCTTTTATTTGAAACTGATGCCCTTGGCAAATGTTACAATCAGGTTCTCTGAGGACTACAAAGCCATTTTGCAATGCAGTTTGTAATATTCAAGTCCAAATACAAATTTATCCCAACAATAGATTGTTTGCAAAGCCAGTGTTTTACATATGACAATTTGAAAATGTAAATGATGATACAGTAGATATGGACTCAATGACCACTATGTAGTTGGATGTGATTGGAGTGTTATTAGTTAGCACAACAGTTAGCTTCTAGTTTAAGTAGCATCAAGCCTGCTTGGCTTTGCAAACAATCTTTTATTAGAATAAACTTGTATTTGTACTTGGATATTATGGTGGGGAGCTTTATTTTTTAAATTCACCCTTTCCTATCACATCCCAAAATAATCGTATAAGCCCTTTGGTGAGCAGAAGCTGCCAGTCCATTATTTATATTCTCTACATTTACACTATTACTGTATTATTGGATGACATCAATAAAGTGAAAATAACATATAAAGAAATTATAGGGTTCCAGTGTCTCATATCCATTTTCTCAAGAAGTTTGTGGTTTAACAACAAAGAACAGCAGTACAAGGATAACATTGTCCCTGTGTTCTCTAAAGTTCACCTCAGTCAATGGGGGTGATATACTAAGGGAGAAGACATGGTTCACCAAGCAAAGAGATTGTCTTCTGAGCTTAGTCATAGGGTGAAGTTGTGTTCAATTAACCAATCATATGGCAGTATATGGTGATATCTCTCACACATGACTGGGAATTTAAAGTGAATACAGGTTCGCCTTATCTACTAACATTCACTTTGCAAATTAACAATAATTTTGATAAGGGTTCAGCCTTTACTTCTAATCTCTGTACAATCTACTTTCACTCACTTTATACCCAACGCAACTACATTCATTCCCTTTATATCCAAGACATACTGTAGCTATTGTCAAGGTATTACAAATAGTAACAAAACAGAACACCTTTATATTGAGGACACTATGCAAAGTAGCAGAGCTCTGATTGGCTCCTAGTGCTCTTCCTACCCCTCCAAATCAGAATTCTGCTGGACAGGGCATACAGGAAGCGAATATCAAGATAGATTTGGGTACTTATATTAATTCTACCTAAAAAAAAAGGTTTATTGATTTTTTAACTGAACAAATAACTAGATAAAATGCTGCAGTTACCTAATCATTATGTGTATAGTGACTTTTCACCATTTATTTCCCTTCCTTGTAGCCTTTGCTATGTAAGAGCGGTGGAGACAGTCATTGTGGATTTTCTCTGAGCAAATAGTAGTAGAAAGGACGGCAAGGACAACATTCTGTTCTGTTTCATCTTGGTTCTGTTACACACAAATCTTCATGTCTACTTATATCCTTATACTTATATCCTGAGTCTTTGCCCGTCTTGTTCTGGATACTCCACCTGTGAATTCAGAAGGTCTTTACCACACAGAGTCTGTGAAGAATTCCATTTTCATTTTAATCTACCTCCATATGTGGAATCCATCCTCCTTTCTCTAGAATTAATTTCTACTCTAAAAGCATTTTTTTACTTCATTAAAATATAATTCCTGGCATATGTACCATTGAATTGAAGGTGAATGCTATGGATTTTGTATTTTATTATCTGCTGGAATGTGTAAATATAAATAATCTTCAAATAAAAAAAATGTTTCAGATCTGATCCATTATTTCCTGTTACTATTGTGTTTCTTTCTTAAATGGTACCTTTCAATTATATTGGTGTTTGCACTCTATGAATGCCAACTTTGCATAACTTGGAGCCCCCTCCCTTTCATTCAATGGTTTAAAATCTGAGCCTCAGTGGTCAGTACATGCTCTCACATTGGAGTGTGTCATGTAAAGTGAGGGCTCAGCAGCAGAACAAGGTGGAGTGGAGATAACATTCAAATCAAGAAGTATGGTTCTCTTTATGTAATGTATAGAGTATAATACTTATCCCTTGGCAACTGTGAAAAATTTGTCATGTCCACTACTAACCTATGGTGTAGGTAATTACCCTTGTTCCTACTTTATCCCAAATATGGCTCATAAAGAGAAATCTGACAGTTTGCACTTTTACTACAGAGCTCTATAACTCACAGGTGGGCCATGCATACATAGTAGTAGAAGGCAGTACAAGTCCATACAGGATGACAAATAATTATGTTTTAGTGTCTATACATGGGGCTAAAGTCCTCTCACTTCAGTACATGATTATGTTAAAGTTGACTGTCCTACCACTGTTACACAGGTACAGCAGATGACAGTCCAATGTACTGCTTGGCACACCTATCTTTCATGATTGACAGATTTGTACTGCCCTAGTGCTGTGTGTTGAGGATGGCCTGGCAGTACACAGAAGTATCTGGTAATTTGCAGCTCTGTATCACTGGCACTTGCCAACTTTTAGACTTAGATGTACTGGACATTCAACTTAAAGGGAAATCCTTCTAAAACAATAAACAGCTTGACATTGCAGTGCAAATAATTTATTAAAAGGATCAAAAAAGATACTTGCAGGCACCACAATATTACTAACCTGGATAAATGAATGTACCTGAAAAGTTCACTGGGTTATAAAGATGAATACTTACCGTATATACTCGAGTATAGGCCGACCCGAATATAAGCTGAGGCACCTAATTTTACTACAAACAACTGGGAAAACTTATTGACTCGAGTATAAGCCTAGGGTGAGAAATGCGCAGCTACTGTAAGTGGAAAAGAGGGTCAACGATGCCCATTTGCAGCCTCACTGTGCCCATGCAGATGGACACAGTTGACCGATTTGGGGCCCTGTATCTCAGGGTCACTTAGTGCTAGGAACCCCATCTTTAGATATGTTGTAGTGCTAATTCCACTGGGTTGGAATACAACATTTGGGGTTCCTAGCACCAAGTGTCCCCGAGATATGGGGCCCCAAATTCGGGTCAGAAAATCTCAAGCACTTTTCTGCAGCAGAGAATGACATTTTCTGAACCGACTTTGGGGCCTTGTATCTCGGGGCCACTTAGTGCTAGGAACCCCATCTTTAGATATGTTGTAGTGCTAATTCCACTGGGTTTGAATGCCAAATTTGGGGTTCCTAGCTCCAAGTGTCCCCGAGATATGGGGCCCCAAATTCGGGTCAGAAAATGTCAAGCACTTTTCTGCAGCAGAGAATGACATTTTCCGAACCGATTTTGGGGCCCCGTATCTGGGGGCCACTTAGTGCTAGGAACCCCATATTTGGATATGTTATAGTGCTAGGTCCACTGGGTTGGCACACCAAATTTGGGACTCCTAGACCCAAGTGGCCACGAGATACGGGTCAGATTTTTTTTTTTTTGCTGCAGAAAAGTGCTTGACTCGAGTATAAGCCGAGGGGGGCACTTTCAGCACAAAAAATGTGCTGAAAAACTCGGCTTATACTCGAGTATATACGGTACTTGCGTCTGTTTATCATTTTACCAATCAATTAAACCTGCCCTTGGTTAGTAAGATAGAGCTCTCTCAACTGAATGACATGTGAGAGATTTACTTTCCTATCATATTAGTGGATCACCCCGCACTGGTGCCATGCAGTAGTTCCCAAGCTCCTACCTAGGTAACAGCCTCTCCTCGATTGGAGTAAGCATGCTCACCTTAAAAAGGCAAGCTGTGCCATCAGTGTTCCTCTAAGACCACCTGGTGTCCCAGATAAGTAGGTCAGGTGTTCCTGCTTGCTATCCTATCAGTGTAGAGACGGTTAGCAAAGGGTGTGATTAGTATGCAACAGAAAAGGCTAGTGCTAGGGGTTGTATTAGTGTGTTAGTCTCTTTTAAGGGTTAGGTTAAGCATTAGAATTAGGGGTTAACTGTTAAGGCCACATTTTAAGTGTTAAGTGCTGTAAAGAGGTTAGAATTAAAGTTACAGTTTTGGGATCGGTTAAGTGCTCAATTAGGAAAGGGTTTAATATTAGAAGGAAACTTACTGTAGGACACTTTTTATTTATTATACTATGCACATATATTCTCCACACTAACTGACCCCACGCCAAACATTACTAGTGTCAGAACAGACTTCTGGAACAAATATGTTGACTTGACTGCATATGTGCACATGAAAGACCGAGCAAATCTTTGGAAGGTGACAAATTGTGATGTGTTCTAGTCCTGGTAGGGAACCAAGTGCCTATGCTGCAGGACACTGCCTGAGGGCAGCTGATGTTGCAAGCCTAGTCGATGTCAGTCTGTACCAAAATATAACCAATGTAAGCTTAAAGAAAAAAGCTATATGACAGGGTCCAGGGTGGGAATAACTGTCTCAGAGAACAGATTTGAGTAATTTGTGTTGGCAAATTATGCACCGGTGAGGTGTTTATTAGAAGTTCCTTTAAACATTCATTAAGGAAAAAGTTTGTTTTGGCTGATAATAAACTATTGCACAAGTTGTCACTGTGCTATAGAAATTTTTTCACTACATAGTATACAAAATTCTATTTTACTTTTCCCAGCACAGAATGCTATGTGCTTTTACAAGGCGAAACATTGGACGATTCACCCTGATCAGAAGTGACTGAATCATAATGCCTGTGGCAGATTTACAGCTTACCCATTGCAAAAAGCAATAAAACCCACAGTAAAATACTTCCTACACGTGAACATTTTAGAAGACTATCTGTGAAGATTTTCAGTGATCTGTGTCATAGGATAACATTTTTTTTAGTTAAACCACTATCCAATTTCTTGGTTTGTAATTGTAAATGGACTTGCAATCATATTAAAGATAGTTATTGTGAGGCGATGAGTGCCCTATTAGGTTTCCCAGTCTGGAGTCAATAGGTTAGTAAAGAGGGCAAGGACCTCTTGTTAGTATGTGGTTTGGGGATAGGAAGAGTTGCAGGTCTTAAGCCGCGTACACACAATTGGATTTTCCGATGGGAATTGTGTGATGACAGGCTGTTGGCGGAAAATCCAACCATTTGTATGCTCCATCGGACGATTGTTGGCGGATTTTCCACGGACAAATGTTGAATGGCAGGCTTTAAAACTTTCCGCTGACAAATGTCTGTTGTCTGATTTTCCGAGCGTGTGTACACAAGTCCAAAGTACAAACATTCGTGCTTGCAAGCAAGGACGAGCTGAAAGTGGTCCGTTTTGTAAACTAGCGTTCATAATGGAGAATTAACATTTGTGACGTGGCAAATTATGAAAACTCAAAATGCAGCGCACATTTTCTTCTTCTTTATTAAATGGGATAATAATGAAGCTGCTTTGCTGGTGATACTGATGGAGTTATGGCAAACATATTTTAAAAGGCTTTTATTTTATATATGTTATTATTATGTTATTATGTTGGTGTTCCTTGTCAATTTTACATTGTATTTTTTTAAAAGTAACTACCTACTCCCAAACTGTCATTTGAAGTAAAACACATAGCCAAGTATTATTCTACACAATTTTTTTATCGTGCATTAAAAAAAGAAAACAAATAAAAGACTGATGCCTATAAGACGTCCAACCAGGCCTGGTTCTTGACCTGTCATGGGTACCTAACTGCAGCCATGACCAGGCAGAACCCTAGTACAGCCCAGCCAAACTGATGCCAAAGTAAACCTGTACAATTAACCCTCAGAACCCCATTACTGTTCTGAGGGAAAAACTCAATTTACAAATATAGCGCACACTTGTAAAAGTGTGAAAGTGTGTCCGCTACATAATATTTTCAAGAATAACAAACAATTTGGAATTGATTTGGAATCACTGTCATGAAATATCACAGAAGAGTTTTATGATGAATTGGTTCTCAATTGAGGAATTGTGAGCAAACTGCAAGATGTGTTTTCTGTCATTGCAATTTGTTAAATGCTTTTTGGAAATGCTGACACAAAATAATACTCTGGAAATCTCGTTTGTAGCAGAAATTTTATTTTTTAGAAATTCGAAAACAAAAGAATGTCTCAGAAGGCTTCTGACTGGTGGCAGAAACGTTATCGAAAACATTTTTTTTTGTTTGATAGATCCAGTGACGAAGGGTAAATTGTCAGCCATGGTTTTACTTCTGTCGGTGTCCCCTTCTTGGTACCCATCTTTGCTTTTGAGGTTTTCAGAAGAGGCTTTATAGTGCTGAACTGTCTGCAGCATTACAGGCCTCCTCAGACCACTGTCCAGAGCACTGTGCAGCATTACAGGCCTCCTCAGATAACCGTCCAGCACTCTGCAGCATTACAGGCCTCCTCAGACCACCGTCCAGAACACTGTGCAGCATTACAGACCTCCTCAGACCACTGTCCAATGCACTCTGTAGCTTTACAGGCCTCCTCAGATCACCGTCCAGAGCACTATGCAGCATTACAGGCCTCCTCAGACCACCATCCAGAGCACTCTGCAGCATTACATGGCCTCCTCACTGTCCTCAGACCATCCAGAGCTGTGATGTTAAGGACAACCATAGGCATCCGCAGAACTTTTTTCAGGGGGGGGCATCATTTTAGGGTCACCCATGCACCGCCCCTTTTCGACAATGTCATTTTCACATTATCATGGTCAGAGACTGCAGACTTAGTACAGTTCCTAGGATAAGTAATGGATAATGGCCAACAAGCCCTCTTACCAGACCCAAAGAAACTACATCAGTGATCCCTCCGGCTGGATGATCGATCACTATGGGTCCCTCTGGTCAGTAGTGTAGCATGTCTGTACCCTGGTAGTGGCTCAGTCTCTCTCTCTGGTGGCGCTGGACAGCCTGGCTCTCTCTCTGGTGGCGCTGGGCAGTGTGGCTCTCTCTCTGGTGGAGCTGGGTATCGTGGCTCTCTCTCTGGCTTCCGCCCAGCACACTCCTCTTTCTTTGCCCTATAGCACTCTCACCCTCAGCTTTTTTTCCAGGCTGCAGTCTCTCAATCTCTCTCTTGATCGAGCTCTAGCCTCCTTCCTGTGGAAAATGGGGCCGCAAATCTTTGGGACTATATGTCCCATGATGCTCTCCTCTCCTAGTCTCCTTTGATTGGCCCTCAGTTATGGCCAATAGGGAAGGAACGGAGTTGTCAGGAAGCTGGGCAGGGAACCTGGTGAGAGCCGCCGTCTCTTTTCCCTGACAGGAGAGGGGGGGGCGAGTGGGGGAAACCTGATAGCCAGCAGCTCGCCTTTCTCCTGTTACAGCGCTGCCTAGTTCTCTGCTGGACTGAGCAGGGAAAAGAGCCCAAAGTCACACTACACTGATGGGGGGCTTAACAGCACCTTGATGGTGTCACACCACTGGTGGGTGGCACCCGGGTTCGGGCTGCCCACACCCCAATAGCGACGCAGCTGTCCTGATTTTAAGATCTGATCCCTGATTCCAGGGGGGGGGCACTTAACCCCCCTTGCCCCTACCTGCGAACGCCCATGAGGACAACAAGACCCTTTGCAAACCATGTGGAGCAACACTCGCTGGTAAAAATACAACAAACTTGAAGCATCATTTGCGGACATTCCTGACAATTCATCCTGGAATTCCTACAAATGTTAGCACAGTACACTAAACTCCACTTTTGTTGAGCACAGTCTTATCTATGTACATTGCAGGGATTTTTTTAACAAACTTTCTTGCAGTCAGATTGCATACCTTTTGTTATTCTGAAGTAATAGCTATTTGTTTGTCTGTCATGTTGTGCACTTAGTCACTGAATCTTAATGGGAGTGATTTCATTGTATCTCTCAGCTGCTGCTTTCCCAGAATTGAAGTATCTCACCAAAATATATATAGAGGGATTTGGTCACTGGGAGGGGCACTGACAATCATTTTTGCATGGCACAGGGCGCCTAAAGGCCTAAGACCAGCCCTAGGAAGGGCTTCTTCCACTTCCTGTGATTTTTCAATATTCTCCTCTTTTTAAACATCAACTTCAAAACATTTGTTCGATTTTTGATTTTCAGACAGATTCTCATCTTGTAAGTGGGGCAATGTGGATTTTCTTACGGCATACTCTTCTGCCTTCTTAAGCAGTTCCTGAATATTCTCATCCATCACATCAACAAGGGTTTTCACAGACAGCAGAATTGACAAAAAACAAGCAGCTGCTGCAAGCACTGGGGAGAACATTTCATCAGTTACTTGGATCTAAAAATGAGTGAAGAAAAATGCTGGTTTACATTCTCTTTCATTTTCTGTGCAATTGTGGCATGGTCTTGGTAGCTAGTGTTCTGTTTAAAGTCCTCAAGGTGGCTGAGTAGAGAGTAGATTAAAGAGGGCAGGGACATGGACATGGGGTCACTCTAGAGGGTTTTAGTATGTTCTGCCCTGAAAAAGGCAGCAATAGGTCATGCAATGATGTGAGCTTTTTCCCATTTAACTAGGAAGCAAGCTGTGTCCCATCTCATGTTGTTTGTGATTTGACAGTCCGATTCTTTCAGTTTGAGGAGTCTTTCGCTCATGATGAATGTACTAGTAGTATTACTTGACCAGCGTTTGGGGCAGTCATTTAAAAGAGTAAGGCCACAATGCTCCAATATCCTCAGTGTTGCAATGGAATGGAAGCCTTGAAGTTCACTATTGATCTTTTTTTATCAAAGATTCTTTTAACACTTGCCTCCATGCACCAGACAAGACCACACAAGGTGTCCAGTCCAACATCTTATGGGATTAGTTTTACACAAGATACAAATAAAGTGGAAAACTAACAAAGATACACCAGTAGAGCAGACAGCCCCAAGATCATTCATTTCATATCCATTTGATAATTAATTGTAGTGTCATCATGTAAAAGAATAATAAAAATGGCTTACCATAGATCATTAATTTTGTACTCACAGTCACTTTTTGTCATGGGGGAGTCTTCCTCCCTAGAGCTAGGTGGATCTTCTGCTGCTGCTGTGGTTTGTTTTAATGCTGCCACCATATTACTCCTATTGTCTGTTATAATGCTTAGAATCTTCCTCTTTGGTATGTCCCACTCTTGCAAGAATTTGTCCACACAGTGATTTAATTGGTATTAAAATAAGGGATGGTGGCGCTGTTCGGGGTATATGTGGAGAGAATCAAATAAATAATCACTATAGAGTGAATAATAAGGATATGACTGGTGTATAAAAAACAACTAATATATGCGTGTGACTGATAAAGGAATATATATAAAAGGCAATAGTGTTGCTACACACTAAAAACCAGTGTAAGAATATTTAAAGTGACTTTGTGCGATAAAAATAATTATAAATAAATAACTGAATAATTTATGGATATATGTGAACAATTACATATGGCAAGCAATATATAAATATATAAAGTGACTCCAACACTAGAGTCACTTTATATATTTATATATTTATACATTGCTTGCCATATGTAATTGTTCACATATATCCATCAATTATTCAGTTATTTATTTATAATTATTTTTATCGCACAAAGTCACTTTAAATATTCTTACACTGGTTTTTAGTGTGTAGCAACACTATTGCCTTTTATATATATTCCTTTATCAGTCACACGCATATATTAGTTGTTTTTTATACACTAGTCATATCCTTATTATTCACTCTATAGTGATTATTTATTTGACTCTCTCCACATATACCCTGAACAGCGCCACCATCCCTTATTTTAATACCATTTACCTCTACTGCACACTCGTGTGCAGTATCTTACTGGGAGGCTGCAGTTCCAATCCTAAGCGTGGATTCTATAGTATTTTTCACAGTGATTTAATTGACTGTGCAGTGTGTGAGTGGGCTTTGGGCTACTTGTTCTCAACAGCAGAAAAGTAGCATGCACTAATAGCAAGAAATTAAACTGTGACTCAAAAAAGCAATATTTTTGTAATGAAACATGGTTTTACAGAGTAAAGTCGTTATATAATGGCTAAATCTGTGTATGTGTAGCTTGTTCAAACCATAAATAATAACATGATATTAGGTGTTTTTTTTTTTAACTCCAGGAGTGTATAATGAGTTTTGAAATTATAGAGAAATGCTTAAATAATGCATTATTTAACTAAACACATTAGATTTTAGTAGACTAAAATGATTTTCGTAGACTAAAATGATTTTCGTAGACTAAAATGATTTTCGTAGACTAAAATGTACTGGAGATTTATTCGACTAATTATGACTAAAACTAAAACAATTGCAGAAGACTAAAATGGAACTAAAACTAAAATGCCATTTTAGTCAAAAGACTAATGCGGCGTTCACACGGTCGGAATTTCCGATGGAAACAGTCCGATGGGAGCTTTTCATCGGATTTTCCGACCGTGTGTATGCCCAACGGTCTTTTTCTGTCGGAATTTCCGACGGACTTTGAATTGAGAACCTTTCTATCGGATTTTCCGATCGTGTGTATGCAATTCCGACACGCAAAATTCCGACGCATGCTCGGAAACAATTCAACACATGCTCGGAAGCATTAAACTTCCCTTTTATAGTGCTGTCGAACTTGTTTTATGCCGCTGTGTTATTGACCGTCGGAATTTGGTGTGATCGTGTGTAGGCAACACAGCTTGAGCGTGAAAAACCGTCAGAGTTTTTTCCGACGAGAATTCCGATCGTGTGTACGCGGCATAAGACTAAAACTAAACTGAAATCTGCTGCCAAAATTAGCACTGGTGTGTACACAGCATAAACAAACAGTAATGATTAAAGCTTGCAATACACTAGTAGAATTTGGTTCAAAGATTTTAATTTTCAGAACGTTTGTTCGATTTTCTAATCTGTATTGGGGGAAAAAGAATGTTTGTTTTTGACCACAGTGAAAATTTGAAAGAGCAGGATGGATTTTGTCTTGAAGGAGCACATTTCTAACAGGGTATATATAGTTTCTCTGGTAAAATCCATTTGCATATAGATATTTCCCATTTTCAGCTTGCAGCCAGTAAGTGGTGAGCTCCTCAGATAGCAAGCAATTTTGCTGCAAGTTTGAAAATGACTTACTAACCTATTGATAAACTTTCCAGGCTTCAAAGGTTTGTTGCACAATTGCAAACATTCTGCAAGTCTGCTGCAAGTTCTGGTTCAGTTATGTTGTAAAATAGTCATCCCACCACAGGGGTCACTGTGGCTGGATTTTCATGCTACAGTCTTGCAGAGCTCTTGCTGTAGACTCACCACTGCAACTTTGCTCTTGCCAGAGACTTGCCACGCAAATTTGCTTCAAATTGTAAACATGTCAACTAGAACTTGTGCTTCAAGTGCTCTGCAAGTGTACAACTTGCCAGTAAAAATGTGCAGCAGGTTAATAGACTTACAATTCAACACTGCCATAAATATGTGGCAAGTTATCCTTGCTATCTGGGTTGCGTCCTTACAACCACTGATATCACCCAGACCATTCACCTACAGTGTCTTGCAAAAGTAATCACCCCCTTGGCATTTTTTGTGTTTTGTTGCCTCACAACCTGGAATTAACATGGATTGTTTGAGGATTTTTTTTATTGTGAAGCAAAACAACAAATAGGACAAAATAACAGAAAAAGTCAATGTGCATAACTATTCACCCCCCTAAAGTCAATACTTTGTAAAGCCACCTTTTGTGGCTATCACAGCTCCAAGTCACTTTGGATAAGTCTCTATGAGCTTGCCACATCTTACCACTGGGATTTTTGCACATTCCTCCTTGCAAAACTGCTCCAGCTCCTTCAAGTTGGATGGTTTGCGCTTGTGAACACCAATCTTTAAGTCTGACCACCGATTTTCTATTGGATTGAGGTCTGGGCTTTGACTAGGCCATTCCAACACATTTCCAACACATTTACATGTTTCCCCTTAAACCACTCAAGTGTTGCTTTAGCAGTGTGTTTGGGTTCATCGTCCTGCTGGAAGGTGAACCTTTGTCCTAGCCTTAAATCACCCACAGAGTGGTACAGGTTTTGCTCAAGAATATCCCTGTATTTAGCACCATTCATCTTTTCCTCAACTCTGACCAGTTTCCCAGTCCCGACTGCTGAAAAACATCCCCACAACATGATGCTGCCACCACCAACTCTATGGAGCGTACGGCTTATTGTTGTCCTATGTACAGATACTCCAGTCTCTGCTGTGGAACTCTGCAGCTCCTCCAGGGTTACCTTAGGTCTCTGTGCTGCCTCTCTGATTAATGCTCTCCTTTCCCGGTCTGTGAATTTTGGTGTGCGGCCGTCTCTTGGCAGGTTTGCAGTAGTGCTATTTTCTTTCCATTTGGTTATGATAGATTTGATGGTGCTCCTAGGGATCATCAAAGATTTGGATATTTTTTTTATAACCTAACCCTGACTTGTACTTCTCAACAACATTGTCCCTTACTTGTCTGTAGAGTTCCTTGGTCTTCATGGCAGTGTTTGGTTAGTGGTGCCTCTTGCTTAGGTGCCTCTGGGGCCTTTCAAAAAGGTGTGTATATGTAATGACAGATCATGTGACACTTAGATTGCACACAGGTGGACATCATTTCACTAATTATGTGACTTCTGAAGGTATTTGGTTGCACCAGAGCTTTTTATGGGCTTCATAACAAAGGGGGTGAATACATACGCACATGCCAATTATAATTTTTTTATTTCTGAAAAATAGTTTTATGTATATATTTTTCTAATTTTACTTCACCAACTTAGACTATTGTGTTCTGATCCATCACATATAATTCAGATTAAAAAAACATTGAACTAAAGGCTGTAATGTAACAAAATAGGTAAAATGCCAAGGGGGTAAATACTTTTGCAAGGCACTGTGCATGCCCGCGTAAGCAAAGGGGCAGGGATAAAGGGCAACATCATTGCCTAAATAGGGTCACATGGCAATATTTGACAATATTCACATACAGGCATACCCCACTTTTAAGTACACAATGGGGTTTATTTACTAAAGCTGAAAAGTGCAAAATCAGGCTCACTTCTGCATAGAAACCAATGAGCTTCTAACCCCAGCTTGTTCAATTAAGCTTTGGTAATAAAACCTGGAAGCTCATTGCTTTTTATGCAAAAGTGAGCCTGACTTTGCACTTTCCAGCTTTAGTAAATAAACCCCATTGCGTACTTAAAAGTGGGGTATGCCTGTATTGTCCATATTGACAATAATTTCACCACTTTCCCTGCACCTATCCCAGTTCAGTGTCTGATTTTCATTTTTGTGGGTCCCCCTTAAAAAGTCTTACCAGCCCTAAAGGATCTGGTGTTAGTTATGCGGAAACCCCCCTGCTGTGTGGAATTCCCCCGTTAACATCTATATCATACTCTTATCTAGGATAAAGGTCTATTATAGGTGAAGAGAATCCCCAGACATTTAAAGAAAGAAGCTGTTTAAAAAAATATGTGTGGAGGTTCCCTTAGGGTCTGGTATGGATTTTATGGGGCACCCCAAGCAAAAGTAAAAAACAAAACAAAATCCCCATCAGTCCCTTATATGAACATGCAGCAGCAGGCCAGGTAAGGGGGGACATGCGTAAGCCCTCCCTGAACCTTACCACATGCCACACAGCATCAACAAAGGGGGGGGGGTATCTTGAGGGGACACCCTGGCAAAGCTCTTTGTCCCCATGTTGATTAGGAGCCTTTTCCCCACAACCTTGGTCCGTGGGATGTGGGGGTCTACAGGTGGGGAGCTTATTGTAATTTGGAAGCCCCCTTTGACAATAAGGGGCACTCAAATGCTGTACATATTATCTCTACTCATACAAATAAACATGTAAAGTGCAAATAAAGATCCATGTCAATCATGATTTCCAGTGCCGATGACCCACCAAAAGAAAAAAAAGCTCCTGGCCAACACAGGTTTGAACCTGACAACTTGATTAGTGGTCAAACAGATGATGCTGTTCAAGCAGGTAATCTCTGTGCCGGGTGAAGTGATAGTTGTCAGATGGCAACTAAGCCTATAAGAATGAGGCTTAAAGGAAATTTTGGACTTGAAGGGGCATATGCCTCACAAGTCACAAAAGCTTATTGGTATAGGGCTGGCAGAT
The DNA here is from genome assembly GCA_028564925.1 of Lithobates sylvaticus. Taxonomy (NCBI): domain Eukaryota; kingdom Metazoa; phylum Chordata; class Amphibia; order Anura; family Ranidae; genus Lithobates; species Lithobates sylvaticus. The sequence continues at coordinate 189,777,695 of CM053033.1, read as the reverse complement.
CCTCGCTCCACGCAATGGCTCCAAGATGTATCTCCATGCAGCATGGACAGGTAAAAGCCAGGTGGGTAGATGGCCGATAGGGGATGGGCATCAATATTCCATAGTTCAATCGTTTTTATTGATCATAATAAAAAGAAAGCCTTGCATAGTGTAATACAGTTTGAATGAGTTTTAATGGTTTAAAAACAGATTAAAAACACTCACATTTTTTGGAAGTAAAACAGGCCTGTTTAAAATTACGAAGAATGGCGTGGTGCTGTCGTAGTAGTCCACCCGACGCGTTTCGTCCGCATAGACGTCGTCCCACACCCCAGACGACGTCTATGCGGACGAAACGCGTCGGGTGGACTACTACGACAGCACCACGCCATTCTTCGCAATTTTAAACAGGCCTGTTTTTCCTCCAAAAAATGTGAGTGTTTTTAATCTGTTTTTACACCATTAAAACTCATTCAAACTGTATTACACTATGCAAGGCTTTCTTTTTATTATGATCAATAAAAACGATTGAACTATGGAATATTGATGCCCATCCCCTATCGGCCATCTACCCTCCTGGCTTTTACCTGTCCATTCTGCATCGAGATACATCTTGGAGCCATTGCGTGGAGCGAGGATCTGCCAGCCCTATACTAATAAGCTTTTGTGACTTGTGAGGCATATGCCCCTTCAAGTCCAAAATTTCCGGTAAGCCTCATTCTTATAGGCTTAGTTGCCATCTGACAACTATCACTTCACCCGGCACAGGGATTACCTGCTTGAACAGCATCATCTGTTTGACCACTAATCATCTTTTTTATGGACTTAAATTAATGTCACTTATTTTATTCACCAACTACTTTTTAGACGGACTTCATCACTATATATATATGTATTTATTTATATAGTTTTTCCACTCAGCACTTTAAATCTCAATTTTGAGTTTTTACGATTATTATAATACTAGTCATTTTGCTTTTATGTAATTGTAGCGCTACCCCCAGTTAAGAGAGCCGCTGGTTTGTTTTGGGTCCCTGAGTACAGCTCCACCAACCCCCGGCAATTTGGCTCTACCCGCTCTGGCACAGTTAGTAAAGGGGTACGTCCCTATGCACATAAAACTTAGCTTATACTCTAAGTGTAATTGGTATGAACTCACAAGCAGACTGCTGAGATAAGAATAACTGGCTTTACTTTTGTCAGTAAGGAAAAAGAATAGCAACATGCATTTAAACATATATCTTACAATACTTTAGCAGGTCCCTGCAATATGCACTTTAACATGTACACAGGTATATCAATCTAACAATGGGGAAACGGAACGCCTAGCGTGGCGACCGTCTGCTATGCACCCCTGAGGTGCAATAAATCTATCTGCGCCTACCTAACGGACCAGGCCTGATCCCTAGTAATAGAGCTCAGTCCTTGTACTAGTACAGTGTTCTTCACCGGCAATAAATCTGTAGAGGTGGTGCACATGTAGCTTTAAATGGTGTCATTTGTAATCCATAGAAAGTAACATTGCTGCTCTGAGGTAAATTGCGCCTAGGCAGTTCAGTAGGCATAAAACGTGTGTGTCAATGCAGGATTGAGCCTTCCGGCTCTCTCACCAATCCTTGGGGTACCGTCCTCCGATCCGGTCCCTCTAATGGTGGCTCTGGTCTCTTCAATGGCGGCGTCCGGTCTCCTCAGTCACAGCCCTGCACTCGGTCATCAGCTCCGTCCGACCGACAGTAAGGGGAAGTCTCCGCTCCGCTGCTGTGGACTCTGAGGGGTGAGAGTCTCACTCCATCGGCTGCAAGGCCCAGGCTTCAGGCCTTCAGCTCCGGTCCGCACAGGTGTCTCTGCTGGCTGCAGTCTCCGCGTCACACGCTCTGTCAGCAGAGGCAGGCCAGTCCTGTCAGGCCTCAGAAGAGGAAGTGTCCCAAGAGGAAGAGGCGGTCTCCGCTCTTCCCTTTTATAATCTCCCCCAGCAGCCTCCCGGGCGGAAGTCAGCAGCCCTGGGGCCTGGGGAATTCTGGGAGATGTAGTCTCTTCCCCTAAAAGGGGTAGAACCCCGCTACACACTCCCCCCACTTTAAATCTTTGGTCCCCAAAGATAGTGTTCAAACTACAAACTTTCTCGGGAACAACATTTTCACATAATTTGGACAGAGGAGCTTCCCACCAATTAACATGAGATGGGGAGCTGTCCTGTCTACAGGTCACTTCAGTGTGGGCGACCTGTTTAACTGTGCCAGAGAGTGAGCTGGGGTTGCCCTCCACTAAATGAACAGCGGAAGGGTCAGGGCTTTCAGCACTTCTCCTTGCTGTAGTAACAGAGTCCTCTGAACTTTCTCCCATCTTGGGGTAAGTTAGCTTCTTGGGAGGCTTCACACTCCTGCGAGCTCTCTGTTCTCTTGGAACTTCTTCAGGAACACATTCTGGCAACATCTCTGGTTCTGGAACATCTTCTTCTTGTTCTGGGTAGAGACCAGGGATGTCTTCCCAGCACTCAGGCACATCACTGAATGGCACAAACTCTGTGGCTTCTGGGTTCAATGTGCTATCTTCCTCAGGTTCAGTAGGTGGAAGATCTATGGCAGAATTCCCTGGAGTTGAGGAAGGCCATAGCCATTCAAGTTCTCCTCTTTCTTCCTCAGGTTCGGGGTCCTCACCACCCCTAACTTGGGAGGTCTGGGACCTAGTATTAGGCCTGGGGGTATCCAGAATGGAAACAGATTCAGGTACGTCTCTTGCTGGAGGCATTCTGACTGCTTCAGTGAGTGGGAGCAAATGATTCCTATGCCAGGTCTTCAAAGGCCCCAATCTTCCTTCTGGCTTCAACTTGTAGACAGGCAATCCTGGAAGTTTTCTACAGATGATATATGGCTCTGATCTCCATCTATCCGCTATCTTGTGTTTCCCAGGGATCCCTAGGTTGCGTAACAGTACACGGTCCCCAGGCTGTAGGTCCTGTACTCTAACTTTCAAATCAAAGTTCCTCTTGTTTCGGGCCCCCCTCTGGTTAGAGGCCGCTTGAGCTTTTTCATAAGCTATCTTCAGACTGTGCCTCAGTCTGTCCACATATCCTTTGTGGGAGGCAGCAGAGGCATGGTCCAAGGAAATGCCGAAGGCCAAATCCACTGGCAATCTTGCTTCTCTCCCAAACATAAGTCGGTAAGGGGAGAAACCTGTCACATCACTTGTGGTGCAGTTGTAGGCATGCACCAGAGCTGATATGTGTTGACTCCAATGTTGCTTCTTCTCGGTTTCTAAAGTTCCCAACATGTTCAATAGGGTCCTGTTGAACCTTTCAGGCTGGGCATCACCTTGAGGGTGATATGGTGTAGTCCTAGTCTTCTCTACTCCCAGAGAATCTAGCAACTTCCTGATCAGGCGACTCTCAAAGTCCCTTCCTTGGTCTGAATGGATTCTCTGTGGCAGTCCATAGTGAACAAAGTACTTCTCCAGGAGTACCTTGGCTACTGTAGAGGCCTTCTGGTCCTTGGTTGGGAAAGCCTGAGCATAACGAGTGAAATGGTCGGTTACCACCAGAACATTTCCCAATCCGCTCAAATCGGGTTCAAGGCAGAGAAAATCAATGCATACCAGATCCATTGGGCCTTCACTTTGCAGGTGGCCCATTGGGGCAGCTTGATGGGGTAAAGTCTTCCTCTGAATGCATCTTGCACAGGAATGGCAATACTCCTCCACTTCGGCCCTCATGCAGGGCCAGTAAAACCGGTCTCTGACAAGTTGGAAGGTTCTCTCTGCTCCCAAGTGACCATGCTGGTCATGTAAGGCAATCAGCACAGTCTCTCGATGCTTTTCCGGGAGAAACAACTGCCACTTGTCTTCTGGTCCATCAGAGGGGCCCCTTCGGTAGACTACCCCCTGATGCACCTGTAACTTGTCCAACTCTCTCCTCAGTAAGCGAGCTTCTTTGGAAGGGTGAAGGCGAAGTCCCTCTGGACTCTGGTCTTCCAGGGCTTCCAGGACCAATTTCCCCATGGGATCTTCCAATTGGTCACACCTTAACTCCTTCTTGGACAGCTTCGGCAGACACTCTTCTGCCAATTGAGTTACCCCACAGTAACACTTTGGGACTCCCACTGTGGTAACTCCTATCTCTTCAGCTCTGGATCCTCCTCTGGCTTGGAGTTCAGCCCCCTGGCAAAGGGCTCGCACTCCTTCTGGTGCCACTTGGGTCCAGTCTTCCCAGTCATCGACCATGACATGGGATCTTCGGGACAGGGCATCTGCATCCCTATTTCCAGCCCCTGGTCTGTACTTGAGGCTGAAATTGAATCCAGACAACGCCGCCAACCATCTGTGTCCAGTGGCACCCAGCTTGGCGGTGGTGAATAGATAGGTCAAGGGGTTGTTATCTGTCTTTACAGTAAACTCGGCCCCATACAGATAGTCTCTCAATTTGTCAACAACTGCCCACTTTAGGGCTAAGAACTCCAACTTGTGGGTGGGATAGTTCTTCTCGGAGGGGGTCAGGCTCCGGCTCACATAGGCCACTGGTCGTAGCTGGTCTTCATACTCCTGGTAGAGTACTCCACCTAGGCCCTCATGGCTGGCATCAACATGTAGCTCATAGGGTCTAGTGGGATCAGCGTAGGCCAAAACTGGGGCTGTGGTGAGACTTCTCTTCAAGGTTCTGAAAGCCTCTTCACACCTTGAATTCCACTGGTCTTGGACCGATTCACCGGACCTCCTAGGCCCTATTCCATCCTCCTCTCCTTCTGTCTTCAGCAGCTCGTTGAGGGGTTTGGCAATGCGGGCAAATCCATCCACAAACCTTCGGTAGTAGGAGCAGAACCCCAAGAAAGATCGAAGTTCTGTAACTGTTGTGGGCCTTGGCCACGAAGTAACTGCCTCCAACTTCTCAGGGTCTGTAGCCACTCCTTTTTCAGACACTATGTGTCCCAGATAGTTCACAGAAGACTGATAGAACCGACACTTCTCTGGAGAAAGTTTAAGTCCCTCTTCACTGAGCCTCTTCAGTACTTTCTCCAGCCTGGCTTCATGTTCCTCCAAAGTCTTTCCAAAGACAATGACATCGTCCAGGTACACAAGGACTTCTATGAGGTTCATGTCTCCAACAGTCCTTTCCATTAGGCGTTGAAACGTAGCAGGAGCTCCAGATAGGCCCTGGGGCATCCTGTTGAACTCAAAGAATCCCACTGGGGTTATGAAGGCAGTCTTCTCCCTGTCTTCTGGATGCATGGGGATTTGGTAATACCCACTCTTGAGGTCCATCACACTGAACCACTTAGCTCCAGATAAACTCTGTAAGGCATCTTCTATCCTTGGCGTGGTGTACTGGTCAGGAATGGTCCTCCTGTTGAGAGTTCTGTAGTCAATGCACAGTCTCAATGACCCATTCTTTTTCCTGACTACCACAATTGGGGAGGCATAGGGGCTTCTGGATTCCCTAATCACTCCCGTCTTCTTCAATTCCGCAAGCTGCTCCCTCAGATCCTCCAGATCTGCTAGCGGGACTCGCCTCACTCTCTCTCTGAATGGCTTGTCCTCTTGCATGCGGATTCGATGGGTGGCACTCCTCGCACACCCCACATCAAACTCATCTTTAGAGAAAATCTTCTCCCATCTGGTCAGCTGGGCCTTGGCTCTCTCTTTCCAAGCTCCAGGTAGGTTTGGGTTTTCCATGGAGAGTTTCTTCCAAACATCTTCTCCTTCACCCGTCCCCTTCACTTCTGACCAGCCAACTGGGACAGCAGGACTCACCTGTCCCAGAAGCATCCTGGCAGGGATCTCCACGGGCTGCTCCGTGGGGTTCCTCACACTGACAGGGACTCTTCCTCTTGCCTTCTTCAGGTCCTTCAATGAGATTACTTCTGGTATCACTTCCAGACCTGAGTGACCCTCCATTGGGTCAGGTTCCAACATCACAAAGGGGCCAGGCTGCTCCCAGGTAAGTTTCACCGTGGCTCTCATGCAGGTCACCTCTCCAGGCTGTAACACTGCTCCTTCCTTTCCAAGCCTCCATACCCTTCCTATCCCCTCACCTGGGGTCTTCTGCTCTAGGACCAACCGCTGGTAGGCTGCCTTCAGCATGGGATGGATCTTGGGGGTTGAAAGATTCTCTTTCTTCACCAGGGGGGTCAGAAGCCTTCTGACTAGGTCCGTGTTCGTCCCTATGATCAGGGACGTCTTGCTGGTTCCTGGTGGGCGGGGACACACCACTGCTAAGGTGTCGAACACTTCAGACTTCCCAGCTACAGATGGGTCAAACGTCAATCTTATGGGTAAGTATCCATCATAGGGGAAACTCTGAGTTCCCAATCCCCTTATCTCCAGCTCTTCTATCTTCTGTATAGGCAGATGACTCAGGTATCTGTCATAGAAGTCCCTGTACAACAGGGTCACTTGTGCTCCAGTGTCTAGAAGGGCCTTCGTGTACACTCCTTCCACTTGGATGGGTACAGTAGGGGATGGACCAACTAGCTCCTCTGGGTAGGGCCTAGTTGATGCTGTCCTCTTCTTTGGACTCTTTGCTTTGCCAGCACTTGATTTGCACTTGCTCCTTTCTTGAGCCTGGTATGCATTGACCTTCTCCCTCTTACTGGGAGTGTGAACCCGTTGAGGGATATTGTTATCTCTCACTTTGAAGAGTTCACGCTTGGGGGTGCTGTGTCTCTGCGGAGGGGTCTTGCCCCCTTTCTCTGGAGTGCACCTTGGTTGAGGATCCCTGGGCCCCTTCTGAGGGGTTTGGTCTCCTCGCTTTCTCTTCTTGTTACGCTTCTTGGAGCTCACTGAAGGTGATGGGCACCCGGTTGACTCCTTCACCGGGGCCCTTTGGCGTTTCCCGCCGGCTGGCGGCTTTCTGCCTTCTTCTTCTTGGGACTGGAACATACAGCTGCAATATGACCAATTCCTCCACAGTTAAAGCAAATCATCTCACCGTAGTCAGGTGGGGATGCTGTTGCTGAAACAGCTGGAAACAACTCCTTCCTGCCTGTTTCTTTCTTGGGACTGGGCGTCTCTTTCGCCACTAGAGACGTCAGTATCTCCATCATCTGGGACATCTGCAACTTCAGGGCATCTACCTCTGTGTCTCTTTCAGGGTTAAGGCCGACCTGACCGTGGCCACTGTAGACTTTGTAGACCCCATCACCTGCTTCTCCCGTTTCTCTTCCAACATGGCCTCTTCTTCTCTGACCATTCGGATGAGGTCAGGGTAGTCCAGGCTCTTCCCATCCTGCCGGGTGCGTAGAATTAGTGCGACAGGGTCCAAGGGTTGGGCTCCCCTCATCACCTGCTGGGCACGGGCTTCATCTACCTTCCCTGGATCTATCCCCTTCTTCAGGATAATCCTATGCAGGATCTTGTCTATGCGTCCCATGTACTCCGACAGCTTCTCCCCTGTCTTCTGGTAACAGTGTTCCAGTTGATAGGTAAGTTCTGTGACTTTTTCTGTCCCACCAAACACACCTTCCAGGATGTCTATGTAGTCCTGGGCAGTGCAATCCTTTTTACTCGTCTTCAGATTGCGTATGGCCTCTAAGGCAGGTCCTTTTAGGCTTTCCACAATCCTTTGCTTCTTTCTGCCTTCTGAGACCTCCCATTCTTCTAGGGCCTGCGTGGCACCATCTAACCACTCTTCAAATCCCTCTTCTCCCGAGGGTACAGGTGTCCTCCCTGAAAACATCCGGAGTTTCCTGTATCCCGACATTGGGTAATCCCCGGGGTCTCTTCTGCACTGGGACACAATCTCCCCTAGAACAGCACACAGTTCTGCACTAAGAGTAGTGTGTGCGGGTGCGGGACTTTCCGCGCCCTTCTGCTCTTCCTTCTTTGGGGATAGAATGGCTTTCATAGGAGAACCTTCTCCCTTGCGCGGCAGCGCATGCAGCAATTGGTAGTGCTGACCATTCGGTGCCTGTATGCTTTGGCTCCTGAACTCCTCTGGAGTCTCTTCCTTCCATTCTATTAAGGCGTATGTGTACCCAGCATCATTTCTCATGTCCATTATCCATGACTTCTGGCATGGGGATAATGACATTATGAGCTGCTTGACTGCCTCTCTCTGCCACATCCCTGGCAGTTCAATAACTGCTGCTGCGGCTGGGTCAGCGGCCCATGTTGCGGACCACCGTCCCACTTCTATTGGGTCCATGCCGGCACCTTCTGGCGGCTTTTCCCGCTGACTCAGGATCCCGGATTACGAGCCCCCACGTGTAGCGCTACCCCCAGTTAAGAGAGCCGCTGGTTTGTTTTGGGTCCCTGAGTACAGCTCCACCAACCCCCGGCAATTTGGCTCTACCCGCTCTGGCACAGTTAGTAAAGGGGTACGTCCCTATGCACATAAAACTTAGCTTATACTCTAAGTGTAATTGGTATGAACTCACAAGCAGACTGCTGAGATAAGAATAACTGGCTTTACTTTTGTCAGTAAGGAAAAAAGAATAGCAACATGCATTTAAACATATATCTTACAATACTTTAGCAGGTCCCTGCAATATGCACTTTAACATGTACACAGGTATATCAATCTAACAATGGGGAAACGGAACGCCTAGCGTGGCGACCGTCTGCTATGCACCCTGAGGTGCAATAAATCTATCTGCGCCTACCTAACGGACCAGGCCTGATCCCTAGTAATAGAGCTCAGTCCTTGTACTAGTACAGTGTTCTTCACCGGCAATAAATCTGTAGAGGTGGTGCACATGTAGCTTTAAATGGTGTCATTTGTAATCCATAGAAAGTAACATTGCTGCTCTGAGGTAAATTGCGCCTAGGCAGTTCAGTAGGCATAAAACGTGTGTGTCAATGCAGGATTGAGCCTTCCGGCTCTCTCACCAATCCTTGGGGTACCGTCCTCCGATCCGGTCCCTCTAATGGTGGCTCTGGTCTCTTCAATGGCGGCGTCCGGTCTCCTCAGTCACAGCCCTGCACTCCGGTCATCAGCTCCGTCCGACCGACAGTAAGGGGAAGTCTCCGCTCCGCTGCTGTGGACTCTGAGGGGTGAGAGTCTCACTCCATCGGCTGCAAGGCCCAGGCTTCAGGCCTTCAGCTCCGGTCCGCACAGGTGTCTCTGCTGGCTGCAGTCTCCGCGTCACACGCTCTGTCAGCAGAGGCAGGCCAGTCCTGTCAGGCCTCAGAAGAGGAAGTGTCCCAAGAGGAAGAGGCGGTCTCCGCTCTTCCCTTTTATAATCTCCCCCAGCAGCCTCCCGGGCGGAAGTCAGCAGCCCTGGGGCCTGGGGAATTCTGGGAGATGTAGTCTCTTCCCCTAAAAGGGGTAGAACCCCGCTACATAATCATCACACATTATATTCACCACAGAATCACCTGGTATTAATTCACTATTTTAATCACGTGTACTTTTTAACCCCTTTTATTGGGTTTTATTGCATAAATAATTTTTTATAAGTAATTCTTTATATTTATGCTCTGATAAGATTTTATATTTTATCTGTGTTTCTATTTATATGGTATCAAGACAGATAAGGTATATTCTGGGAATTGCCCTATTCCCTCTACTCTCATGTCTTGCGTATAAGGTATCACACCTAAGGATATATCAATAGTGCCAGTTCTCCAAACAAGAACTTTCCTCATTCTAGCGCTACATTTACACACATACACATTCTCACCCCACCGATAGTCTTCCGGCAATGTTAGCTGCTCCATATATTTAATTATGATATCTATACAGCGCAGTATTTACCCCACTTGAACCTGACAACTGCTTGCCTGCTACTGACAGCTTCAGTGGATGACAGCTGATATACACAAAGGGCGTGGTCTCCTGGGTGTTGTCATTGGCCACATATGAACATGACCATTATAGGTTAAAGACATCACTGGATTCCATAAGGTGTGACATTTTGGGAGGGGCCTCACATATTTGTTTTTTTTCTGCATGCAGTCCTCCTTAAAATTCATACCAGACCTAACGGGCCTTATCTAGGATAAGGGTCTGAGATCAATTAATGGAAACCCTGACCAATTGTTTACAAACAGAACAAAGCAGCTGAGACTCGAGTTGTCATTTTTCCGACCAACTAAGCACACTTTTTTCTTTGTAAATGTCAGTTTTTCTGTAGTAGGTTGTATACATCGCACAGAAGGGCCACTTCACAAGCAAGGTCAG